>BDDA01000029.1:124224-151182 GCA_001662385.1 Chlamydomonas asymmetrica
TGCACCGTGCACGTGCAAACGCAGTGACACAGGCTAGTACCGGCCTCCGCTAGACAGCTCCAAATGTCAAGCAATGCGAACCCACAGGCACGCGTGTTGACGCGTCGCCGTCCGGTGACTCACCGAGCACCTTGAAGCCCGCGCCGGCGCGCTCGCACAGCGTGTCCTTGTCGCTCACGCTCACGCCGCCCGGGCGCAGGCAGCAGTAGCCCAAACAGGCGTTGCCGCTGAGCTGCGTCTCGCTGGCAGTAAAGCCCGCCTCGCGCCGCTTGCGCTCATACTCCCTGCAGGCCGCGCGGTGCGCACGCACACACACGCACACACGCACACACAACACACACTCAGGTGCAGTTCCCATCAGCACGCGCATATAAGTACACTGCACGGCCCCACGGAAACCATACCGCATGGCCCCACGGGAACCACCCACCCACCCACCCACACACACACACACACACACACACACACACACACACACGCGCACACATGGCACGCAGGATGCCCCACAGCACGCGGTAAATCATGCAGCTGCCGTGCCATCAAAAGTACACAGGCATGGTGCATGCTCCTCATGACAGCAATCGGTTAGCGGTCATGCACACACATGCACAGTTACAGAGTCATGGCTCATGCAGCAAGGTGGCCCTCAAGGAAATGCCCAGGCCTGCATGCCACTGTTGCCGCTTCGAAATACCACCGTGAGCGCTGTTGCTGCCGTTGCCAAGCCTGCGGCCGCGCCCATGCATACGTGCCTTCTCTGTACCCCTCTCGTGCGCCTCTGTCTGGCTGGCCGGGAGCAAAAAACGGTAACACTCACTCCCTCAGCTGCGCTGCATGTTGCGCCATCGCCAGTGCGGGGTTAAAGTCCGGTGGCAGCACGGGCGCCTTGCCTGCGGCCGCGCTCGTGCCTGCTGCGGCTCCTGCTGAGGCGGCGTCCTTCTTCTTACCCTTGGCTTTGACCTTGCCAGCGGCCTGCGACCCAGATCGATATGCACATAGGCGGTGAGGCTGCCACAAAGGCGCGATGTTGTTGCGCGTGGGTGGGTGGGAGTGTTGGCAAGTCGTGGAAACCTGGAATGCTCGAGTGTGTGACGCAAGCGGCGGTAAAAAGAGATGCACGTGGCCTGGCTAGGCTGCAGGTGCTGAAGCTGCCGCTGCATGCACAGGTCTACAAGGTGCGTTTTGATGCGGCCAGGATTACTTAGGTCTGCAACCAGGGCCAATCTTGCGGACCATGAGTGACCCAGATGGGGGTTGACCCAGATCATGTTGCTGTTGCGTTCAGTTGCAGTTGCCAAGCGATCTAAGCGCATCAGGGCCCACATACAAGCGTGAAACACAACCAGTGGTATGCTGCTGCGGAGCATCCATGCAACATTGTGTTGCAGGATCCCGCACCTCATCAGCCAGAGCCCGCCTCACTGCCTCGGGCCCCTCCTGACGCATGCCTGCATGTGGGGAGGAACGGAGAGCACACACACGCTCATCAAGGACACGCTGGAGTGTCTATTCACGTCACTTCACAACTGTGCCACGTGGACCCCGCTGCAGCTGAGCCTGCGCCGCCACGGCCGAGCGGTTCCTGCAGACCAGTGTGGGTGCATCCGGTTGACGATACCATGGCCTCAAAATGGCAACAGGCCGCTGCAAGTAAGCTGCCAGACGACTTCACCAAGTGCAAGCACCGTTTGAACGCCGGTGGCCTTGCCACGGGTCCATGCGAAGCGCAAGACTGGCTGCTGCAGGGCAGCATGCTTCTGTGCGGTTGCTGATATTGTCTTGCAACAGCTTGCTTGGCATACAACCTGCTTGGACCGCAATCATGCAGCGTGCAAAGTGTTGACAACTACGGCACGCTGCCCTGTGCGCCCCCAAGCGCCACTGTGTAAAACATGCGGGGCTTGGAGCCAAAGCCAAGAGGGTTATGCTGACAGCTTGCAGCCGCATCCATGCCTGAGGGTGTGCTCGCGTAAGGGGCAGATGCCCTATCCCTGGCGTCCCTAGCGGTCCTGCTGGTAATAGCCGTGGGTCCCTCCTCGCGCCTGCCCACACCACCTGAGCTGTATGAAGTCGAGGCTGTGGCTGCACCTGGTGCTGCTGCAATTGGAGCCTTCTTGTTCTTAACAAGGAAACCTGCGCAGCCAAGTGCAAGGGATTGTGGCCAGGGTGCCGATGAGCAAAGCGTTGACGCCCTTGTTTGTCATGTGAACTGGTCACAAAGCAAGTGCAAGAACAGGAGCTGTGTTCACTAGATGGCATCGCCCAGCCTGTATCGCCCAGCCTGTTGTGCTGACAGCAAAACACGAAAAAGTTGGATTCAGACCACCACACCGGGCCCAACAAACAGCTGCACAGCCTGCTCACCTGAGGTCAGCGAGGCACCCCAGTGCTTGTCTTGGTCTGAAGCAGGCACCTGCTGCGAGTTGTCATTTACCATGTTCGAAGCCAGACCAGTGCCAGCCGCGTGGTGCGTTCTAACCGCTCCAGGCCTTCCATGAAGAGGGGACTCATCCTCTTCATCAGTGTCATTTTCCTCACTGTAGTCAGACACCAAGAGAGGCATACCGTCATCGTCGTCTGCGTTTTCAGAGTCGTCCTCGTCGTCACCCTCAAGCTCGTCCTCTTGCGTTGTTGACCCATCCTCGCTCGTTAAGGCAGGCGGTTCTTCTGAGTCAGAGTCAGAGTCAAGGCCATACACAGGCTCTGACCCACTGCTGCTACTGCGGTTTGCGGGGTGACCGTGCTGTGCAGGGAATGCGGAGCCAGCAGCGTCTGCAGTGCGGCCTGGTTCGAGTAAGCGGGGCATGCCCTCGTCGCAGTCATCACTATCCAGCAGAGGCGGAGGTTCACTGCTGTCATCGCTGCTGTCGTCCTCTACATCTACAATTCGCCCGACGGTCGCCATCGCCGGACTACAGCTCGCGCCAGTGGCGTCTTGTAAGCTCGCAGTACAGCTGTGCAGTCCAGGATCAACATACAGCGTCCAGGTACAGTTGTGTAACTCAGTTACCTAAACAAACGAGACTATGTGGTGTACGTCAGCAGTGCCAAGGCCAGTCCAAGCCAAGTAACGCCCCAAAGCACCCTAAGCCAAGCGCTGTGAGTACAAGAATGCAGTGCTGCCAGAAGGGTCACCTACTGATAGCGTCAGGGGTGATGCAATCTTCACATGTGCGGCTGCAATTTTTGATGATGGGTGTAAGAGTGCTGGCCAACGGTAGTCTCCAGAAATGCTGTCGCCGGGTATGCGCCTTGCTCGCCTCAAATACGGATTGGTATCCGTGGCCCCCAAGCATGCTAGCACTGTGGTGGGAGCTCCAAGCTAGCTATAGTGACTATCAAATGTACAATCACACATTTCGTGCTTCATGGCGTTCATGCTTTAATACTTTGGTGATGTGGGGCAATTTGTGCAACCAGTTGCACGCATGTTGGGCTTTGGCCTTGCAAGCAAAGCACGGCTGCTGATACACGTGCATTGGATGCAATGCTATTGGCACGGAAGGCACCCAGCATGATTGGCCACGCATTCCGGAAGCAGAGCGGTGTCATAGCTTCAGTGCCGCCGCTGAGCCCTGAGTACTGCCGGTCACAGCCTCACGATGCAAGCGGTACGCTGGCACGCTGCCGTGGTGGTAGTGCCTTCATGCACACTGCGTCGCATGTGTGCCAGCACAGGCGGCAGCCAGGGCCGGTGTGTGGTGCTGCAGCGAGTGAGCCGGCGCTGACAGCTGCAGGCCACGCAAGCAGGTGCGTGCAACGCAAGCACCATCGGATCCAACGGGACAGCACATCGCCGGACGTGAAATCCAGGCAGGGATGTCGCGACATAGGTTGCATAAGCATTTACAACTAAAGAGTAGCACAATCTCAGGCATGGAAATGCTGATAGTAGCAATGCAGGAGCGGCCATTCTGCCACTGTTAACACAACCAGCTCCAGCCACAGCTCAGGCATTGAAACACTCAAGGCACATCGATAGCTCCGTCTGACACAACAACGCATGCACACCAATGCCGCAAGCTTGTGTGCGGTTGCCCATATCGCTGCTCTGTAAAGAGCCCGCCCTGTCAGCTGGGCATTGGTCCTCCTCCCACGAAGGCGAAGCGAAGGCAGCTACTAACAACTATGGCCGCCGTCGCCATGCATGGTAGCACGCAAGGCTGCTTGTGGATGCTCCTTGCAACTTCAAGTACCACTGCTTGTTCCATGTGCCACCCCTTTGCCTCAACCTGTACCCTACGTAGCGTACAGGGTTCACTACACCAAGCAGCCACCCTCAGTACCCCCACTCAGGCCCAGCCTTCATGGCACATGAAGCCACAGCAAGCTGTGATGGGGCCTGTCACACGATTCATGTGCGTGGCGCTCAGTCGCAGGGCTGGCCGAGGCGGGTGCCGCGGGGGTTGTAGCCGTGGGCGAAGCGCACGCCAGCTGGCACCATGCCGCACAGGCGCGGGTTGTAGGACGTCGTGACCACCATGGGGCGGGCGGTTGCGATTGCGGACAAGTCGCCCTCAAAGTCGTTGTGCGTGAGCTCCAGCTCGTTGAGCAGCCTTGATAGCTTGCTGCAGACACAAATGCATGGGCAAGCACAAGCGGCCTGAGGTGTGTGTGTGGGGACGTGGGCGTGTCAGCGTGTGTGCCCCGGTACCTGTCCTCAACCTGTCATGGTAAGGATAGCAGCACATGCAACCCCGCATGGGATGGATGATGGGGAATTGGGAATTGTAGTCTGCTGGGACCAACGCACGTGGGCGAGTGGGATGGTGTGGGACCCAGGCCTGTTGGGGTCAGGCAATCTGGGCGGATGCACGCGATCAGTGTTGAGCTGCCGCATAGGGCCATACGGCCATACGGCCCCCGTCACCGCCTCCGCGCCAGGGCCAGCAGCGGCAGCAACAGCAGCAGCAGCAGGTTGTGTTGCGGCATGCTTGCGCAACACAAAGCAGCATCTCTGCGCAATCTCAAACCTGCCTGAGGGACTGGGGGAGGGTTCCGCTGAACTGGTTGTACGCCAGGCGCAGCACGCGCAGCTGTGACATATCTCCATAGCTGGACGGAATGCTTCCAAAGAACTGCATACATGGCGCATGCAATAAGTTACACCCCGCACTCTCGTTAGCGAAGGGCATGCCAGCGAGCATGAGCGCCGACACCGTGTGCGCGCCATGCACATGTGATGGATTGCCTGGTGAGATGGAGATGGGCAGTAGTGGCCACATATCATGCTGCCTGTCCGACTGCATTCCCCCAGCAGGCGTGTTTGCCAGTATGCATTATGCACCCACGTGTCCATCCCCGGGTGGGAGGGTCCGCAGGCTGTCATGCGCTTACGCGCAACTGTCAGAGCGCCACCCAAGCTCGCCTGTGCAAGTGAGCACGTGCGTGTACGTGCGTAGCGGCGCCATGCATAACCGCCTCTCCTAACTATGTGCTGCACGTCTACAAATGCTCAGTGTGTATATATAGGGCTTGTCCCTGTGGCCCAGCCTGGCTAGTGGCTACAGTTACATCACACTGGCCTGCATGTGATGCATGCTATGCAGGGATGCAGGCCGCGAGGCACTCACGTTGTTGTGCTCCACTTTAATCTCCTGCAGGCCCCGCTTCATGCTGAGGGCAGAGGGCAGCGTCCCGCTCAGCCTGCAGGGCACCATGCATGCATGCAACACGTTACCAGCATGACATGTGTCCCGTCACACACAGCAGTGAAGCTTAGAGCCCTGAAACAAATATGATGAGAATGGGATCCCAACGTTGGTGGTGTGACAGCGAATCCGTAATCCATTACAGCTGCTGCGTGGCAAGGCGAGGGAGATGCATGCTGGCTGCGTAGTGCACAGGAGGCCAACCGCCAAGAACTGATCAGGGCTCACCTGTTGAAGGAGAGATCCAGCTCCTGCAGTTTTGGCAGGCATTCCAAGATCCAGGAGGGGAAGGGGCCGGTGAAGGACGAGCCGTCCAGGTCCAGCTCGCGCAGGTTGGCGAGGCCGCAGAAGTCGCGCGGGGGTGTGCCGGGCAGCTCCTGATCTGCAAGCAGGTGCAGGGCGCGTGAGGGGAGGCACGGTCAGCGGCAGTGCAGCGCCATCAACCAACAGTCTTGCCCTCTGAAAGTGACAAACAAGTCACGTGTGTTGCGGATGATGCAGCACGGCATGTGTTTGGGAGGTGTGCTGCTGCTGCAGTGGTACTGCGATGCCATGTATGCGCCACACGGCTTGACCCTACCGTACACACAGGACCTGCGGCTTTGAGTTCTTGACGCAGGTGGTCTTCACCATTGCCAGGGCGCCATGCATAGCATGCGGCATCACGAAATCCCATGCGCCCCGCCGCCTTATGCATGCAGTCACCATTTACCCATGCAAACACACAGCCACGCACACATACCACATACCGATTGATACGAGCACACGTCATGATTTCTTGCATTTGCACTGCTATCGCGCATGTCTGCTTGCATCAGGGCAGCAAGCAGCAGCATGTTCGATTGTGCATGCGTAATTGAAATTGCACAGGCTCATCCCTCCCACCTCTCATGCATCCGCCCCGCACCTGTGATGTGGAGTGTCGTCACATAGCCATCAAAGTCGCCATCGCTGCCCTCACCGTACGCTGCATGTGCAGCGACCAGCAGCAAACAAGCGATTGCAAGATACGTCGAGATGCTTCTGGCATAGCCAGCAAAATGCTGTTACCCATGATCTGACGGTGACGCGTCACGCTCAAGCCTGCAGCAGCATGGATGTGCTGCACAGAGGTGATGCGTACGAAAGGTGGCCACTTACGTCCTTTTGACCCTCGGCAGTGCAGGAACTCCCAGTTCCCGCTCCAGTCCCTGCTCGCATGCACGCGGCATGCACAAGGGGGAGCTCACCAGGCACTCTGCATGGCACCATATTACTCAAGCGGCACTTGAGGAGCTTCATAGGACACCTCCAATTGTCATGAGTTGGACATAAGGTGACAGGACCTTCAACAGTTCGTTATGCTGTGATGCGCGCATGTGGGGCAGCATTGCGCAGAATGAACATGTCACGAGAAACTTATCTCTCCGAATATGCATCTGGGAGTCACAATGCTTGGTATGGCGCAAGCACTTGCGTACTTGACAAAAACGGTGCTTGCAGTTGGTGCTGATGCATGCTCACTTAGAGCAGGGGTCGCACTGCTCGTCAGAGTCGCTTGGGTCCGTAGGGCACTTCCAAGACGTAAGAGTGTGCTCCCAAAAGCTTGTTGTGTTCGTGGCTGCGGCCCTCAGCTGTGTCAGAGCTTGTACTGCAGAACACGAACACCGTAGCTGGGTAAGGCAGCAACCATGCACGGCTTTGGAAGTGTGTTATTCCCACACGTGACTGTGTCTGGGATGTCATTCAGGCGCTTTTGATGATGGATGATACACCCAGGAAACAAAGCCTGTAACATACACTAAGCAGCACTTACGTTGGTCCGGCCTTGTGTGAGCGTCGCTGCGCTGAATCACAACGCCCACAAGTGCGCATGCAAAGACTAAAACTACGCACTGTCTCATGGCTGCGTCACACGGTAAGTGAAAGTGATATGCGTTCCTCAACGCAGGCCAGACAAAAAGACTCAAGCGCACGGATTGCTTTTTTGGGTTTACGTTTTCGAGGCTGTGGATGACACGTGGTGTCAACCGTGTGAGCAACGGCCGGGGTGTGGCCACTGGCTGCATTGATGTGCTTCTGGAGTGTTAAGGGATAGTACTGCTGCAGCCTCAGGTCCAATGTGGGGAACTTTCCATGCTGACACTTCCGAGGGGTTGGCCCAATTGGTCAATCAAACAACAAAGGGATGGTACCGCAACACCGTACTGATTCACCGTTACTATAAGATTGGTACCTCGTTTCCATGTGTTGGACGCAGGCCAACCACGAAAGTGCTTTGCGACCTGAAGGCACAACCACCAACTTGCTGCAAGAGCGTCTGCAAGTCATCCAGCCAAGCCTGTTCAAATAGTGCATGAGTCCACTGATGGACGGACTTGCTGTGAGCATTGAAGTGTGTGTGTGGTGGTTTGGTGGAGACGGTATGTAGAGTCACGTGGGTGTTCCGACCAGGGTGGCAGGCGTCACGGGGAGGACTAACTACTAGCAAAGGACATAGTCAGATCAAGTGCAAGATTATGGGGGCCCTCTTTTATATCAGTGGACACGATGTACCTCTTTCAAGTCCGTTCAACGTGTTGTACTTAACCCTACGAAATTAGGGTTCTCAGCGACCGCAACGTTGAGGTGTTCCTCTGTATCATAAGTCCAGACTGTGAACCCGGAGGCATATTCAAGAACATGCTTTTCAAATATTTCGGGATATCCAAACGCTATTTTTAGAGCGCTCTCGAATGCACACTGATGGTGGGCTTGGTGAAGAAACGAGCGGAGGAACGTGGACCATGCAGTGACGGAGCGGTCGCGAGGCATGGCGGGTAGTAAAAGGAGGCGCAGCCAGATACACAATGCTTTCTGGAACTGCTCCTTTCTGGCCTTTATATATTTGTTGTCACTGGAGCCGGTTGGGTGGGCGAGCACACGGCTACCACATGGCCTTCAAGCAACCTTGAACGCCACGCCCGAAGCTTGCGACACAGCAGTGAGCTTGTACCAAAGCAGGTAGGTGCAGGCGAACATGCCATTGTGAACACGGATATGTCGGGCTGTTGGGGCTGCCGTTGAAGTCATGAGCACGTGGGTCAAGCGCGTTCCATGACCTTCAAAACTGTCCGTTTGTAGGGCTGAACTGCAGATGCCTTTATGGGGCTGTGACCTTACTCCAGCACAGAGTTTCAAGGGAACCTATCGTGCTTGGCACGGTTTCCGCTAGCCGTTTTATTCTGGACGGGCAGGCGGGTTTGGCAGAGCTGTGGGCGGGCACACCGGCATTTCCTTGCATCTCTGCTTTTTCCTTGCCTTGGCATTAATACAGTGCAGCACTCGAACACACACCCGTTCGGTGTTTCAGGCGAAAGTCGGCGTTGAAGTGTAACAAGAAAACCACAAGCAAGCTTAGTAACCAAGCACACAACCCCTTGTCTGCTGCTGCTTTTTGCCTGCACAGTTGCACCACCACCGGCAATGCCTCAGTAGCATTATGTGCTGCCTCAGTAGCATTTTGTGCTGCCGGCTGCACTCAAGTGCTGGGAAAGGATCAGCGTCCACCCTGGAAGGTACGTTAATTGTGCTGAGCTGCCCTGATGCACCGGTCATCGGCAATGTCCAGTCTTTGGTCAGCATGTTGTCCAAACTTGACCAGCAACGCTTACACTCAACACCTTGGATGGGGTACACGACGTGCTCTGGCATGTCTGAAACGATCGCAGGAGCTGCAGGTGCTGGTTCCAGACACCCTTGGAAGCTTGCCTGATACGGCCTTGGAGACATTCACCCGCATCACAGGATGGGCCGTGAACCTCACCAGGATAAGCTCGTGAGACTCGTTGTGCTTGCTTTTTATGTGTGTATCTGCAAATCATACCTCAACTTGGCTGTGCACAAGCCAGTGCACACAATGAACAGGGGCTGCCAGTTCCCACCCCTTCCCAGCACCCCGGATCAGCACATGTGCTCCTTGTGCTAAATTCGCATCTTTAATGTGTGTTCAGGTGGCGGATGCTTGCGGGCATCCTGCAGGACGCACCTGCCGTGGACAACAGCAGCGGACAAAGCGCCAGACTCCCGCGCTTTGATGGGTACCTGCTGGACCCGCGGCTGCTAGGAGCGGTGGTGGACGCTGACCTGGCAGCAAACCCAAACAGATACGCGCATGTGGGTCAGGCTGTGGTGGAGGCTGTGCTGCCGGTGTCAGAGCGCACACGCCAGTACACATCGCTGTGTGGTTTTCGCAACCGTGGCGTGCCTCTCAGCAGCAACGCGGTGGTCCTGCTGTACAGGTGATGAGCGCCCAAGCAGTGATGCGCTAGCTAGGCCAAGCAGCAGCACGCTGGCCAGCACTGGCCATGCTCAGCACATGCTCCCATGGTTGCGATGCTTGCACTTGCGCCCATGTTTGCACTTGCGCCACACAGAGCGTGCGTGCCGCATGCATGCATTGCCGATCCGGATGGCATATGCTGATATGCGTCATGAAAGCCTGCCGTTATGTACCAGCCAGTGTACGCGCCATGGCATTGGTGAAGCAGCTGAGCATTCAAAGTACCTGACGTGCACACGCAAGCACCACAGCCTCAAACCGACGTCAAGAAAGCAAGCGTGTGGGCATGCCGCTGTCAACAGGCCTAGCATCCTGGCGCAACACGGTGTTGCCGTGCCTGCTACCTGGGATGAGCTGCTGGTGGCTGCCCGTACGCTGCAAGGCACGTCAGCGCCCTCCTCTCAGCAGCTGCAGCAGCAGCAGCAAGCGCTTATGGGGCTCTGCATGGATGTCAGCCCCCTCTGCACACGGCATTTGTGGCTGGAAGCGATAGCTGCGACGTTCCTGCAGTCTGAAGGAACGTCACGGGGGCTGTACTTCGACCCGGAAAGCATGTCTAACAACGTGCTGGCAGGCAGCGGGATGGCCGCCGCGCTGGAGCTGTACCGCAGGCTGGCGGTACTGGCAGCAGGACAAGATCCGTCGGCTAATGCTGGCGTCAGCAGCAGCAGCGGCGGAACTAGTGCAACCACGGCAACGGACTCCAGCAGTGCGGCCTGCCATGCAGCTCTGAACGTCGCTTTCGCTGAGGGCCGATGCGCATTTGCCGTGCACACGCTCGGACACTGGCAGGTGCGGCTTCTTTGTTGTACACAGCCCTGACCAAGCACGCTCTCCCCGACATATTCAGGCTTAATCGAGCTTCACATCCGGCGTAGCGTGGCACACCGAAGCATTGGTGTCTTGCACCTGTGATGCTTACATACCTGTGAGTGCCATGCGTGCGCTGCAGGCAGCCAAGTCATGGAACGGCACAGCGGGGAGCGCTGCAGCAGCCACAGTGCTGGCTGACACCGCTGTTGCACCGCTGCCGGGGTCCACATACGTACAGCAGCGCAGCAGCGGCGCCCTGCTGCCCTGCAGTGCAGCCCTGTGCCCCTTTGCGGAGCCCCACACCACCTCCGTTCCCGAAGGGCAGGAGTTTGTTACACATATCACCGCTCCTGCATTCAACGTCACCCTTGAAGAACAATTGGCAAGCAGGGACGGGCAGAGCAGTAATCACATCAGCGCCAGCGCACTGGGGCGGTCGTTGCAGCAGCGGCAGGGGCGGCGACAGCAGCAGGCATCCGGCGGGATGAGGACCGTGTATGTGAACCGCGCACCCCTTGCGTGCGGTGGCCTTGTGGGCGTCGCCAGCAATGCCACAACGAGTGAATACGCCATGGCTGCTTTGCAGCTGATTGTGGGCCTTGCCAATGGCTGGTGGCAAGGAGACGAGCTGGCGCATGGCTCCACAGGTGGGTAGCTGGCACCGCATGCAAAAGGAAATCCACATGCACACTATGCTCTGTGATGAGGGCACATGCACATGTGTGTGTGTGCATGATATTTATGTGTATCCGCCAATCCATCAGAGCAAGGGGCCCATCACTGTTGGGCGCGTTCGTGGCCATATGCATGCCCTCACAGCTTGGATGTCACTGTTGGCCGGGCCCTGCACTTGTCTGCGTCATGTGCTGGCGTGCTGCTGCCGGCTGCAGCATCAAAAGCGGACCGAGCAAGTTTCCACACCTTACACGCTGCCTGTTTGCCTCAGCAGGTGTTCTGCCCGCCATACCCAGCGCACGCATGCCCAACGCGTCATCGGACCCAGCAGATGCCAGCGTGCTGGCGCTGCTGGACTCTCTTTGGAGCCACAGCAACTTGGCGGTGGGGCTGCGTATCCCAGGCGCCCAACCGTCCTGGTAAGGGTCAGAGAATAAAAGCGGGCATCAACGCCGCCGTCCATTGTTTTGCAGCTCTGGGGTAACCAGCGTAACCTGCATGCGCTGCTGCCTAGCCTACCAACGCAGGATTTCCCATGCGTATAACAGATGCTTAATTGTGGTGTCGTTTGCCGTTGCCACACGCAGGCAGCTATTGGATGCAGCAGCTGAGCAGGTGATGCAGCCGGATGCGAATGTCGTCAGCATTGCGCAACGGTTTGGGTCTGACCTGCAGGCTGCCCTTGCAGCTGCTTTGCCCAGCGAGTCTGAGAGGCTGGCCCAGTACCGCGCGTCGTTGTATTACGTGAGCACGCCAAAACCTCCCGGACCTCAGGTCAGTTTATTTGTACAGGCTTAAGGCCTGCCGCACGCTGATGGGCTCATGCACAGCCTGACGGCTTGGGGGGGCGGTTAGGGGTAAGGCACCGTGGATGTACGTTTGTACCATGGCAACCGAGGCAACAACTCATTGCGCACTGGGCCTTACTGGGGCCCCAGCTGGGGCCCTGCCCTGAACTGGGGTTATCGGCTTACCCTGGGGTTATCGGCTTACCCTGGGGTTATCGGCTAATCGAGCATGCTTCGTTCGTTAACTGGTGTGCTTGTGCGCTCATGGGCCGGTCAACTTGGCATTCAGCACACGTGCAAAACTAGCATAGCGTGCCGCATATCCCTTGACGGCCTGCGGGCCACCGGATAGGTGTCCAGTCAATTTGTCACCTCACACATATGGATACGCGGCAGGCGGGTGGATGCTGGAATGAAGTCCGCCATCATGGGCACGCATTGACCTCTCAAGTCTCAACGCCTTGACCGCATCGGCAGGACGCCACCAAAGAATGGATCAACAGCTCACAAGCATCAATGGGCCCATGTGTCCAGTATAGTCATCGCACCACCGCTTGATCTGACCTTCAAAGTGTGAGGACTGATTGTGAGGTCGTGCGTGCCTCATCCACCCACAGGGCCATGGTCATTCTCATGGGCTGAGCGACGCCGCGGTGGCCGCGGTGGCGGCGTGTAGCGCCGTCTTTGCCTTGACCGTCATTGGCCTACCCCTCGGCGTGTGCATAGCAAGGAAGGTGAGTCGCCTTACTTGAGGCTGTGTGAGCGGCTTTGCTTGCAGCGTGGAACGTATTGGTCAGCTGCAGCCACCCCAGGTTTCTCTGGTGCTACAGTTGGGTGCATGCACCCCACATTTAAACAATGCAGGTGCGTCGTCGGATCCGTGGGCGCCACAACACGCGCTTCGCTACGGCCACCTCCAAGCGCGAAAACAGCTCAACCGCCTATGTGGTGCTGCGTGCGGAGGTGATGGATGCAAGAGGTTGCCGAACATATGCATGCATGATCGCCGTTCACTCCGTGCCTGCTAGCTGCCAGCCTGGCATGTGCGTGTCAAATCAATGCACACTGAAAGTTGGCAACTGCCGCTCGCTGCTTGGATACAATGTGCAGGGGTTGAGTCCGCTAGACAGTCCAACCCTGCCATACTCAGCACGCGAGGCTGCCCTACAGACTTTTCATGACGTCATTAGAACTGTTGCTAAAAGGTGCGAAACCACCTAATGCCAACGGTGTGGTTCCTCTCGCTTGTTAACGTTGCCAACATGAAGGCATAAGAAGCTCATGGCGAACGGTGAGGAGCACTGAACCTGTGGTTCTGCACATGCCTTTCAGGTACAGTGGCCAAATACTGGACATTCCCGAGCTTGAGCAAGCGGCGTACAACAGCGCAACAGGTGCAACACCCAATGTCTTATCGACTCCCACTCCATCATCCACCCTTCCTCAACATGGCAAGGACACGTCCGACTGCAGCCATTCTGGTGGAGGCAGCTTCCGCACCGCTGACATGGCGTTTGGGGACAACGGGGAAACAGGCGTAGTGGTTGGTGAAGCCACACCGGACACTAGTGAGCCCCTACGCACGCTGCAGCAGAGATCAACAGGCGCATGCGATTCCGGGCCCCTCACGACTATCACGACAACCTTCGGACAAGAAAATTATGATGGATGCAACAACTACAATAACACAGCGAATGACCCAGGATCGTCCTTGCTACCTGCACTGCATGAGGATGAGCATCGCCCCTCCTACGAGTCAACGAGCGGCGGCCATTCCTGCCCGCCCATGCGGGACAACGCCGTGTTGAGCGTGCATGTCGACTCGGACGCAACTGATGAGGAGATCAACCCACAGCCATCCACCACCATTCACACGCCTCACCGAATACGACTGCTCCTGCGCAAACATTTCTCACATCAAGCAAGTGCGCCGACCTCACCAAGGACCTCCGTCACCCCGTCTCTGGATGGCACACTACCCCGGCAGCAACCTTTTGCTGCTGCTGGTGCCTCAGCTGCGGCTGGGCCTCATGCACAGCGCAAGGGATCATCAAGGTCGAGCAGCGGGCCTGCGACCAACCTAGCCAACCCCTGGGGTCTGCCAAGAATTCATCAGCACCACGCGGATAGCACTGCTACCAGTGCATCAACCTCTCAATACAACAGCGCCGATACGAGCAACCCGGCAGTTCTAGCTACGGCCTCCCCCGTGCAGTCATCATCACGTGCACCCCAAAGTAGCCTGGGTGCGGGTATAGAGCTTGCAGCAACTCCACGGCATGTGAGCAGGGATGGCACGCACGCGGAATCTTCGGTTGGGCCAGTCGGGCATTCGGACATGGCGCTATCAGAGATGTTGCCAGCTTCAACGGCCCAGCGCTTCCTGTCATCTTCGAGGACCCATGACACGATGGCGCTGCCAAGGGGTCTGACGATACCGAACATGCCGGGCAGCAGGCCACGCGGCAGCGGTGTGCGCCGCGTGCCTACCTTGTCCAACCTGCTGGCTCAAGCGACAGCCAACATACTCAGCAGTGGAAGCGCATCCGGCATCGCACCATCCTTACACCAGCAGAGCCCAACATCCCACACATGTGCCCCGAGCCAACGTGCGCCGCCCGCAACGCACACGGGGATCACCGCCAGCCCCGCTGAGCGGCTGGGCAGCCCAGCAGACGCGGCACCATCACCCATCTCGGGTCCCCTGCCTGAGCCCTTGACTGTGCCACCAGCCACAGCTTCACACCCAAACACACCCCGCTGGTCGCTTCCGGGAATACTGACTAATGGTGTGAAGCGGATGTCTCACACGCACCTTCCCGCTGCTGCCAGCCACTTGAACTACTTGAACCAAAGGGCGGTGAATTCATCCAGCAGCCCGGCGGCTAGCCCGGCACCAACACTGCCCTTGCCCTCCCACTGCGTGGCGGTGCGACTCCCGTCTGCTCATGCCGCGGTCGTCTTCAGTGTGCAAGTGCAGGCAAGTCGCCGACGTGCTCGGCCAAACTAGCCAGCTCATGCATGGCCGGTTGAGCTCAGTGGCTTGACGTTTAGCCGCGTGGGTTTTGCAGCACACAACTGCTTGAAATGATTCAAACAGCATCCCACTGATCTATCTCGCACGTGCTCCATATCCATGTGTGCATGTGGCGTGGAGGCGTGGGCCGCTGCGCTGCGCTCCAACCGCCTGGTGCGCCCGCTGCTGGGCGGCTGCGAGGTGCCTGACGCCGCACTCAATGTGGACGCACTTGAGTGTATGCGTATGCGCTTGTACACGCAGGTTGCATTGACGGAAGCCCACTGGCCTGCTCAGCTTCTGGCATTGCCTGCCTTCAAACCGGTGTTGTTCAAGCACAGGTGAGCCTCATGCAACGCAACTTGGTGATGTTGCAACTACTGCAACTCATCATTACATGTTTCACTGCTGTGCGTGTCGATGCCGCTTGTGTGACGAGCTGTTCCCTACACCCATACGTCCGTGAGACCGTGATGCATCAGCTGAGTACATGGAGCCTGATGGGTTATCCAAGCAATGATGCTAGCTTGTCTTGGTTGCATGATCTGTGTCAGGCCACCGGCAGCACAACAAGCCCAGCAGGCAACCCAACGCGGACTTGCGCAGCCCACCTATGCCGCTTTGAGCGCCAACCTGTCACCGCCCGAGGCGCGGGTGACTGATGAAGGCATGGGTAGCGCACACATTGTTCAGCTGGTCTCTTCTGGTAGCGCGCCTGGCACTGGCCTTGCCCAACCAGGCTCTACCAGCTTCACAGGGGTATTCAGTGTGTGTGGGCCCATGGCTGGCCAGCTGCCACCTGTTCACAATGGCTGCAAATCCACGTCGGGGAGCTCGTTGGCGGGCGTCACGATTGCGGGCGAGATCAGCGTCGCGCCAGGCAGCCCATCTGAGCGCCTAGCAGCAACCACCTTGGCGCTGCTGAATTCTCCATCAACTGCTGCATGTTATGATCAGGATGGTGCGCTCAGCATGCCTGAAGGAGCCAGTCTAGCCAGTCGCCCCCAGGCAGTTGTCACTGTGTTGCCAATGCAGTATGGCAAGGGCGCGGGGTCCTCAATGGATCATGACGTCTCTCCTGTACTGAGTACAGCAATTTCACCACTGACGTTTCGACACGGAACCCAGGTACGGTGGCTGATGTGCTTTTGTAGGCCAACACTCGAAGCGATTCTTGAAGCTATTTATGCTTGATCTCACATCCCGCGCCTGTGATATGCCCAGCATAATGGCGCGCCTCGCGTATATATAGCCAACATTGTCAATGGTTCACTAAGACAGCAACGAACAACAAAATGCCTGGCGCAGGCACAATCACCTGTTGGACAACGAGAGCAGGAGCCAGCCCTACATGGTGTGAACACGTTCGGGCGGCATGTGAGTCGTCGGTGGCATTGCATTGCATCGCATGTGGTGTGCACACACGATGTATATGTTTCCATCCTCCATCCGCCCATACATGTTCGCTGGTGCATAGCACCGCCAGGTATTCACGGGTTAGTTTGTGACTTTGTCTCACCGCGCCGTACCTTGCACTTCATCCTTGAATGTTGTGATGTAGGTGCAAGCGTCTTTTGTGGAGGCAGAGCGCGAAGGCCACGAAGACGCTCGGGACGACAAAAGCTTTTTGACCTATAGGTGTGGTTTGCTTGGTGTCTGTGCAAGCTTGGCTGCAACCCACGCACAGGTGCTTAAGGTACCTAAGGAGCCTTGCTTAGCCAGCTTCATAAACTCGTTGGCATTCTTGAGATGCATGGTGCTGCTTTCGGCCCTGCTTCACTCACCGCTTGCATGCAGGGGCCCACGTATCGCGATAGGCATTGCGTTGGACAACGATGATGAGCGCTTGGATGATGTGGGCAGCGAGGACAAAGGTACCATCTAAGCCATGCCTTGACTCGTGTTCGCCTCACACCCTGCACACCAGTTCAGCCTGATTTAGCCAGCGCATGTGTGCATCAAGCATGAGCACCGCACCAGCACGGCAGGCTCAGTTTGTAGCTTGGTGGTGGTCAAGGTGGTCCGCTGATTCGAATGCCAGGAATCATTTGCGCTGTACGACCAAGTATTGCCCAACTAGCCCAACCCAAGAGACTGCACATTACTCACACCCATCAACCCAACGCCCACGCATGCACAAATGCCATCACATGCATGATCCAACACAAATGGCATGGTTAACACAGTCCACCACCAACCACTGCCCATTGCACAGGGGGAGTCCGTTTGCCCAAAGCCGTCCAAAAGGCGCTCAGGCTGAGTACAAGCACGCACGGTGGCTACACGCTTTGCGAGGGGGCGGCTTACTCTGCCGCTGACCAAGACGCGTTACAAGACGTGTGCCTGGTGAGGCTTAACAACTAACAACACACGTGCACACGGCACCGAACGTTGGATTCTGTGCTGCATTGTTTGATGTGAGTGGTTTTACGTTTCCACCGGTTGTACTTACACATCCGCTTTCATGCTCCTCACAATGCTCAGGTGATGAACATGGGTGAATACTCACTTACTCCAGCGCCTTCAACGCAACCCAACGAGGATGACGTACACGAAAGTGACGAGCAGGACCCAGAGCGGGACCCAGAGCAGGACCGGCTCGAGGTGTACCTGATGCTGGACTTTGCGCACATGGCGCGCCTGGTGACGCTGCCCCCGCTCCGCGCTGCACAGCAGTACTCGGTGGGAGTGCTGGGTGCACCGGTTCAGGAAGCCTCCATCGCGTTCAGCTTGGTGGTCGGGTGGCAGGTGAGGCCGGCAATGTGTTGCTCCACACGGCGTATGTTGCGCCTATTGCTCCACCCGGTAATTTGTAGGGCCCCATGCCTTTGCTGTGGTATTTGCCTGTGAAAGGGCTTGATCCGACAGAGACATAAGACTACAGAGACCGCTTGATCAGCAATGCTAAGGATTGATGTACTCATGAGATTATACACTGTGCTAAGCAAGCGCGTGGCCATGCCCGTCATGCGCGTGCGGCGGCGTTTGTTCAGAGCCTGACCGCGTGGAGGTCCGACGTCGCCAACGACGCTGCACACGTCCTGCGTGACTGGATGGCGGAGTGCTTGATGAAGCATGGTGGGTCTGCAAGCTGCTGCCTAATGATGTGCTGCCACCACCACCTGCATTACCACCAATCACAAATAAACTATCAGAACTGACTTGTACTGGGGTTACCGTATTGTTTTCACAACCTGTAATATAAATTGACTGGTGCCCATGCCCACACGCATGCTTGTGTTGTCACCTGCAGGAGGATATCTTGTTGAAGATGTTGGGGGCCTGTTCCTGGTTGCGTTTCCAACCGCTAGCCAAGCACTGTTGTGGGCCCTGGAGAGCGCCTCGGGCGCAAAGCAGCTGGACTGGTGCGTATAGTACCCAATCAAGCAGCGTGCGCTGGCTGATGACCACCCTGCTGGTGCTGAGGCTCTGCACCAAGCGGGGTGTGCCCTCCTAGGGTCATGCACTCGTGCAGCGCGGCCGATTCCCTGCTCATTTCTTGCCCTATCATTGTTCGTTCTGTGCAGTAAGCACTGCGTGTGGGGATTGTGGGTGCTTATTGATGGCAAGGGCCATGGTGTGGATGGTGCGTGATGCAGGCCTGAGGAGTTGTTGGAGCATCCCCTCGGAGAACCGGTGTACGTCGACCAGGGGCACCAAGGGTGCATCCACGAGGATTCCAGCGCAGCAGGGCCTGGCATGAGCCGGCCGCCCTTGAACAATGTGAGCCTGTCTGGCCTGTGTGTGGTACATGCCTCCATACACCTCCGTTTGTAACCTGTGTCTCACCAATCAACGTATTGCATGTGCTTGTACGGTTCTCATGGTTGATTGGACGTACAACAAGCAATGGACCAAATACACAAGGTTCAGGCGGACACGTGTATGCAGCCGTTGTAACTGTGGCAGGTAAACCGTCAGCTTGATTTGGCTTACACGTTGTGCCGATTGCCTGCTGTTGCAGCAGGAAGGCGATGCACCATGTGACGTCGCGCATGCGCCTCGTGATGTTGGAGACCGGCTCTTGATTTTCAGGCAAGCCAGCAGTGCATACCGTTAGGGTAGTCAGGCCTGTCACTTTTTGTGAGTCGAGCGACGTATAACCCTCGATGTGTGCTTGGCTGTGTGGGCTTTGGTGGCTAGCTGCCGTGGCCCGTACTCACCCATGCACATGTGTGAAGGCAAGCCAAAAGGCAACATCTTGTTTGCCAGAAGCGTATTGAGATTGAATGATGCCTTTGGACATGCGCACTATGTGCAACAGAGGATTGCGAATGAAGATTGGCTTGGATTGCGGAGAAATCCTGGGCCGCTTGCACAACACCACCGGCAGGTGCGTGAGGTGCCAACTGGAATGGTTACTCACATCGCTGGCGGCAATTCTGGCGCTTTTATGTTTTAGTTGTGCTTGATGCTGATGTACAATCTGTCGGTAACACTACTGAGGCGGTACGGTCGCTCCCTTTATTTGCAGGATGACGTACCGTGGACGGGTTATGAACCGTGCTGCACGCATCGCAGGCGTTGCCTCTTCTGGACAAGTGAGATCCACCACGCCCCTGATCTGCATGGTCTTTGCATGCTTCACGTTCCCCATTGCCAGTGGCACGATCGCATAAACTAATCATTCTCGCGCGACGTTGCGTGTTCAGGTCCTGTGCTCCAGGCCATTGTGGGACGCCTCCAACTTGGAGCACGACGAATCAGCGCTAGGTGGGAAGCGCACATGCGAGCCTCACTAGCCTCACCTTGCAATCACCAACCGCAACCTGTTGTTAGCTAGCACAACAGACCATCCCCGCACGGTGGCCGCAACACTACACAAACCCTGCAGAGTAGTGCTACTCACTGTACAGTATGCTGATGGCCACCTGGCTAGGTTGGCTAATTTGCTTCAAGCAAGAATGGATGCGTGTGTATGTGCAGGCGTGGTCTTGGGCCAGAGCATGGGAATGATGCAAATGAAGGGCTTATCCCAGAAGATGGAGGTCATGAACTGCAGGTATGTACGGTGGATCGGACCATGCGGGGGTGTCCTGTGTGCATCTGAATACCTTATTGATTGGAATCTCAATTCGAGTGTGAAGACATGTAGGCAAGCCAATCTGCGCACCCACGCCAATCTTAGCCATGGGAACAGCGCCCACCCCGTGAGAGGCTCACCGTCTTCAATGGCAGTCGCATTTGCATAATGGCCATGCCTGTTGCCAAGCATGTGCAATTGACCCATGTGCCAGGATCCTAGCCTGGAAGAACGCTGGCGTTTATTTCTAGGACATGTTTGTTTAATGCCGCCATTCACTTTCCGGCTTTGTTTGTGCAGGTTTGCCGTGGAGACGCATGAGGGGCCCCTTGCAACAGCATCCATGCACGTTGCCGGCACACACAGCGGCAGCAGTGGTGTGCCTGATGGAGGGGCTGGTGAGCGTGCGTCCAAGGGGTCCACTTCCCGCTCGTCAGCAGCAACGAGCCGCGCATCAAATCAGCAGGGCCGACCACGGACCTTCTTGGACGTTGCGGGTGACAGCACTGTGGGGTCAGGCATGCCCACGGGTGGCGCACTGCCATCCAGTCCACCCTCACCAGCCACAGGTTTCTCTCCTACCCGTGATGAACATGCATCGCCCCACTCATTGGGTCGTTCCACAAGTCTCGGGCCCTGGCAGCAGACAACCGCGCTTATGGAAGGTGAGCCTGTACCTACGGGCCCCCGCGCTGGCCACCACGGCCACCTCAACCGTTCGCAATCCCACCGAATGTCTCCACGAGAGGCGACCAGCCCAGGTGACGTGGCAGCCAATTCCAGCCACCCTCCGCAAGCACCAGCACCTGCAGGGCCACCGCCGATCGGTAAGGCCCGCATGCGGCGTGCATCGCTTGCGATCGGAACCAGCAAGTATTTTGGACGGTCCGTGGGCGGCTGTGAAGCATCACCCGGCAACATCAATCGAACCTCCGTGGGTGAGCTATGGGAGACGTTTGCGCGGAATCCGGTTGGTTCGGAGCAGCGCTATTCATCCTGGGTCAACGGGTTGTCAGATTTTTCATCCGATGAGGAGGACCGAGGCGGTTTTGGCAGCGCATCTGGCAAGGACAGCGCTACCAACATTATGGACAGCCAGCCGCGCAGGATGTCAGGATCCATGGCAGCCTACGCAGTGGGCTCTGGGGCTCAACGGAGCGTTGAGGCTGCTGACCGTGCAGCAGCAACGGGTGTGCTTGCGCAGGTAAGCAAGAGCGAGTGATTGTACCTATCAAGTCATTGTGGTGGCAGCATTCATTTTTTGTGCAAGTTGTTATGGTGAAAAGTGATGACTAGAGTGACTGCCTTCCAAAGAATTTGAAGCCTACCCTTGAACCCATTCAACCAACGAACCTCACACTACTCACACGTGCTGCACTACTGCTCTGTGGCCTATGTCGCCATACGAAGGGTGTTGCGCTACGTCACCGCTCCATTCGGGCACGTCATCGAGGCCTGCCGGGCTCCATGGGTGATGATGCCGCCCACACTACCGGTGACGCTACCCTAGCTGGAGCCGCAGCAACCATCCGTGGTGCCAGCGGTGCAACTTGTTTCATGCAGCGCGCCGAGGGCGTGTCAATGAGTCAATCGGGGAAGGCTCAACATCCAAAGGGCGGCGCCCAACAATCCTCCAAGGAAGCATCGCAACCCCGCCTTCCCCGCCGCATGTCCGTTGGCAGAGCTCCATCCAACCTCAATGCCGGTGTCCTGGCCAATAATGGACTTGTAGCACCCACCCCAGATGGCGCACCAGCAAACGATAACCTTGCGTTTGCGCTCGGGCATGCCCTTGGCCATGCGGTTTACGCCGGCTACAGCACCCACAACGCATACGCAAGCAACGCAGCTGGCAACACGACGACCGCAAGCGCTAATGCTGCATCGCGTACCTATGATCACCCAAATCCCCCTTCAGCCCTCCCAACCGCATTGGTGAGCCTTGCCCGCCTACCGCGCTGGCTGACAGGGCGGCGGAAAGGCAAAAGTGAGGGCCAATCTGTGGGTGGGATGGCTGACGTGTTGGGAGGTGCGCCTGCTGACATCCATCCGACGAGTGACGGCGCGTCAAGGTGACAGGAGCGTGGTCGCCAGGTGATGACTGCCTGGTTGCCAACTGACCTTGCGCGTTGTGGAGCGAGGAGAGGAGCGGAGAGGAGAGGAGGGAGGAGGAGCGGCGGCAATGCAGCCACCGAGCCTGCGCTACCACACCCTCCACACCAGGCTCCATCACGCCTGGGACGCCGAGCTGTCGAGGGTGTGGCTAACAAGTCCTGTGCATGTGCCAGTAGCCACGTACCAACCCCTCTGTGGCAACCTTTCAACCCAGCAGGACGATATAGATAGCATGGCCTTGTAGGACCTGGTTGGTACGCATGCGTCAAGCGTGCATGCCTAGCATGCCTCGCATACAATGGTGGCGTGAACAGGGAACTGTCGGGCACTTTTCGGGGAACACTGGCAGTTTGAGTGGTGGGCGTGCTTGATGCACAATGGCAATGCAGAGTTTATTGCTACTCAACAACTTGTTATTCGCTCAACAACTTGTTATTTGTGTTTGTGTACCCATGGGATGCTTACTTTCATGGGTTCGCCGACATGTGCGTGCATGCAGAGCGTGTACACGTGTGGCACATACTGGTACTGTGCATCCAACACGCAGCGAGACCGTTACACTACGTGCTTTTGGCATGGTAGAGGAGGAGGAGGACCGTGACAGATACAATGCTGCGGCAACTGCTAGCTGGGTTCTAGACGTTGCACGCACAGCCCTTGTGATTTGAAAGCTTGTTTTCCATGTGCAAGATGCTCCTGGGTTTATCGGGCTTGCCCGACCTATATAGTACCAGTGTTCTGCTAGCTAGTTCCGCACCCATTATCCTTCCTTTGATCAACACTTATTCCTGCTACTGCCGCTACTGCTGCCACCCATTGTATGAGGCCACGTTGCATCGCTCGGCACGCACACTGCTGGTGCATGCTGCCGCCCCTGAAACACCACTGGGATATGATTCCTTTTCAAGTCACCACAAGGTGCAAGCATAGCATCCCTTCATTCTATCGTGTGCCCCTCATATATGGGGATCTTGGGCATTATAGTAGCAGTAGGGGCGGTTCTAATGGTCGTTCATCAAGGTTGGCTGTCACGCAAGCCATGCGCTCACGTGATACACCTGCAGGCCGGAGAGCCTACTGGGAAGCGGTATTCCTTATTGTCTTGTCGTTGTACTTTTTATCAGGCAGCAGAGAAATGCTTGTCCTTGCCCTGCCTTTGCAACAGTCACTCTGCATGAGCTGCTGGCCATGCTAAAGCGGACTCGCTGCTAACAGTGCATGTACACCCTTGGGTGCACGCAACCCTGCCTGTGCTGTGGCTGAACGGATGCAATCTCGGCTTATGTGCGCCATCAGCGCTTTTACATACCGACTCGATTTTGCAAACGTGCAGGCTGTACCACCAAACGAAAGCCTACGGCACCCTCATTTATCTGTTAGCAATATCAGCGTTCTTGTGATCATGCTGTGTTGCCTACTAGCTTGTGTTTCGAGTGGCACTGCATGGGCTGCTGCATCATTACTGCCACTGGCTTCTGCATTCACTCCTGATGAGCGATTGCGCTTGATCCCGTCCCCCTCGTCCCTCGTCACGCAGGACTGAATGCACACACCTATCCACCTGTAGCAGGCAGGGCTACGTGCTTGGTGTATGGATTTCCTCAGATACAGCCTCGCTCGCTCAAGGCATTCTGCTAGTGTGTGATGGCTGCCTTGGTGCATGGACTGCACCCCTGCCTGAACAGGCATCTGCCCACCCTCGTCTGGCCTTCTCGGTCAACTGCATATAAGACCCAGCTATCGCCCCCACCTGCCCAGTTGGCTCAGGATTCTTCTCCTGTGGATTTCTCTCCTGTGTGTAAGGTGTAGTGAGTGTACCCTTACGTATGCGCCATCGCCGCTTCCCGCCCTCGCACGCATGCTTGACCGGTTTGCAAACCATGGCTGCGATAAACAACTGTCAGCAATATCATCAGTGGCCTGCTGGTGCTTTGCGCATATTCACTTCACGCACAAGCAGCAGCTGACCGCTCAGGCATATACACATTGCCCAATTGCTGAAATGGGAATGCGCTGAGCAAAATTGAAACGTCACTTCCAGCAGCGGCGCACAGCATGTCCAATCTGCTATGCTGCCATATGGATTAGCCGCGCTTGAGGTCACATTGCGACCCATGTTGAGCATCGAGCACGGTAGTTCCAATGAGCACACCAATCAGTAGCTGTGCAGACATGTTCGCACGTTCATCACATGGACGGAACGTTAACATACCCAGGCACGCAGACATGAACGCCAGGATTCGCAGCAGCGCTATTAACCTAGCGGCCTAACCATGAACATCAAAGGATTGAGTTTGAGCCTGGCAGTACTGTGCGCTCAGGCAGCAAGCAGCCTCAGCCAATCTAACATGGTGGAGGCCGCAGAATCACAGTCAGGCTCCAGAGCCGGCGTAGTCAAATCCAAATCGCTAACCCAAGAGCACTATGGCATTACACAGCAGTCGCACTGAGCAACGGCCGGCCCTCTCCATCGTTGCGCTCCTGCTTCTCCCGGGCGTCACCGACACCCGAGAAGGCATTGCTGCCTTTCGGGGTATACCCATAGCTGCCCGCACCATCACCGACGCTGCCCGCGTCGTGCTGCCCAACAGCAGCGGGTGCTTTGGACGAGGCAGGCCGGCGGCGGCCGAAGCTGCACAGGCTGGCTCTGAGGGACTGCAGGGCGGCGTGCAGGAGCGGGCACGCGGTGTCCCACAGCGCCACCACAAGCACCGCCCCGAGGCCGATGAGGAAGCCGGTGCCGGTGTCGTCGAGTGCCATGATGGCGGCGGTGGTGATAAGCAGGAAGGCGTAGCCGCGGGCAGTCCTGCATGCAGCAGGCATTACAGATGGCGGATGACACCAGGGAGGGAGCTGATTGCCAGCAGCTCAGCAGGGGGGCGAGTGTGCTACACAGTTGTTGCATGCTACCCGCAACACATCGAAGCTGCTATCCAGCAGCTGGTGCTGTGTGCACCCGACACCACCTGCCATGACAGCCACCCAGCCAGCCCACCAGCATCTATCATGCACATGCTAACAGCAAGGAGACAGCCAAGGCACGAGTCATCTATTGGTATGTACGTGCGTTACGTGCACATGCACGTGTATTACAAAGCATTTGCTCATGTGGGGCCATGCAGTGTAATTCCCGTGTGTGGGGCCGTGCAGCGTGCATGTACGTGAGAGTAGCGACTGCACCTGACGATGGCGAGCAGGTGCCTGGGCTGGCCTGGCTGCTGCCACAAAACAAGCACGTCTGCAAGCTTACATGCCATGACAAACATCAGTGTGTGCATGCATGTGCACATAAATCTTGTATGCAGGGCGCTGGGCTTGCCTCTCTGCACGCGCCATGCTCGCGAGCTCAACGCCCGCGCACGCCAGCAGCGCACCCAGCAGCGGCGCCGGGAAGTGACTCAGCAGCGCCAGCAGGGAGCTCCCGAAGCACAGCCCCAGGAACACCTGCAAGCGTGCACACAAACGGCGTATCGGCGCGGCATGTGCTTGCTCCCACTCCAAGGCTTGCGCATGTGCATTGCACGAGCTGGGCAGTGGATTGGCACTGTCCCGTATACGGCCATGGCACCATCGAGGCAAGGTGAGTGAGGGACTGCGGTGAGGGGGGTGGGGCGTGGGTGGACGGACGTCAACCTCAACGAAGACGAGTTTCAACAGCATACAGCGTTGAATTCAACACAAGAATCATGACCAGACCATGCGAAGGACGCCTCACCTTGAACGTGCCGAGCATCAGCGGCGCCGCGCCGGTGCGTGCGCCGTGCTTGTGCTGCGCCGCGAGCCCTCCAGAGCCGTGGCAGCACGGCATGACGCCCAGCCAGCAGCCCGCCAGGTTCATCAGGCCCACGCTGACGGCCACACGGCTGGGCCGCCAGGCTGCGGCGTTCCTCTGCATGCCGCCACAGCCCGTTCGTTTGCCGATACAGCATACAGGTTAGGCCTTTAGCAGGTGATAGATGCCAGATATGCACTGGATATGCACCGGCCATGTGGGATGCGCAGGGCATGTGTGAGCACCTGGACCCTGCCAGGCCAGGCAAGGCCCAGCCACAACAGGTTGCAAGAGCTCCAAGCCGTTCACTGTGCACAAAAAACATCTCACACACATGCACAAATACATGCTGACAACAGCGGATATGTATGTGAGGCATACATGCAAGCGTGCCTGTGTTCCCCACCCTTGCCACGCCCGCTGTCACGTAATTGTGCATGCGTGTCGACTGTGCATGCATGCATGGCCCCTACCAATGCATGCATGCATTAATCATGCCCGCCCAGTGCGGGCGTGCAGGGTGCCCGTCATTCCTTACTACTACTACTACCTCGGGGTACAGGTGGCTGGCCAGCTGGGACACCGCGATCACCGAGTTGAGCGACGTCAGCGGCAGCTGCGCCAGCCCCGCTGACAGGATGCCCTTGCGCACGTCCGCCCATGACGGCACCACGACGTGCGGCACGCTGGGACCAAACTGAAGCATAACGAGCAACGCAGAGGGCAAATGAACGCAGCGGAAACGTCAGCTCTGAGAGCTGTTTGAACCGGATGGAGTGTGATGCGGGGGGGGGGGGGGGGATAG
>BDDA01000029.1:152179-187118 GCA_001662385.1 Chlamydomonas asymmetrica
CTGGTACGGCACCACTAGGTTGTGTGCTACAGCCAGCCAAGGGAGTCAGCAAGAGCTCACGGTGTGCTTCCATGCAGCGCACCTTCAATGACTTGAGCACATCCGGTTGCTCCACCATGGTTATGATTACACCCAGAACCACCACCAGCAGTGCGGCAGGGGCCCGAGGCCCAGGCCCGCACCCTCCCGCGCCGCCGCTACTGCCACCGCCGCCGTACAAGTCCACAGCACCGATGGCCTTGTCCGCGGGTGCATGGTGCTGAGAATCCGAATCGCTGTGTGGCTGCAGCAGGCGTTGATGCTCATAGGTGCCGGCGTGGTCTAACTCCCGTTGCTGCGCCTCAAGTGATGACGATGACGAATGTGCCAACTCCAGGTGGTGGGCTGAGCCATCACTTGCATGGTCGCCATCGCAGCAGCCCACAGCGGCGCCGTCCCCACCAGAGCCCGCCTGCTGGTTGCGGTTCCGGAGCCAGCAGCCTGAGAGGCGTGTGAAGAGGGGCTCCAGGTAGGTGTCGGTGGGCCTGGCAGGCCGCTCCTCTGGACAGCGCAGGCAAACACATACACGTACACGCACAACAGCAGCAGCATGACGATGAGAGGTTCCGGGGGCACTCCGCAACTGCAAGTGAAATACACACTGGTCCCAGGTGGATGAGATGGCCTGCAGCTGTAGGCATAAGTGTGTTGCTACCACAGTCGCTGGTGTCGTGGATCATAGACTGATTCCCGGTCACACGCAGCCATGTGTACATACAGCATACGTGTTGGTGTGCTCCGGCAGTCAGGCCAAATCAATGTGCTGGTGCTTTGAAAGCATTCAGCGCTAGCACGTTCAGTCAGTGCAAGCACAGCAATTGCTCACCAAAGCTGCCCCCCATGCTGCCAACAGTGCTACTCCGTTGTGCAACGACGTCGTGAAGTAGCTGAAGCGTTCCAGCGGCTGATGCAATTCAAGTCACTGGTAGTCGCAGGCGATGTTTAACCTCTCGCGCCCCCCTACACCCTTTCCGCCCAAAGCAAGGTGATCGCGTGCCGTCTACGCATAAGGAAGCCCCACAAGGGTGGCTTGCTTGCTTGCAACCACCAGCCCTGCGCACACTGCCCTGCCGTAGTTGCACACCCAGTTATGGGACCCCCCCACCTCTGTCGGCGTCGGTCTCTGCGGCGATGGTGGCGGCCACCAGGAAGGCCAGCGCAGCGCCGCCCAGCAGCAGCCCCTCACCGCCCAGCCAGGGCCGCCACTGCGCCACCGCCGCGCCGCCCGGCACCGCCGGGTGGCCCTTGACGCGTAGCGCCTGGTCCACGCCCTGCGCATGCCACCCGCGCCACACGCATGCCACGGCCCCGCAACCGCAACCGCAACCGCAATGGTCTATGTGGCTCCGTCCATAAATGTAAATGCAGCGTCCGAACGCATCAAGAACAGGCTGCATGGCAAGTGTGCACACACCATGTGAGCATGCCAGCACACGCACACATGCTTCAAGGCATCAAGCTGTACATCCTCTACATTCCCACAGAACTGTCCACCAGCGTCGCTGGTGAGGATTGAACCATCGCCCGCCCAGAGCACGTGAAATTGTTAGCACCTTTATTGCCAGCTTCAGGCCCACGGCCACCTGCACTCCCCGCACCACCGATGCGGGTATGAGCCAGTTGAATATGTCGATGAGGCGGGTGACGCCCAGAAGGGTGACGGTGAGGCTCACAAAGGCCCCCGCTGACACTAGCTGTGCAATAGTGAGGCGGGGCACGAGCGAGATAGCGACGGCGACGATGGTCTTCATCGGCTGCGGGATTGTGAGGGTAGAACAAGCACATAGGTATTTGAAGGCTAGTTTGTGAAGCCTGACAAGCTACCGGGAGCCAAACTCTGGGTGTTGTTCCAGCAGGTTGGTCACGTCAGCGGTTGACGACGCAAGCAAGCAGGCACTCACCTGAACACCCATAGGTACTCCAAAGAGAAGGCCGCTGACCACATTGTAAAGTCCGGTGAAAAGCAGTGTCGTTCCCAGGTCAAGTCCGACGGCTTGGACCACACCAATCTGAAATTCGGAACCACTCTCACAGCACAGCGCTTGTGGGGCATTGTCAGCGTCAGCTCGCAGTCGACACATCCAAGCTAAGGAAGTTCGCTCACCGTCAGGGGAAGAAATGTCCCAAGGTCGCCCAAGCTGCCGCTGAGCTCCTGCCAAGTGAAGGCGAGCGTGGCGGAGCGGTGCCACATACGGCGCAGCATGGCTGCAGCAAATATAGGTTGGCGGGTACTGCAAAGAGCTTAAGCAAAGAGCTGGCGCTCCATAGAGCTCGCCTTCAGGCCAGTATGTGCTGTACAGTGGCAGAACTGGAACCTGCCTGCAGTCGGCCTCTTGCGAAGGGACCATCCCTCATGTGGTCCGACAGTTGGCATCCCGTCACCCTGAACATCTACACCTGACGCCTACGCTGTTCAATGGCCTGAACCCAACCTTCAGTTGTCCATCCTGGCCGCGCACACACACCTCACCCCAAAATGCCGTCCATAACCACACCCCTTCCATGCGTGTCACGCTGCAGCGCACAGAGCTTCCCTGCTGCTCTCCCTCTCCACCTATCACCACAGTACAGACTTGTGCCTGCACAAACAAGCTTGCCATGGTGTAACAGCTTGGTTCTGGCTGCGGTGCGACAGCAGCAAACGTCGCGGCGGCACCAACGCACTGGCCCAAAGTGCCTTTCATCAAGGTATTCTGTCAGACCTCCTGCGGCAGAGCAGCAGCAGCATGCTGTGGTGATTGTGGACCATGGTTCAAGAAGGAAGGACTCCAACGATATGCTGCTTGAGTTTGTGGAGCTCTACAAGGAGGTCACGCATGCAACCGTTGTGGAGCCTGCGCACATGGAAATCGCCGAGCCCAGCATTGAGCAAGCCATAGGTTGGTCTGCCTAGATTTCATTTAATCGTGTTTGTTGTTGCAAATCCTGCTTTGCCGTGAACCTGAACCGTTGTTTAGTGACTGCGTGACATGTTTGGTTACAGGCAAGTGTGTCAGCCAAGGGGCTACAGTAGTCGTTATAGCTCCCTACTTCTTGTCACGAGGGCGGCACATCCAGGATGACATCCCAGCTCTAGTGAAGGATGCGCAGCAGAAGTTCCCTGGTGTCCAGTGTATCATCGCCGACCCCATCGGTGAGTCAGCGCGATCCCCTGGTGCCAAGAGGGGCTGTTTGCTTTCCTGGTGGAACCTGTTTACCTGATTGCATGCTACAATAAGGCGCATGCAGAGTGGCTGCATGCGCCCGGCACTCTGTCTGTGCCCCCGCAGCTGCGGACATGCACTGCGTGCACGGGCAGACATTTGGGCACGCACACACGGCAAGCCCGTCGTTGTACATGTGTTACATGTGTGTTGGCAAGCAGCAGTGTATGCCCAGACCTACCAGCCAGGTATAGGTGCGGTTCCACCAGCCGGGAGTCAGTGGCATGCCATGAAAATGCCCCGCATCAATGACGGCTGCGCAGGTGTGGACCCCATGATGGCACACCTTATCGCCTACCGGGTGCAAGCAGCGGTGGACTCCTCAACTGCCCCGGTCGGGGCGGCCGTCTGATCAGGGGAACCTGTTTGCGCGAGGAATTCACCCTTACTGCTGTGACAGCACTGCCACTTCCGGGCAGAGCCACTTGTCCCCCTTCCTGCTGGCGGCTCATTTCTGTGCCCTAATCTGTTTCATACGCTGCAGCTTGCATGTCCCCAGTAATTCGTCAGGTGTGTGCTTGCTGTGGTGGGCTATCTGGAAAATGCAGCCAAGATGTTGCATGGGGTTGCGTGAATGCATTTAAGAGCTGGTCTGTTGGCGCGTGCGTTTTAGCTACCATTTAGTGGGGGACTGTGTGGAAGTTCATGTGCATGTGGATAGCAATACCGACCGGTAGGCAGTTCCTTCATTGGGTTGGGTGTGTCCAGGCCAGCGCCGTGTGCGCATGCCTCTTTGACAGTGAGGCGTCAAGGCTGTGGTTTGTGAGTACAGCGCTGAGGTCTGGCCTCAAACCCGCATACCGGCCCACGCCGTCTGCCATGCGCTTTACGTGTGCTTAACGCAACATCCTGGTGTCACTCGTGCCGTGCATAGCAGACTTGCTTTTGCCATCGTGCTTAACGTGCTTAACTTCATCAGACAGTGTTTCAACGTCTTGCGTGGTCGCGGCGTGTGCCTCTGCCTATATCGCGACCACCCTGAGCTTGTTAGCAGTGACGGAAACGACGACAGCGCTACAAGCTGCGGCTGCAACATGCGTAAGGCTCTCAGCTGCTAATGGCTTACAGCTCTCAGTTTTGGCGTCATGTGCCGTATCATGTACACCGCATGCAGCACCGCATGTGTCGTTCAGCATCATCATGCTGATGGCGCACGCATGCATGCATCCTGACGGTACCAGTGCACATCGCACGGGTGCACTGTGCATCTCTCTGGTTCGCCGCAGCTTTGCCAGTGTACCACTTAACCAACGTGGCCAGTGTGCAGCACCAGGGTGGGTGCATGCGTACCAGGTGTCTCCTTGCCCGCCTGCTATGCTTGCGCCAGGTCTGAGTGCTTGTAGTTGTGCGTCTGGGTGCAGCGGCTGCTAGGGGAATGGGATGGCCAGAATGTTGAGAATGCACAACTGCGTCTGCAACCGCATGCGACACATCATGCTTGGCTGCCTTGTCACTCTTCCGCTGATGTCAACCGGTGGTCAATATATGCATCCGTGCCGCAGCCTCGCCAATCAGAACCAGCATGAGGTGCTCCTGGTAACTGACATGTCACAGCAACCTTCCGCAATTAATCATATCCTCGTAGGTTTTAAGTGCACCACACTCTCCTCAACGTGAGGCCTGCTGCCACCCTTCTGGGGACGTTGAGACATAAAACGCTTTGAAAGCAGTTCTGCCACACGGTCTGTCTCTCTAGACAACTGTTAAGGCGCAAGGGTTGCTCGCCAACGTGGACTCGATGCGTTCCGTGCGGTTTGCCGGTTCGCTTAGTACAGCACCACTGCGACGTGCCGCAGACACCCGCGCTTGGCAGTCCTCGCTTCTTCATGCCTCAAGCGCTGGACTGGGCGCAGTCAGACAGCTTGGGAGCATCCGCATACCACAAAAGGCATGTGGACGGGCCTGGCACCCAGAATCAAGAATCCAACTTTTTTGCCTGTTTGTGGCAGGCGAGGCCTTCATGGCAACCCACTGCAACTGTGTCAAGCATAAAACCTGAATTCCCTACAAACAAATCCGTATCTTTTCTCTGTGCTCCACAGGTGACGCTAAACCAGGCCTCGGTAGCAGCCAGCGACGCTCATACCGCCGACGTGCAAGCCACTGCGCCTGACACACCCAGCAGCAGCAGCAGCTCGTTGCCAGTACCCAGTGCATCAGGAAAGCGGACAGCACCTGCCAACCATGGGATGAAGCCTGCGGACGCAACGGAATCGCCGTTTCGAGAGCTGGAGCTTCCAGAGCTGTGGGAGGGGGTGAGTGCAGCAAACATGTTCAGAGAGCCACACTGGATAGCTGTGTCACAGCGAACTTCCTGTGAAACTGGTACAGGGATGTGGGTCATGTGTTTAGCAGGTGTACGTACATATCCACTCCCAAGCCGCGCGTTGCATGGACTTTATCATAGTGTTAACGCCGGTTGCTGCCTAGCTACGGGGACGTTCTTGGCCACGCCATGCACTCTCCTCCGTGTGCGACTGTGACGTGTCAAGGCTCACTAGCTTTGGCGCATGTGCCGTGTGCGCGTGTGTTGGCTGCGCAGCTGGGGCGGACTCGTGTAAGGCAGCACGTCAACCCGCTGCGCCGCGAATACCAGCAGGTGAGGGGAGCTGCACAGGGCTGCGCATTCCGCGGCCACACAGCACTTGAACACAACATCTGGGGAGCAAGTTATTTGCCGCCCATAAGCTGTGCAGGCTTGTGTGCGCCAAGCCGCCAACAGCAGAATGGCACATCACTGCATACAGGCAAAGGCTCAGGCTGGGTGTTGCATGCAAGCACAGGGTTAGGCCGAATCGCAAGGATGTTAACCATGGATGTGAACATACCTGTCATTTCTACCGGCACTCTGCACTGCATGTGTGATGTCCTGCACTCGGCATTCTGTGTTTGTGCTTGCGTTAGGCAATGCAGGCGGCCAGCGATTCAAGCAGCAGTTCATGCCGCATCAGGCAAGCATGCTGTTCCTGGCTGAACGACCAAATGCTCCAGCTTACCGTTGTGCATCTGTGTTCATGCCACCCAAACCGTGAGCGCTTTTGTAGCTGTGTCATTCGTTGCCGCCTGCCTGCCTGCCTGCCTGCTCACTCCAGCCTGCGCCTCCCCCGGACTGGACAGCCATCTACGATGATCCAACCAAGTGAGCTACTGGCAACATCGGCTTGCGTTGTTAAGGTGCACTGTGTTGCGCATGCCTGACGCACGCTAACAGCGTACAAAAAAAATGGGGAGAATACCAGGGCTACTTTCTGGAGGTGGACTTGGAGTACCCACCCGAGTTGCATGACGTGCATAATGACTATCCACTTGCCCCAGAGCGCATGTCCGCACCAGAGAGCATGCTGTCACCCTACCAGATGTCACACCTACGCAAGTTCCAGAGGGCGCACGATGCAAGCGAGAAGCTGGTGCCCAACCTGATGCGCAAGAGCATGTATGTATTGCATTCGGCCGCACTGAAGCTGTACCTATCGTTGCCATCATTTTTGTAGCCATCAAGCCCTAGTGTATCTGTCAGTGAATTGTGCTTGGCACGTCACCTGCATCCTGCATGCGCGCCGATATGCAATGTGATGCACGCGTCTTCCCTTCCTGACGCCACAACACACACACACACCGCAGGCCGCTCATCGTGGACCTGGGGTGTGGGTACGGCCGCTTCCTGCTGCTGCTCAACCACCGCAACGTGCAGCGTGACGCCAACTACTTGGGCATTGAGATACGCCGACCGGTGAGTCAGCCAGCAGCCAGCCAGCTCAGGCAGGACACAACACACAAAAATACAAAATCTAAACATCAACACGCAGTGCCAGTGGGAGGGCATGCATGGGTTGGGACTGGGATGTACCGGCAACCCGGTAAGCTGACTGGCACTGCACGCGTCGGCGCTGTTCAGGCTGGCTCATGTCCAGCTGCCATGTGCCGCCCACACCACCTCATCCCCCCGACTCTCCCCCCTGGCCCTTACAACCGCCTGGCCAAGTCCCGAGGGTGGGCAACAGCCTTCATGACAATGCTGAGCCACCAGCCACCAGTGCAATGCGGTCACACCCCCAAGCTTGCACATGCAAACAAGCCATGGCCTGCCAGCAGCGATGCAGAGGCCCTGAGCAGCCGTGTTGCAACCTTGGCTTGGGCCCCTCACCCGTCTTGAGTCTTGATCCCACCTGCCTGGCCTCCTCCTGACCCTGCCCTGCTTGTGGACAGCTCGTGGACCGTGCCAACGAGTGGGCTGCCCGCCTGGGCATGGGAGGGCAGCTGCGGTACGAGTTTGCCAACGCGACACGGAGCCTGGCCTCCCTGGTGTCGTCCTACCCTGGCCCTGTGGATGCGTCGTACATCCAATACCCGGACCCACATTTCAAGCGCCGCCACCGCAAGCGCCGCATCTTCCAGCCCTCCCTGGTGGCGGACCTGGCACGCGTCATACGGCCTGGAGGTCAGCCACTTGCGCATTAGCATGCGCACGAGCTGCATGGGACAGGGCGCATCTCAAGAGGCCAGCTGGGGTGTTTGACTGAAATGTCATTGGCCTTGGTATAGCCAGGCCATGCTCTCACCAGCTCATCACGCGTGGCATTGCGTTGACTGCAGGGGCAAGCCTTGCATTCTTGCCGTTGCGGAGCTTACATAGATGTTAACCTGCTGTTGCCAGCCTTGAGATGGCCTGCATGCGGTGCTGGCATACCCACTTCTGCGCCCCATTGTGCCCACCACGCCCGTGTCCCATCACCCCCCCCGTGTCCCATCACCCGGCCCCCCCTTCCCTTGTACTCCGCAGGCCACCTCTTCCTGCAGTCGGACCAGGAGTTTGTGTCGGTGGCCATGCGCAACATCGTGGAGAAGTACGCAAGCCAGTACTTTGAGCCCGACCACGACGGCAAGGCCGTCTTCTGTGCCTCGCCCTCCCCTTCCCCACCACCCGCCTCGCCCTCAACCCCCCACGCGACGCTGCCGTCCCCCTCGTTGCAAGCATCGCCCGTCGCATCACACCCGACGCACCACCCCACAGCACCTGCACCGCAGCAGCAGGAATCACAGTGTGCAGGCATTGCCGCTGCTGCTGCGGCACCGGGTCCCCATGGCGGTGCCCATGCCCATCAGCAGCTCCAGCGGCACCAACAGGAGACGGCTGCGGAGAGTGACGGCGCTAGTGGTGCTACGCACGGCCCTGAGGTGTCGCTGGAGGCTGATGAGAGCTGTGGCGAGGAGGCGGCGGGGGTTGCATCAGAGCCTGAGGAGCCCGGTGATGCCGATGATGATTACGAGTCGTTGGACTCGAGGTAAGGCAAGGTTGAGGCACGCTCATTGGTGTCTACGGGGGGCCAGCTATGGGTGGCTGCTCAGTACTGGCGTTGGTGTACCCCAGTGTCATTCAATTGTGTATGTGGCATGTACGTAGAGCAGGACCAGCGCGTGCCTGCTGCGGTACTGCTGGTGTTGCTGGTAGGCGTAGCGCAGGAGGGGAGGAGGGGGAATTGCAAGGCTCGGTCGCATAAGCTGCAAGGGCCTGCATGCTGCACATGCAGGGGTGCATCTCGTCAAAGTTGTATGACCTGCTACAATGCGGCTATATGCAAGCCGCAGAATAGCGGTAATGCATCCCTACATTTCAAATGGTAACTGCCTGCACTTGTCGTACTGAGTGCTTCTCTGGCGGCGTGGGCTGGCACTGGGCCGTGTGCAACGCGAATGTGCCGTGTGGCTACAGCGCCTGCAGCCGTGCACATCACATACATGTGTGCTGCGGTTGTCACTTGTGCACTGACAGCACTGATTGCTGACCTTTGCGATGTACTTGCTTTGCATGTGGCAGGTGGGCGGCTGCGGGATGGCTGATTGAGAATCCCCTAGGTACCCCAACTGAGCGTGAGCACTATGTGACTCAGCAAGGGCTGCCAGTGTTCCGTCTGCTGCTGCGACGCAACGATGTATCAGCTCCTGCGTAGCACCCTGCCTGCATCATCAGTGCCAGCTGTGTGTCGTTTCATGACCACAGCTGTGTCAGTGTGCTGCCTCAGCTTATGTGCGGATTGCATGTGGTGTTGGTCAACAAAAACAGTCAGTACTGGCCTCTCAGCCTGCTGCGCATTGCAGCAGATGTGTAACACATTGGGCAGCCTTCACATTAGCAGTAGTTTACTTGCTTGACAGGTGGTCATCTAGGGTGATGATACTGTGTGTGCACACCAAGTGAGCTGCATTCAGTCATCTGGTATGACAAGCTGCCTACATGATAGACAAACTGCGCACACATGCTGACCAGTTCGAACCAAGGAGCAGAGGCTTTGAAGTGACAAGGGGTATTTACAGGCTTGTCATCCGGAGGTGTGGGTGGAACAGGAGAAGGATTGGCCGAAAAACAACAGTTTGGCAGAGCTGCATCCTGTGCGCGTGCAGCATTGCCATTCACGTTATTCGGTAACACACAATCTATGAAAGCCCATGTGCATCCACATTCAACACCCAGGCACGCAAACCAAACCAGACAAGGGAACCAAAGAAACACATTACAGCAGGGGGACGTGTTGGTACATAGCCAAGACACAACCACATGAGTCGTTTGAGACGGCATGTGCTGGCAAGTGGTACAAATGCTCTTGCATAAAGAGAGCCTCTCAACAAGGGGGTAGGCAAGGGAGGAGGGCAGTCCGTGACATCTCTTTCTCAAGGGGCAGCGCACACTCGCATCACATTCATACTCCAGCGTCACGCGCTCTCAGATGCTCTGGATCAAAACCTGCTACCGGCAACCGTCACGGCTACACGGCAGCAACCAGAGCCCATTCGGAGTAAGCCGAGCAACTGACATGCTCTGCCAAGCTGATTGGAATCCAGCTGTAGCATTGCCATCAGGGCGAGAAGACGCTTATGCGGAGGGGGTGTACTTGGTGGCGAACGCGAACGCATTGTTGGTGCCGGGGTTGGCCAGGTGGGTGGACAGGTTCTCAAGGGGGCCCTGCACAAGAGCAAAACAACACCAAGCAGATCATGTTAGACAGGTTCAGGATGGCCAGAGCTTCACATTTGAAAGAATGCACACCCGTCAGGTACCACAGAACTCCCAGGCATTATCAGCATCAAAACAGCGTACAGTACTTGGATTATTGTTGGTTCACCCACCTTGCCGGTCACGATGGCCTGGACGAAGAAGCCGAACATGGAGAACATAGCCAGTCGGCCGTTCTTGATCTCCTTCACCTTCAGCTCAGCGAAGGTGTCCGGGTCGTCAGCCAAGCCAAGGGGGTCGAAGCTGCCGCCGGGGTACAGGGGGTCCAGGCCCTCACCAGCGGGGCCGCCGTTGACACGGTAGCCCTCAATAACGCCCATCAGGACGACCTGGATGCCCAGGGTCGCGCCGATGGACTGAGCGTGCACCAGGGCGGGGTTGCCCAGGTAGTTCAGGCCACCGTCGGCGAAGATCTGAGCACCAGCCTTGAACCACACGGGCTCAGCGATGCCAACACCGTTGCCAGCCAGCAGCTCGGGGAAGACGCAGCCCAGAGCGCCGAGCATGGCCCAGCGGGCGTGGATGAGCTCCAGCTCGCGGAAGCGCTTGAAGGTCTCCGGGTCAGCCGACAGGCCGACGGTGTCCCATCCGTAGTCACCGGGGAACTCGCCGGTCAGGTAGGGGGGCACAGCGCCGTCGGAGTAGACACCTGAGAGCAGGCAAAACCAGCAAGTACCGTTTCAGTCAACTGGATGCCAGAACAGTTGGCGCAAAAGACTACAAACCCTAGGCTGTGACAGGGCTGTGGAATACATTATTAACACAAGTTCCAGTGTACAAATCTGCAAGCAACACCAGGGCAGGTCCTGTTGCAAGGCCCTTTCCAGAGCCTACGCTGTCACGCTGGCCCCCCTCTCATTCCCCCGAGCAACAGAGCAGCGCAGAAGCCACCAAGGAAACAAGCACTCACCCAGGAACTTAGCCCTGAAGAGACGACCAGAGCGAGGAGGTGTTGAAAGCACACGCACAGCACACATGACAAGTCAGTGACGTGTTCGCCAGGGTGCCCAACCACCCACAACACCTACGTTAGCACAGCCGTAGTGCAACCATGTGCTCAAGCTCAAGTTGAACAACACTCAAACCAAGATCTGTTGAAGGCAAACCAGTTATAGTAGATGCACGCTGTGACCAGGCACCTGCTGCCAACCAAGCAAGCCAGTGTCTCGCAGCGAACTCAAGTGACTCCTGAACCCGCCGCACAAACAGACTCGACTCACCTGTTGGGGCCGTACCACTCGCCACCGGAGGCCACAGTCTTGGCCTTCTGCGCAGCGCACAAGTCACAGACACGACGACATGACCGTTCAGTGATGATGGACACCAGGGTTTCAGTGCACAAGAGTAGCCGTGCCTACGCTGTCCTATCCGCGCCTAGGACAGCAGAGCGGCTTCGTTGCTAAAACTAAGCAGGTTCAATGCGGTCGCTGCACGTTCGTAACGACAAGCCAGACCGCATGTGTGTTCCTCACTTCCTATTGGTCAGATACTTCGACCTTGTGCCTGAGACCATGTCCCAACAGCGATGCGGCACGCGCACGCGCTGCTTCACAAGCCACTGTTGCCGCAGTGTGCCCAGACCCGGCAGAGGCCGGGGACTATGCTAGCACAAAGCGCACCTTCACGGTCGCCTTCTTGGTCGACTTGCCAGTCGCCGCCTGGACGCGGACCGAGGACAGACGGGAAGAGGTGAGCATCATTGTGACTGGTTGGGTCGACAAAGAAGACTGAGGTGGTGACAAGGGCTGGTGTACCGACAGCCTGCCACTTGCTGGGTATTTATAACTTTGGAGGGCCAACCAGAAATGAGGAGGGAAGATTTGGGGATGAAATCCAAGATCCAAGTTTTTGCTGGGGTTGAGGCAACATCCTGGGGTGGTGGCACCGTGTTAGATCACCACAATCCTGGCTCGCTGTGTGCATCATGGTCCACTGCCAAGCTGCCACTGCCTTGTGAAGGCCCTTACGCGGCGTGTTGAGCAACTGCGCCCCGTCACATGATGATGAACGTTTAATCACTGCTCATAAGGGAAGCGAGGTAGTGCTCAATTGATTACAACAGCACAACCCAGCATGTTGTGCAGCTGAGCCTCCGCCGTTTCCACTATACTGAGTGGGTGCCTCCATTTTCCACTTTGCCATCATCTCGGAACCAGTGTGAAACCAAGCCCCAGAGGTAGTGAGGTGTCTGAGCTCCAGCAGCGCGCACAACCACAATGCAAATGCAGGTGAGTAAGCCGAATCGTTATGATCACTCTGGGTGTGATTGACTGACTCGTTTATCTAGGTTTGGCACAATGGCCTCTGGCCGGTGCGATCACCAGAACCCGAGGAGCATACACTACACAGCATATGCTACAGTTGCTCTGTGATGGCCACAAGTAGTGGCCATTTCAAGCCGTGATTTCAAGCCAGGCAGCTTCTGCTGCAACAGATGACGGGGCTAGCCAGCGCACTTGTAAAACCTCAAGGGCAACTGCTTGATGGACCGTTTGAAGAAGTGCCAGCTGCATGGAAGCCTCTTGCTTGTAGGCAGCATGTAAGATGTTGGTGGCATCTAATCAATAGTTGTTGAAACCGGTGCGCTCACAATGAGCTCCAACGCGTGTGGCTGACGCACTCGTGCCAGGTGGGGGCAGCACCCAAGTGCGCGACAAGTTCACATAGCAGAGGGGCCGTTACAATCAGTATGACCATGCGGATCTGCAACTTGCTCGGCATGGTCAAGTCACAACACCCAGCTGAGCTGCTCCACGTAGCCTGCCGAACGGCACCTGCGTATGCAGAATGTTTAGCCCCACCGAGCCCACAGGGAGCGTGTGGATGGTGCGTCCTCTTATCTGGGTCTATGTTTGGACCGAAATATTCAGCAAGGTGCAGGGCCCACTCCTACTGGTCCAGACAGAGCCCTCTGCAGTGGCCGCCGAGGTTGACGGAATTGAAGAAGCATCGAGCAGTGCAAAGAGTTGTGCACTTGCATGCCGTAATGACTACAGGATTGCAAGCATGTTGATGCAATGGCCAAAGGCGCCAATGCAATGTGAATGCATGTGCGGAGGACATCGGAGCGTGAGGAGAGCATGCAGCTGGAGGGACTTGCTTTATCACCACAGATACGGGTTTCTGCTACCATGAACTGCCGGTCGGTCAGTCCCGTAATGCATGCACATGCGCAGGTGCTGGCCAGTACTAGGCAGCCATGCCGGTGTTGTACGCACACTATGGAGGCCCTGCAGTGCTGACTGATGGGAGGGGTCCTGCAACGGGTGCGCAGCGGTTTCATAAGCAGCGTGGACTGCCCAGCCCATGCCCACAGTCCTGATGGCGTAAGGACAAGGCTAACGCGTTACAGCATGCGCTACTCTAGGGAGCAAGCTTGCAGCAAGCGCACGCATTTGTGAAGATGCCTGTTGTGGGTGCGGCTGCACTTGTGCAACACTACAAGCATGGCACGCGACACAGCACCAGGCATGGGCGCTCAGGCTGCAGGTAACATCATGCCAGTAGGTGGCGTCAATGAACGTGGGTGTTTGCATGTGGCACAGCACATGCGCACGCATGCATGCAGAGGCACACACACACGCATGTAAATTCACTTGAACACACGCATGCACAAGCGCGCGTGCACAACGCACACACTGTTCCACAAGCAGTGGCAGGTGTTGAGGCCAGCGTGCGCATGCATGGTTTGGCTGACTGTGTGCGAGGTGCTTGGGCAGCTGCTGTACCTCCTGAATCCTGTGTGCAGGGTGCTGGCTGAGAGGCGTGTCACATGCATGCACGGTACCCGCGTTGTGCGGCGCATACTACACCCGCCCGGCACGCCTGTGCAGCCCCGCAAGCATGAAGCCCATGCATGGTGGCGCTGGGTGGAGCAGTGCAGTAGTACACGCCTTCAGCTGGGTAGGCACTCGCAGAAGGCTCACATGAGGCGTGAAGGTGTGACTGCCAGGAGGCTGCGGCTGCTGCGGCAAGCGCTTGCACGCAGCCAAGGCCCATGCTTGCCACGCCACCCGATGCCGTTTGCGCTGTGGTACAGTTGGGCATGGTGGAATAAACCACATGACATGTGAACATACATGCACCATCCCATGTGTCATGCCTCTGTGTGTCTTGCCGGATTGCATCCTGCATGGCCTAGATGAGTGTACAGCTGCCCGGCCTGTGGCGGGTCAGGCTAAGATGAGTAGGCAACAAGTTACAAGTTACAAGTGGCCGTTGCCAGTACCACGCTGCGCCTCACATGCTGCTGGCTCTTTATGACAGCATAGTCAGACCGCTGCTGTTGGACTGATGGAGGACCGTGTGCAGCAGTTCCATGCTGACTCACAGAAGCCGCTGGACCCTGTCAAAACACCTAAGGAGATAGACCGTCTGCGAAAGGTACGTCAGGCTTTTGCTGAGTGACAGTTGCAGAGGGAAGGGGCGTAGGTGAGGGCTGCACGATGTGGCCAGTCGCGTGACCGTCACCTGCGTGCTGCACGGGCGCTGCGCACTGCCTGCGCTGTCTCCACATATTGCTGCCCAAGCTTGTCTGAGGAGTGGAAGCCTTCCTCGCTGCTTTCTGTGTGCGCACGGTGCAGTTTCTATTCAAGAACCAGGAGTACCGTTTCACGGAGCGCGAGCAATCGTGGCTCTTCAGTGCCGTGTCCTGCCACTTCGCAGCGTACCAGGGCAGCAAGGACGAAAACAACCCAGCACTCCTGCTTATCGACGATGGGTTGAAAATGCCGTTCAACGTGTTCTCCACAAGTCAGAAGAAAACTATGCTCAAGTGGCACGCCAAGCTGACAGGCCAGACCGCCGATGGGGCAGGGAGAGACAAGGCAGGAGGCGGCAGTGGTGCGGCACCTACTTCAAAGTTCTTGGTCATTGACGTGTCCTCGGATATCATACAGGTCATGAACGACGATGGCGACACAATCAACGTGCACAGAAGCGAGTGCCAGGCGGAGCTTGCGCAGAGGGTTGCACTCGATTTTGATCAGGGGCAGGAGGTGCATGTGCTTCTCAGCCGAGCAGATGATGGCTCGCACACACTGTCGGCAGCACAAGTGAACTGATGATACTTGGCATCATGGAAGAGTGGTGCAGGAGATACAGCCCACTCTCCGGTTGCACTGCGCGGGGCGTTCGCACATCGCTAATAGCGCCGCCAGGCAGCAGCACAACCATGTGGTAGTGATACCGAGACGGCTCCAGCCAGCCTTGTCGGCCAAGAACCAGGCAATTGCAGGCTGGGTGGGGGGCACGTGCGCACGGCGGCGGCGAGCGCGCCACCGCTGCGCGCACGTTCGGTCGCTTGTACAGCGCCCGGGACATGGCCTGGGTGTGCCGGTGCTGAGCCCTGTGGTGCCGCTGGTGGTCGGGCCGGAGAAGGACACCATGGACGTGTGCGCACGGCTTCTTGCGGCGGGGCTGCGCTCTGCGCGTGCCGCCGATACGCCCGTCCACCGTACCGCTCAGCACATGCAGGTGCGTTCTGCGTTGTGTATCTGCCTACACTGCTCACCTATGGGTCTATGGCTGTGATTGGGCCGGACCTGCCAGCCAGAGGCCCTGCAAATAGTGTGTGCATGTGCGTGTTTTGAGCGCCACAACATCGTCCTGGTCCTGTGCTGTATCGCGGTGGTGAGCCGGTGTGGGGCGGCTTGCATGGCATCGGGCTCGTGCGCTGCAGCTGGTGGAGTCCGGCGTGCGCTGATGGGCAGCGGATGGCATGCTTGGTGTGCGCGCTGAGCGTGGTTAGGCTTGCAGCAGGAAACGCGCCTATGTTTCAGCTCAACCGCCCGCTTCATCTCAGCCATCTGTATGATAAGTTGATACTAGCATATACTTGAGGATCACAATGCCAGCCCTGGTCGCATGCATCATCGTTCAACATTCCGCTTGCCGCCATGGCCGTCTGGCTCCAACCATTCCGCCCGCCCGCCTGCCTGATGCCTCTGTACGCTGGGAGTGCAGGACCACGCGCCCAAGCACCGCCCCCCTTTCCCTCATAAGTAGCTTGTCTCCGCCATGTGAACCGCTGTTGTGCTTGCCCCGTGCTTGCAGGCTGCCGCGTCAGCCTCCCTGCTGCACACATGTACGAGGACATTGATGAGCTGATATGGCTGCTGATACGGCAGCACCGAGGGGCCACCCCTGCAGCGCCGTTCCTTCCTGGGGCACCCTGTCGCGTCCATGACAGGCCCCGCTGGCACTTGGCTGCCAGGCGACTGCCACCACGACGGCAACTACCCGAAGCGGCGGCAGCGGCAGTGGCTGTGCTGATCCCAGGGCTTACAGCTTTGATCCTGAGCTCATGGCGCAGCAGCTGGGCAAGTACCAGCCGCCTTCTGGGCAGCTGTTGGCAATCGGCGGGCTGGCAACTTGTCACGGGGCATGCTCGTTGTGCGCGCTCCGCATGCAAAGCCGTGATGACCGCCCATGTCCTCCCCTTGTAATGCAAGCACGCATACGTCTCCCTGCATGCACTGCTGCGGCAGCGCACTGCACGAGACCGGCCAGCATCCCCTGTTTGGCAGGAGGCTCCGCGGCAGACCTTCCAGCGAAGTGCTTGCAGTTAACTGCCTTTTCACAGTTGTTTTCCTGACGCCACATGCGGGCTGGGCTGTGCATGTGGCATTGTGGGGGTGGGTGGGGCGGCCTTAACACACCGTTGCCATGCACCATAAGTGAAGCTCGCATCTCGCCTCTGTCGCTGCATGGCAGCAATGCAGTTGGCACACATGTAAACCCATGTGCAGGCTTGGTGCAGGACTGCAGGGTCTATGTTGCATTCCTGGTTGTAACCATGTTGCGGAAGACCCAACAGCGATGCGGCACGCGCACGCGCTGCTTCACAACACTGTTGCCGCAGTGTGCCCAGACCCGGCAGAGGCCGGGGACTATGCTAGCACAAAGCGCACCTTCACGGTCGCCTTCTTGGTCGACTTGCCAGTCGCCGCCTGGACGCGGACCGAGGACAGACGGGAAGAGGTGAGCATCATTGTGACTGGTTGGGTCGACAAAGAAGACTGAGGTGGTGACAAGGGCTGGTGTACCGACAGCCTGCCACTTGCTGGGTATTTATAACTTTGGAGGGCCAACCAGAAATGAGGAGGGAAGATTTGGGGATGAAATCCAAGATCCAAGTTTTTGCTGGGGTTGAGGCAACATCCTGGGGTGGTGGCACCGTGTTAGATCACCACAATCCTGTTTCGCTGTGTGCATCATGGTCCACTGCCAAGCTGCCACTGCCTTGTGAGGCCCTTACGCGGCGTGTTGATTGGTTTCATGCTGGGTTGTATCCCCTTCCAGTATAATGTGCAGTCATACCGGTGCCGTATGCCAATACAGTACACAAGCGAAGAACAAATGGTGCTGGTGCTGCAGCAGGATTCTTACCATCTAGGTCGTGCTTGCTGTGGGCAGGCGAGTTTGCTGTCCGCCTCACCCGTTGCCCTCACGTGTCCCCTCTGTCCATGTCGGCATGCCACTGCTCATGCGCGTTCAGCAAGTTGTTGGCGTACGCTGAGCTCCCCTCCCAGGCAGCGAGGCAGTCCATTGCCTGCTGGGATGCTGACTATCACGCTTGACGCTTCTGTTATCGGCGTTTGGCATGCTCGTTTGCAAATGCTGGTGGGCGTGCTGACCCACTCGACCCCCACGGCCCTTCCTGTACACCATTGAATTGATTTTCCGGCTCCACCTCGTAACCAAATTTATGATTCAGATATGTCCGTGGTGGGCCCATTCCTGCATCCTAGTAGCCATCATGTAGTGATCCTGCTGACGTCTGAGGTATGCCCGCACCAACGTTTGGCTTACAGCACCCGAAAACGCACTCGCCGCTGCACACATGCAGGGCGCATGCGTAGTGCCAAGCGCAGGTCCATGCTGATGCACCAGGTACACAACGCTGTGTGTACGTGTGTATTTCCGCAACAGTGATGGGGGATGGGGGGCACATGATTGGTATGCTGTAAGCTCACGATGTAACCCGATGTTAGGGCAGCCCGGAAGCTGTGGCAATCGGTGGGCGCCTGGGCGGAGCCTCATCAACAACCTAGCAGCAAGGACACCGCACAGCGGCACCGTGTAAACGGAATGCACATGGTATCCACAGGCGCTGTGTGCTGTACCTAGCAATGCGTGCGAGCTGGGTGGGCTCGGCCATTTTCAAACCTGGCCGGTCCCCCTTTTGCATTGTTGGATGCTGCAAGCTCAACCAAGTGCACATGAGAGGCAGGCGCGAGGCGTTTAAGGCAAGATGCTGCATGCATGCTGGCATGCATAGCGGTGCCCAGTGACCAGGTGAGGATAGTGCCAGGCATGCGTATGCACCGTGCATCGAGTGCAGATGCAAGAATGGGGGTAGACGTACGGGAAGTGCAAGCGAAGGTATAAGGTTGGAGACGTTTGGTTTCAGTTTGAGAGTGCTCTGAAGATGGGATGTCGTTGGTACTGTTGGTCTGCGGCATGCCGGCACACCATCGCAACTGTGGCCGGAGCGACGATAGGGTCAAATGATAGCACGTGGCGCTGCACGCCATGTCAAATCATGACTTGCGCAGGTTATCGAGGCGGGCCTGAAGGTCATCGTCAATGCCGCCGCCGCCGCCGCCGCCACCGGCATCGTCGCCGCCGCTTGGGCCGCCGCCGCCGCCCTCGGTCGCACCAATCGCGACGGGCGCTGCGGCCTGCTGCACTTGCGCCCCAACGCGCCCGGCAGGCGCCGCAGCCATCTGTGGACGGTAAAACGGGAGAAGGGGGATTGCGCACCATTCAGCAGCGTGACACGGCCTCACCGTCACCATCGACTGGTGGTTTAGTCGGTTGCTAGCACAAGGCATTCAATGTGCATGCACCCACAGCATGGCGGCGCGCCAGGCTCGAGGCAGTGGCTGATGATGTGATGCATGACAGGTCATGGGATGCGTTATGCGTACCCTCAAAGACATGCATCCGCTGCTCAGCAGTTTGCAGCTGCGCACATACCCCAGTCACAACTCTGCTATCAGGCCGCCTGATGCCGCGCCTCTCACCTCCTGCATGTTGCCGATGCCGATCTCGTCCAGCACCTGGTTGACCAGGTCGTCCGTCTCCTCCTCCTCGTCCTCGCCCTGAGTGTGATGAGCACCCCACCAGCACACACGACAACGCAACACACACATGCAAGCCGCGACAGCTGTTGGAAGCTACCAGGTCAGCACTTCAGCACTCAGCAAAATCATCAGCAGCAACAATGTAGCACGGAGGCGCTGTACGTGTGCCAGACTCAGGTCTGCCATGCAAAGCTAACATGTAACGACCTGCAGGTCTGGCAGGCACGTAACGCAGCACTGTGAACCGTATGGCAGCCCATGCATGATCAACAGGGTTGGACCCACGGCGGGCCGGTGCAGAGTAAACGGGGTGGGGCGGGGTGTCATGGGCGTATGCGCATACCGGTATGTGTGTGCATGCTGGCCAGGCGGGTGTTGGCTGCGCGTTACATTTCATGCTGCGGGTCCGCTGCTGAGGGAATAGCCAAGGACTGTCGCCTGCTGCCAATTCCCTCTGCCATGCATGGCTCAAAAAGGCCGCATGCTGGCTGCTTCACAGCAAAGCATGCGCAGTCCGATACGACGCCAAGTCGCCAACCGGGCCCGCACTCACCCCCATGGCATCGTCCACAGCGTCCCCCATCATATCACTTGTCATCTCCATGCGCTCATTCTGGCGCTCAAATTCCCGCATGATGTTCTGCATAGCTGGCAGATTCATCTTCTGGTTCATCGCGCGCATGGCCTGTTTGTGGTGGGAACGCAGTGCGACGGTGGGGCAGGTCGTGTTGTCAGTGTTGGCGGGGTATCAGGGGTAACAGCGTGTGAAAACGAGCAGAACAAGGCGGTGAAAAGGTTCTAGTACCAGGAAAGACTATGGTTGTCATGTGCAGGGGGAGCCATACCTTTGTGGCACCGCGCATAGCATCGGCCATCGCCTGTGTCGACTTGAGAGTCTGCACCGGCACCGGCACCACAACAAAGGAGTCAGAAAGCGCTGCACACAGTAAGCACGAGAAAACCTCCCAGCAAGCTCAACTGCTTTCAACTTGGGACTCACCGCGATTCGCAGCGACACGGCTTGGAGCTGCGACTTGAGCCCGTACATTTTGGTCACTGCGTGCCGGTTACGTACCAAAGACTTTGCCATAACCTTGACAGCATCCTACAAGCATAAGGGGCAAAGCAGTGGAAGGGCAAGCCCAGGGTGTTACAATCCGCTTGTGCGGGAAACTGACAACGATCGGCGCCGTTGCTCAGCCCCTAACTGCCTCCTGGCGCAATGCGGCTGAGCAAGGCAACTCGCACGTGGAGGCCGCTGGTATATGACAGCACGTACATCGCCTTACCATCTGCCCCTCCTTGGCCATTTTCTTTATTTCCATGATGGTTTTCTTCTCTTGTGTTTGGAGCGCCATTCGCTCCCTATCCAGCTCTCGTATGGCCTTGTCCAGCATACGCTTATTTTCTCTCAGCATTTCTGCGAGTGACAGCAGTCAGCACTGTGCCTCAGGCTTTGCCCCAAGGCCAGCGCAGCTCGGTGCCAAGTCAGCGCTTGCAAACAGGACACAAACGTACCTGCTGGGGTTTTCCGTTTCCTGCAGGCGCAACATACAGCACCAAACACAACACAGTGTTGTTGTCGTTGCACCAGCACAACTCCAGCTTGACAGGAGGAAACACACGCGCGTTGAAACCCTAGGATACGCACAAGCTAGAGCACCCAAGGCGCTTACCCAAACATGAAGTCCAACATTGTTACTGTTGCTGTACACTACCCCTGGAAGGCTGGAAGGGTCGTGTTCTGCTCGGCTGGATGGCGTCACGTCACGTCACGCCGAGCTGCTGCCCTGGAAGGTGCGTTCGGAAGGTGCCTTGTCCTTATTGTTGTGCACGTGTTGGGCGAGTGATAATTGGATAACATCAACTCTTGTGCTTAGCTGAGGTGCTTATGTGTGAACGCAGGAGAATGTCACGCAGGCAGCTGGCCTGACCCTGCAGACAGCATGCGGAAAGTGCAACTTGCTGAGTGCAACCGACAGGACTGTATCGAAGCCTTTAGTGACTGTGGTATCACAGATGTCACAACAAGTGCTGTGGGCCCATGATGCAGACACCTGCATACAAGTGCAACTTCTCTTGCCTGCCCGAGTGGTTAGCAAGGCAGCAGGCAGGCGACACGGTGGCGTCAGGAGGTCACGCAAAGTGGACATGCCACAGAAGTACAGAACAGTGGCGTTCTTCGTGATAGCACAAGTTGACGCTCCAAGTTTATGCTGTAGCCCTAGCCAAAGATAAATGATAATTCCCCAGGCAACCTGCGAGGAAGGTAAAGACAGTGTTCGGCGGGGGGGAGGGCGAGCACACACTGTGTGCTCGCCCTCCCCCGAACAACCCCCCCGAACACTCCCTGCCCGCTGAAGTAACCTGTGACAGGGTACTTCAGCGGTGCGGTAGCGTCTTGGCTGCGGCGTCGCCCGCTAATGCCCGCCGCCGCTGACGGCGTCGTCACTGTACCACCACCGGGAATCCACCACCACCGCGCTGACAATTGTGACTCCCGGTGAGTGAATGCCGTCGCTATCATATGCGCACCGCTAATCATGAGCGGCGGGCGGATTAGTGCCTGTGCTGCTGACCCGCGCGGAAGCCTCAACGCCGTGTTGCTGGCATGCCGATGCATGCCAATGTCGTGAGTGCGGTGGATGTCCGTTATCTAGGGTGAATGTACACCCGACATGGTACAGCAGCATGCGCTCTTGAATGTGATGCACGCATTGCATTCGGCGTGGTCCCATCAATAGCATGCACGCGCAAGCACAGTTAAGGCTGCGCGGTGCCTGCATGCCCCTGCATGAGCCACACTATCTGGGTGCTGGTGCTGGCCGTCAGCCTTGATTGGGTGGAACAGGACGGCTCCTGATTGCCCTCCGGAGCGAGACGCTTTTCGAGCGGCTTGATGCCGTGTCCCCGCATGTGCGCGCTGCGGCTCGGGGGGGTAACCAGGCTGGGGGAGCAAGGAGGAGGCTAGGAGTGTAGGCTGTGGTGAGATGTATGCGGGGCTGCTTTCATAAGCCTGCGACCGCATTGCACGGCCCATTGCACCTGTACACCACCCCGCGAAACCCTACGGCACGACTGGCAGTGGCCTGCACCTTCACAAAACTCACCAGCAGACGACACTTTCTGATTGCGGCAATAGAAGCGCGAGGACTTATAACAGTTATGAGCGGCCTTTGCTACCCTGCAGGGCGTAAGATCAGGGGCCTGTTGGGGCATGCTTGCATCAGACTGCATACGTGAGGGTTACCCAGACTCGCGGCATGTGCATATTCCAAGCATCCTGTGACCCGTTGCAAGCGAGGAGGGGCAGCGAAACTTGTTCGTGGCCCACGTGGTGTCTTCAGTTTGGTGTTGGTTGCCCGTGAGCGGTGACTGTGAGCGGTGACCGTGAGTGGTTCAGCTTTGCGTTGGGTGATAAGCTTCCGAATAGCAACACAGGCACTGAAGGAAGTAGCGAAGTGAGGACTATAGTTCGCAATTCGAGCCCTAAACCCAGTTTTAGCAAGTTGTGGCTGATTTGGTGTTTTGGAAGAGCAACAGTCACATTCGGTTTTATCATTAAAACCAATCATACAAACCACACGGTTGTTATAGTCGTCAACCACACATGTAGGTGTTAACAGCAAATATGATGTCATTGAGGAGGCTCGGCTGCTGCTCGCAGGTCACCGCCACCACGCACGATGGTGTGCAAAGCTTAGCTTCCCGCTGTTCCGCTAAGCTTTGCGCTAACCACTCCAGGTTTGGTGTTGGGTGCCGGGCAACAGGCCGTAGAAAATCCAAGGCAACAAGGGGGGAGCCCAAGCCCAAGGGTAAGGTTGTCCTTCCGAAGCTGAAGACAACAAGCAAGGCTCTCCTGTCTGACCTCACACCTCAAGCTGTGGGCCGGATTGTGGCTAGCTTCAGTTTAATGTTCGTAAGTGTTTGTTTGTTGTGGTCTGTTGCAGGCACCCTGTTTTCAGCCGTTGATGATGATCTCGACAGAATTCTCGACGGCCTTTCATTTCAAAGCTGGGCGGAAATCGACGACAGCGGTCAAGACGATGTCCAGCCATATGGGGTGCAGACCCTGGACCTTGGTGACCAGTTGGGAGCGAACGGTATAGTCTACCGCCGTGAGAGCGCCGTGAGAGCGCATGTCCACGTACTTTGGGTGAGTGGTGCCGGCCCCGAATGAGCTGCTCTAGACTACATACAGCAAACTTCAAAGGGTGGTATGTATCCTGGTGTAAGTTTCGAATGGTTGAATGAGAAGCAGTGAGTCCTCAGGTGGCCTTAGGGCTAAACACCCTGGACAGTACCAATGACCTGTGCGAGTATTTGCGGCGTTGAACATGGCGAGCCCGAAGGTGTGTGCACATAGGTTTACGTGCATGCGTTGATGCACCATGTGCATATTCTCTGTCTTTACATCTCGCCCTGCCACTGCCCCTAGCTCCTCCCACGTACATGCGATGCCATACATTCCGAATTTGCGGTCAGGTGGGAGGGTGGGAGAGGGTGGGGGTAATGCAGTGACGACGCCGGCCAACAAGCTGTGTTGTTTTATCTGGTTTGCACAACGCCAAAACATAATACTGCCTCAAACAAACCCCAAGAAGGACTTCCCAACCCAAATTCACATGCAAAGTGGCAATGGGTGTGCGGAACGTTGGTGCCGTGTGCTGCTCAAGTATTATGGGATTGGCACATGTGCGCGCGTTTCAGTTTGTGCACAAGTTAATGGATTATGCGATTTTCTTCGACAGCCGTCTGTCCCTGGCGTATTTGGCGTGATCCTGTGCGCCAATTTCCTGGGTTTCCGCCCGTTCATTTCGGGTGTAGGCCGGGTGTGGGTGTAGGCACACTGGCGATCAACACCGCCACGTCATATGTCACCCTTTGGGCCCATTTGGGCCCATTTGGACCCCTTGGACCCCTTTTCACTCACAGGATTGTCCAGGCCCTTAAGCCAACGTGTTGCCGTGCGTAATGTTGTTGCTTTTCCAGGACCTGGACAACAAGTACCCTGTGGTCGTCGACTACCCCGCCGTGGTGGAGGCGATCAAGTGAGGGACCAGCCTGCTGGGCATGCTTTGTGTTTTGCTCCACCCTCTTCTACCGGTACTCACTGCGGACGCAAGCAGCATGTACCGCATGCAGCGCATCACACGCATCAGCCTGGCCGCAGCCAAGCCAGGTTGCGCTCATCGACAACGCTGCCTGGTGAACAGGCCTAGCGCTGCCCGTCACCTGCTGTGAGCCTGGTCCTTGCTCAAGAGGACATCCAGCAGCCCATTGACATCCACGTGCCACTGTGGCTGTGCCTGCACACGCCATCATATGCACCCGCAGGTCGAAACTGGGGATGATTGGAGAGGTCAAGTCCGTGTCCGCGTTTGCCAACAGGCGCACGATGAATTTTGTGCATGAGCTGTCGGGCCTGGCCATGGACATGCACATGGAGGCAGGTGGGTGAGATTTGTCTGTTGCAGTGTGCATGCGCGATGTGCGCCCGCGGCAGCAGCGCTCCGCGCTTACATGCACGGCTGGTCATGGAACAACGGTCACAGACCGCCGCATGTGTGTTGGGCCGGGTGTCGTATGAAGCTGAGATGCTGTTAGTTGCAAGGAACACAAATGGTACTCCTGGCCTGTGTCGCCAAGAAACATGCATGCCGGCATTCTAGCAGTGCGCCACCCAGGGAGGCCTGTATACGCTCGCCAATCATGCAAGTCATTGCACCCGCTTGCTGCAGAGCGTGACGACGACATGTATGGACCGCACCGCTGTCAGATGTGCGGACGCCGCTGCAAGAGCGAGGCAGACCTACAGAAGCACTTCATGCAGCTGCATGAACGGGAGCACAAGAAAAGGATGTCGCATCCCAAGTCGGCAAAAAAGGCGAGGAGGAACAAAGAAAAGCTTGATAAGTGGGTCACTGAGGATGCGTTTGCTGCTTCATTGCAAAGCATGTTGGTGCTGACGTTGCATCCCCCTCCCGTCCCAGGTTCTTCACCAAGCGCTCAGCCGTGTGTGTGCCGCCATCGTGCAGCAATGTGTGTGGGTGATCACGATGCGATGTGGCGCACAGCAGGCCCGACCCCTATCACCACCTGCTGGGCTTGCTACACTTTGCGCAATCAGTGCATGCGTGCTCGGCTGTGCGGCTCTTGGGTGGCATCAAGCGTGTTGCTTGCCCCACCATGCATCTGTGCCATGCAGCGGCCTGGAGGCGCCGATTGCACACCTGTTTACCACATATGCAACTGTACAAGCAGCACAACCAGTGGCCCTCTGCGTGTGCGCACATGCGCACGTATGTAGTACGTGCACACATGCAGCACCGGGCGTGTGCTTTGGCTGATGGTCAGCTGGTGCTGGATGTGCGGGTCTTCAATTGCGTTTCCCTATCTGCATCCCAGTGTGTTGCGGGCCACAGTGCTACCCACGCACCTTGCATGCATCCGTGCTGGTGCTGGTTGCGCAGGACCGTGTGCAACACATTACGTGTGTGCCTACTTGTACTGTGTGCGTACTTGTACTGCGTGCCCGAGTTGTATACTGGAAAGCATTGCTCGCATGCTTGCAACGCGCTGACTTGGTTCACAGCTGCATGCAGCCGTGGTGCTGTATGGTGCTGTATGGTGCTATACACCACAAGGCACTGAGCGCCAACGGCTGGCCTAGGTGAATACATACAACTGCACAACATACCGCTCTTGTCACAACTGACGGACAACAACAACACCCCCATGTCATACGTGGTTGACAGTGTGCATTCTTCCTGCCGGCGTCTTCAGGTATCACAACGCACGGCGGGCTGCCCTTGGCTATAATGGCAAGGGGTTCAACCTGAAAGGCATTCTGAAAAATGCTGGTGTACAGGTGAGTGTGAGCCGACGATGGGGGTACGAATTTGGGGGCATGGAATTTGGGGGTATGAATTTGGGGGCATGGATTTTGTAGTATGAAGCATGAGAGGAGGATAGACACATGGGGGCCAGGCGGTGACAGGGGAAACAGGGGATGTTGTATTGATTTGTTGATGTCTTAAGGATTGCCAACCGCACGTCATGTTTGGCAGAGCATGCACATAAGGCGGAGCAGACACTTGGCCCTTTCATGCGACATGCCGTGCGAGGTTTGCGCTTACCGAGAGGCAGGATATACAGTCTGGTCTGATAGTCCCAACTCATGGCAAACCTTGAAATGGCACATGAGGGGCATCACTGCTCTGAGGCGACATGCATGCATAACGGCACATGGAATGCTGCATGCGTAGTGTACTAGCATAGTGGGGTCCTGTGCCGTTATGGCAGCGCTGCACATCCGGCAATGCACATGAGGCGCTGCAATGCGCATGGGGCATCCGCAGGTGACGGTGACGGAGGTGAAGGATCAGTCCGCCGACAAGGCCCTGACACGAGCCGCCAAGAGGCTCATCCAGCAGGTCGGCCCAGAGCGTGTACGACGCACGTTCCCCGATGATGGTGATGATGAAGGCGCATGGGAGGACCCCGCGCTTCTGCAGCCCGTCGTGTGCATCATCTCCAATGACCGGGGCTTCTCACAGCTTCTGCAGGTGGGTACGGGAGTAGTAGTCGGATAGGTGGCATGCTGACAAGAGGAAGGAACTGCATAGTGCCCCTGTGGGTACGGGAGTGCATGAATGCGTGATGCCCCATCCGCCCCGGTCGTAGGCATGCATGCACGCACAGCCCAATTGGTACATACTTGTAGGCTGCTGGCCAGACACTGCTGGCATTCACTGCATCTAGCTTTTAGACTTTGTGACTGAGGCAGGTGTACGCAGCATGCACTCACAGGGAATGGCGTGCGTGGCGTTGCAGTTGCGGGTACGGTAGGTTCACGCATAGTAAGAGAAGCTGGTCTGGTTTGGGGCGCTTACTCGCTTAGCCTTACCTGCGTGCCATGCATCCCTAACTTGGGCCTATCTACATATGCCACACACACACACACCACACCACTGTCGCTTTGCGGCCAACAGGCCTTCCAGCAGGCAGGCTGGTGCACGGTGGTGCTCCAGAGCCTGCGTTGCCAGCCCGAATTCATGGGCCCAGATGAATTTGATGAGGACGAGTATGAATTTGATGGTTATGGTTATGGTGATGAGGACGAGGATGACGAGAAGGCTGGCAACGAGGCGCACGATGATGGCGACCACGACAGCAACGACGATGACGGTGACAATGACGCAGGGGACGATGCCGTCTTGCACGGCGTGAAAGACGCGCTGCAGCGCCTGCGCCTGCGGTTGCGGTATGCGGATGTGGTGCTGGACTGGGACGCTCTGCTCGACAGCTGCAGCTGAGGTACTGTGATCACTGGCTGCTGGAGAGGGTAGAGGCCAACACCCCGGTAACGGGTGGTTCTGGGGGCGCTGTCGGTGGTGGCAAGGCCTCTGCGTCTCCGAACTTCCCCTATGCGCTCCTTTCGGGCTGCATATTAGTAGTGTATATGTGTTTGTATTTGTTACGCTAGGGTGCGCATCCTCGGTGCGGGATGGTGCATCCCATCCTGCATCCATGCCCACCCTCATGACGGCTTAACGTTATCCATGAATGGCCTCCTTGGCCACGCGATATAAACTCAACTCAAGTCAATCACCAGCCGTTGTGGGCGTGGTGGATGCTGCGGACGTGACGACGCATGTTTTTGTGTATTACTGTATTGTATAGTTTGTGTTTTATGCATTCGCAGCAGGCGAAGGGCTTACCATCCCAAAGGCCCAGGCTGGGCCCCCTGATGAGGGGACCTGCGGTACATGCAAATCGTGCAATGCATTGCAAGGCACTGAGCAGGCTGCAATGGCAGCATTCACACGCATGGCAATGATGCACAGCGTTGTCCATTTGCGCCAGCCTGTTCGGCCCGTCGACCCTCGGTAATGTAGTGCATCGCATCATGGGTGGTGCCCATCAGCGTGGCCCATCTTGGCGTCAAGAACAGTGCATGCTGCACAATAACCTGCTGAAGTGCAACCGGAAGGGTTGTATCAAAGACGTGAGTGACTCTGGTATCACTAATGTCACGACAAGTGCCCTGGCTCAGCACTGCCTTCATGCACGATGCCTCCCTCCCTGCTGTGCACCGCCGCCGCACCCTGCAATACCGTTCTGGCACTCTTGTGCTGTCCGCTCGGTATCGCTCCCCTTTGCCGTCGTCTCCTGCGCCACGCTGCCTGTTGTGCAGTCAGCAGGACTCCACACACCATCTCGGGTTGCCCGCACCTCACTGCCTTGGTCACCGCCCGTCATGACCACGCCTGTGTGACGGCCTGTTGCCTGGCCGTCTGGGTGGAAGCATCGTGTTCACGGACTGCGGTGCCGCCTTGCCTGCACCCCTGCGCCCCTCGCACCGCTCTCTGCGCCCGGGCCTCCTCCCGCCTGCATGCTCTCTCTGGATCTTGCGCTGCCCGCCTGAGCCGCCGGCCATTGCCCCTGCCCTGTTGCTGGTGGAGCTTAAGTTCTGCTATGATTACACACCGGATGGCCAGCGTGCACGTGCCGCCGCTTAAAACTTTGGCTTGGCTGCTCTCCTCCAGGCCCAGGGCTTTGTGGTACGCCACGTCCCTCTTTTGTTTGGCGTGTTGGGCACTGTCTACGCGTCCACCCGCTTGCTGATGATCTCCCACCTGGGCCTGTCACACCAACAGGCGACTGCCACCTGCGCTTCCATCCATTTTCACGCCGTGCGCTCCCTCTCTTCTGTGTTTGCTTCTAAGCGCTTCATGGAGCACCAACATGCTTCCGCCTCTTCCGCCGCTGCTGATGTTGCGTGATGGCCCCCTACCTCCTTGCGTGTGGTCTCATGGTAGGGTGCTGCATTACATGCGGCCCCTTCCTCAGTGTTTACGCAGTGTGCGCTGTGCGCCCTGTGTAGCCAGTTTACTTTACTGTGGGCCCATGATATGGTACAGGCACCTGCATACAAGTGCAACTTCTCTCGCCTGCCCGAATGGTTTGTAGGGCTGCAGCCAGGCGACACGGTAAGCTGACATGCCAGCGAACAGTGGCGTCGATCGCGCTAGCACAAGTTGGCACTCCAAGTTTGAGCTACAGCCCTAGCCAAAACAAAATATATACTGTAAACATCCCCACGCAACCTGCAATCCACGCTTACTGAAAATACTGAAAGTCGGAGACACAAAGCGGGGCGACCCAGGTCTGGCACCACCATGCATGCTTGGTTCTGCAGGAGGGCAGCGCTTGCCACAGCGCTGGTTTTTGTGCAGCAATCAACATGGTTTGCGCTCGTGCCGAGCTGTTGGGTCAACAAGCGCCAGGCCCGCACACGCGCACAGCGGACGCACACGCACGCTCAATACCAGTACACACAAGTGTGCGCACAATTCACTAGCATGCAGGTATAGTATGCACAGGAACAGAAAACACGTGAGGCAGCCACGATGGCCCTCTTGGCAAACACCATTCGTGTCTCGGATCACATCGCAATGCTGGAGTGACCCAAATGCCACACAGGTGCAAAAGGCCTCGGAATTATTTCACCCTGTCAAGGATGTGCGCCAAACTCTGCTCCTTGAAAAACTTGATGAAATGAACCCATACACTGCACCACCACTCCCAAGCTCACGTGTGTGAGCAAATAGCCCTGCCACAGCTCAAAAGCGCGAACGCTCCCCTGGGAGGGGAGCGCCGTTTGTGCTGCATGGCACCAGGGGTGTGACCCACAACATATCCAACACGCCCAGGCGCGGCAGCAAGATACACAGCGCGAGCGTGGTTAATGCGCAGACATGCACACGCGCTCGTGGGACGGACACTCCCGACACACGCTCATGCATGCAGGCACACGGCGACCGCACACAGGGTCGAGCAATACAAGAACGCTTTGGTGGTTGTACAGAGCGGAGGCGTCGACTTTCGAGGGATCAATGCAAAACTTTGGTGGACCAGGGCCACCACTCCAGTTCGGCCGGGGTACGTCAGTTGCTCTGTTGTGAGGAGGATACAGGTGGAGGGGCTGGCGGCATCTCGGCACGTCTCATCGCCTCATCAGCCCTTGAACATGGATGGGTGCTTCAAACCCAAAATGTCAACCGGCCACAGCTGTATTAATCTTAACAGTGCTTTGCAGACGGGCCGAGAGCCGCCACCCCGCGATAGGTGACAGTCAGTGAGGGCTGCCACTCAGCAAAATGTACGGTAGCGCGCAGGCAGTTGGAGCACCCCGTTGCACGCATTAGTGCGCCGGCTCATCGCACGCGCGTCAGCAGGGCGTGGCAAACAGCCAGTAAGGGAGAGGTTGGACGTATAGCTTTGGGTGGGTGGGTGCAGGCAACGTGCAATTATGCGGGCAGCACGGAAGATGCTTTGTACAACATCGATGGGTCACCACCGTGGATGCTGCCGAGCGATGCCACCATAGCTGCAACGCAAATGGGGGTACAGGAGGAACGGAAGTCTCATCGCACCACCTGCCAGTCGGCCGATAGTCCAAGGAGAACCTGCCAGGTCTGAGCATGCTGTGGAAGCAACGCAAGATGAAGCGTAGTGGGACCAGCGTCCCGGCGCCTTCCTCACGATACGAAGACGATACGGTACCAATGCACGTGTTGGCGATCTGCCGTTGCAGAGGGCGCAGCTGAGCCTCTCAGGGGCAAAGCCCTGGTACTGTGCTATGCTGGACGCTTGCGGTACGAGGGCAGTACGGCTTCGCTAGAAGGCTGTGGACTGCAGCTAAGAGCATAGGCCAGGTTGCGATGACTAATCCTGTTCGCATTGATACGGGCATGCATGCAGCGCCTTAGCCCTATTGCGATGTCCCAGGGCGGCTCACGGTGCATGCTGCGCTGCGTTGCCGGCAGCGGGCCCTAACAGCGGCAATACTGGCCAGCGATGGTGAACAGGAGCAGCGTGTGTGCCCTTATAACCATGCAAGCTGGCACTGTACCTACACGGCACGCTGGCGGTACACTGGCGGTACGGTGGCGGTACAGGGCTGGTACAGCAGTGGTGGTGGTGGGGCACATCATCCTAGCTGCCGGCGCTGCCCCGCGTGCGGCCCGGAGCTACATGCCCGCTTTCGGATTCAAACGCCTGCTGCCTCCGGCGCTTCTCGCCGCGGCCGCGCCTGCGCAGATGAGGCAGCAGAGGTTGACGCAAAGCACATGCAGCTGGTGTCATCAGGCCCATCAGCAACGAGCCGGTGAGCTGGGTCAACACAAGGCGGCGGCCACACAGTGCCTCTCATCGGTCCAAACCGGCATTGCTTACATGCGCATATGAACTGTCCCTGGCACTGCGTGTGCTGCAGCCCTCCTCCCCCCCCTCCCCCCGCCAAGAACACACACACACACGCACATGCAGCATTGGTGCACGCCTGCATGCTCACCTGTTACCCGGCGGGTTGCGCTGTGCGCTGTGGTTTGGCGCTGCTCCGCCGCCGTCCGCATAGCCATCCGAGTGCTGCTGGGTGCGGTCGTCGTCGTGCTCATCGCCGTCATGGTCGGGGTCGGGATCATGGGACAGACGCCGCCGCCGCATGCTGGGCGCACCATGCGAGTGAACGTGCTTGCCATCCGTGACCGGCCGGTGAGGGTGCTGCCCATGTTGCCCGTATTCCCGCGCGTTGCGGCGGGCGGACGACGCGCCACCGCCGCCGGCTTTGGGCCCGTGAGGCTGGTCGGCGTTGCCGCCGCCGGCAGCGCCGCAGTCGCCGTCATCTCGCCGCCGGTGATTGCACATGCTGTCGGACGGCCGCACCAGGCGCTGCTGCTGCTGCTGCGGGGCTGCCAGCGGCGCCGAGCCGGCCTGCTGCTCCAACAGCGGCTGGGAGGTGGGGTTGTGCTGCCAGGAGAGCGCTGCTGCAGCGCCGCCGCCCTGCAGCTGCGGCGGCTGGCGCTGGGAGCTGGCCGGCGCTGCCTGCTGCTGGCCTGCCCCCAGTTGCTGCTGCTGCTGCTGCTGCTCCTGCAGGTGCTGCTGGCGGTGATGCGGCGCCTCCTGCGGGTGGTAGTACTGCCCATCATTGCTGCCCAGCGCTTCATCATCACCGTGTTCCTGATCTGGATCCAAGTCACGATTTGACTCCTGGGGATCATGATCGCTGTGGGCCGGGGCATGCGATGCTGCCTTGCCAATGCCGCTGGCGCCAGGCTGCGGATAATGCATGCCGTGGTCGTTAGCGTCTTGCGCCGCGCTGTCGTGCTGGTCTTGGCGGTAGCGGGGGTGGTGGTGCGACGTGGCAGCGAACGCGTTGGCGTTGAGGCCGCCCCCTGCACCCGCGCCTCCCTGCGCATGAAGCGCCAGAGACTCCGCCCTGCCCACGCTATCGTGATGCGTAGCCGCTGCCGCGGCGGCGGCAGCTGCGTTGGCCGCCGCTGCTGCAGCCGCAGCATGGTTGAGGCGGGAGGTGGTGGTGCGCAATGCGGCGGACCAAGCGCCGGCAGTGGAGGCACGCGCGTGGTGGGCGTTGGCACGGGCGTTGGCTGCTGATGCGGCGCCTTCACGGCTTTGCACCGCGGCGGCCGCGCGCCGGGAGTGAACTGGGGAGGTGCGTCCATGGCTGCTGGCTTGCGGCTGCGGCACACGCTTGGGTCCCTCCGCCTGAATGAGCCAACCCCACCCCAGCACACGTTTGGCACGGTAATTGCCGACACAGCATGACAATACACCGAGAATGCCCAACAGTGGTAACAGGCAACAGCATACAATGCACAATGACTGACTGCCAGGCAAACAGGCCACCAAAACAATTGCAGGCCATTTATATTGATGGAAAGCAGAACGCCATGGCTGTATAGGCAGATACACGTGGCCGCCGCACCTCTGCAGCATCCGACAGTTGTTCCTCCTGGAGGTGATGGCCGCCATCGCCACCACTGCCACGCGGCGGCGGCCCGTGCTGATCGTGGCCGCTGCGCGCAGCGGCGGCGCCGCCCGGGCCAGCGTCCGCAACAGCCTCGCCTGGCACAAAGTCACACCCGCTCCCTGCACACGCCACACAGCAGCAAACAACAGGATTATATGGTGGGTAATACAGCAAAGAAGCCAACAGTAAATCGAGCCTGGACTGAGAACCTTCAAATATTGCAGTGCCATTGCTGGCATGTATTCAGCACCAGGGCTGCACTGTTGCTGACTGGGTAACACGCATGCAATACGCCACAGCGCCGCCGGGGCATCCTGCCACACAGCTGCGCGCACCTGTGCCGCCGTCCGCATCCACCGCGCCGTCGCTCACGCTGTGCTGCCGCGACCCCGCCAGGCGCGAGCCCAGCAGGATGGTGATCTGAGGCTCAGGCGGGCCGTCGCCGCCAGCGCTGCCGCTGGCAAAGCCCCCGAGCCGCCCCGACCCCGCAGCCTCCTGCTGCGCCTGCAGGTGCAGGTGGTGCAGGTGGTGGTGCGCGTGGTGCGGCACCGGCATCCCACCGCCACCGCCGCCGCTGGCGGCTGCCGCCAGCAGCAGCGCGGCGTTGTCGGCATTGTTGTCGTTCTCACCCTGCGCGTCTGCGGCGGGTCCGCCGCCGCCCTCGCCCTCGCCCTCGGCTGCATCCGCGGCGTCCGCGTCGCTGCCGGTTTCGGAGCTGCTGCCGTTCTCCCCACCGCACTCTGCCATTTGTGCGTCAGCGTCAGCGTCTATCAGCGCCTGCACGCTCGCCTGCAGTCAAGGTAACGGTTTGAAACAATAAGGAACACAACATAACAACCTGGTCCTAGCAGAATACAGCATTCACTGGAGTCGAAAGATAAACAGCGGCGAAGGTGCAAACGCGTGTGTTGGAACGATTCTGCTGCGACTGGTGTACCTTGACAAAGGCACAAACAAGGTGCACACCGTTTGCATCACACCGGTGGCTAGCACTCACAACCTGACAGCATGGATGCTGCCTGTTCAGCTGTTGGCGAAGGCCAAGGCCTGCCTGCCAATAGAGGCCTGCGACCCACTGAACCCGCGTAATCCGCCGGGCTGTGGCCCATCAGACAAAGCCGCACTCACTGTGCACATGGCACGCAACCCGCTTGCTGCCCTGCGCCAAGGCATGCAACGTGCTTCGCCGGCTGCATGCACACGCTCCCCACCTGCTTCAGGCGGTGCTGTGAGTGGTGCGATGTGGTGTGGTGGTGCGGGTAGCCCGAAGGCCCCGCGCCGCCCGGGTCCAGCTGCTCAACAACCTACATGCAAGCACACAGCGCAGGCACATGCCAGCAGAAGGATCGCCTCCGAGATCGCAGCCTTTCTTAAGACCCTCAACAAAATTCCAGGCATAGATTAAATTGTAGACTTCCTGCAATTAAAGCTTGCTAGCCGAGGCTGACACTCCCCTCTAGATGGGGACTAATAACGATCGCAGGTGCGACCGTCAAGCAACATGAAGATGTGAATCAGGAAGGCTATTTGTGAGGTGCCTGTAGTAGTTACCCACAGCGCAACAAGCCCTGGAGAAGCACTTGTTAAGGCGGACAAAAGCTGCAACTTCACGGCAAACATGGGGTATTTTGTAGCTGCCCTGCTACAAGCGTCCAGCACCCCCCCCCCCCAAACACACACACACGCACCTGGCCCTGCCCGTGTGGCGCGAGGGGTTCACACACGGCCTGCGTGCTAGGCGCGCCGCCAAGCTGGGCCCCGC
>BDDA01000029.1:187996-211825 GCA_001662385.1 Chlamydomonas asymmetrica
CCTCGCCACCGCCCTCACCGCCACCCTCGCCATCAATGTCGTCGTCCGGGGAGCGCACTCCCATCACCGCCGCACGCGCGCGCTGGCTGCCGCCACCACCACTGCCAGCACGGCCGCCCCCGCTGCCACCCGTGCCTGTCCCCAGCATGTTGCTCTGCATCTGGCTGTGCGCCGGTGCAGTGGTGTTAGCGCGCGGCACGCCTCCGCCATCGGCGCTGGCCTGCGCCTGCTGCTGCGCCGGGCCGTCGCCGCCACCGCCTGTGCTTGCGACGGCTGCGTGCAACGCGGCAACGCTGGCGGCCTCCGCCAGGCCCCCTGCCGCCACCGCGGCGATTTGCAGGCGGTGCCGTGGCGTGGCAAACGCGGCCGCATAGCTCCCCCCGGGCTCCGCCGTCCCGGCACGATCACCCGGCAGCGCACCTTCACCTTCGCCCCCGCCCTCACCCTCGCCCTCACCCTCGCCCTCAGGTGCAGCTGCGACGGACTGCGCAGGGCTGTTGCTCTCCGCAGCCACAGCGGCGGCGTCGGCGCCGGCGCGAGCTGCATGCGCCAGCGCAGCCCTGCCGGCCATGAATGCGAAGGCCCCGTGAACTTCAGTCACCTGCGGCATGACTGCAGATGTGGTGCGGGCCGCGGGCGAGACGCTCCTGCCACGGTGAACGTGAGGTCGCGAGTGCTGCAAGGCGCTGCCGTGCGCGGCGCTCGCCACGCCGCCGCCTGCATGCGACGTTGCGCCATGCTGTTGCTGCTGCGCCGCCACCATCAGCCCGGCCTGCTGCTGCGACTGTGCCTGCTGCTTCTGCACAAGCGACTGCTGTCCACGTTGCTGCAGTTGCGGCTGTTGCTGCAGCAATGGCACGCCCGCCGCCATTCCTGCTGACTCGGCTGCCTCAGGATACCACGCAGACTGTACCACGCCAGCGCCGACACCCACCTGCAATGACAAATTGGCATGGTGCCCCTGCTGTTGCTGGTAGGCGACCGCCTCTGCTGCCGTGCCGGCCAAGCCTGGGAACGCACCGTGTATCTCGGTGACCTGTGGCAACGCGTCCTGCGCATCCTCGTGCGGGTGAGCGTGCATCATCGCCAGCCCGCCGCCGCCGTTCCCGCCCCCGGGCGGCCCCGCCGCCGCCCCGCTGCCCGGCGTGTGGCCGGCAGTCCCGGTAGCCGTGCCAGTCCCGGTAGCAGTGGCTGTGCCCATGCTCTGGGGGGGTGGCGCTGCAGCGGGGTACTGCAAGGCGTCATGCCATGCACCGGAGCTGCTTCCCGCGGGGCCGGGCGCGCCCGCCGCGGGCGGCAGGCCCCCCAGCAACGCCCTGGGTTGCAGCATCGCAGCCGCACCGCTTTCAGTGGCTGCCGCACCGGCGGCGGCTGCCAGCTGCTGCCGGTTGCCAACCACGATCAACGCGCGGGTCACTGCAGGGCCCATGTTCCCACCGATTCCGGCGCCAGGCGGCTTGATTTCCCCCATAGCCGCGTCATCTTCATCAGGCGAGCGGTCATGGTGGTGATCATGGTGTGCATTATGGTCTTTGGGGGATCGCATGCTCATGCCCTGGGAGGGGCCTGCACCCCCGCCGGCGCCGGCAGCTGTGCCATTGAGCGTACGTGCATTGCGTGACTTGGATGCCGAGGGGGATGCGGTGCCCATGCCAGGCGGCGCAGAGCCGCTGCCGTAGCTGCCAGCCGGACCCAGTCCGGCCAGGTCCATCCCCACAACCTCGTCCGCAATGCCGAGGCCACCATTAGACGCTCTGTTGCCGGAGCCAGCCAGCGCGTGGTTGATGCCAGGGCTTGCTGCGGAGGCAGTCGCGACGGCGGCCGCTGCCGCCTTTGCGCCGCCGCCGCCTCGGGACGCGCTGCCCTCCGCCCTCCCTGGGCTGGGAGGAACGCCGTTGCTGCGCTGCTGCGGGGTGACGCCGCCGGTGGCTGGCACACCACGCAGCATGGAGCGGCCTTCGTCGCCTGGCCCAATAGACATGTGGCGGATGTCAGCGCTGGATTCGGAGTACTCAGCGGAAAGCGGCGCGGCAGTGCTGCCCTGGGCTTGTGCGACGGCCGGCTGCGCGCCACGGTAGTGCATCGGCGCCGGATGGCGTGATGGGTCCGCGTCATCAGCAGGCGGCGACGCTTCCCCGAGCCAAGCGGGCTGGTGCGTGCCGTGCCCGCTGCGTCCGCCGTTCCCGGCAGCCTGCCCGCCCGCTCCGCCCCCGCCTCGGGCGTGCGGGCTGGCGTGATGGTGCAAGGCGGAGGCTGCGCCGCCTGCGCCGCCGCCGCCGGCGCCGTGGCCGCCGTGGCCATGCTGGGCGGCGGCGCTCGTGCCTACATGATGGTGCCTGAGGCTCGCTGGGTTGTGCAGCGGGCCGTGTGCTGCACTGAGGGCGGCATCCTCGCCCGCCTGCTGCAGTTCCAGCACCGCCAGCTGCGGCTGAGGACCGTCATCATGCTCCAAGGCACCAGCGTTCACAACGGCATGATGCGGCGGCGCGCCGCCGCCCTGCATGGCGGACCTCCGCGCCTTGTCATTGTCGCTGCCGCCGCTGCCGCGCGATTGCGCTGCGCCGTTCTCACGATCGTGGCTGAGAGCGGCAAGCGCGAGGCGTGCGCCCCCTGCGCCGTTGTTGGAGCTCACCACCGCACCAGCGGCGGCACGCGCGCCGCCCGGGCCGTTGGTGTAGGCGTTGCCGCCCGCGTTGCCGCCACGAGCCTGTGCTCCGAGACCGCCGGCGCTGTGGCCCACGGGGGAGCTGTTGCCGGGGCCGCCCGCAGCACCCAACATGCTCCCGCCTGCGGGCGTGCCCCGGGCGCCGCCTCCGGTGTGGTTGTAGCGCACCGCGAGCGTGTTGTCGCCGACGTCTTCCTGCAGCGGGGCGCGCAGGGCCTGGCGGGGCGGGGAGGTGTCCCCCACGACACCGCCGCCGTGCAGGTCAGCGGAGTTCTCCGCCATGCCATCCTGCGCGTACCACCACATGCACATACACCATGCCCACGTCAACCACCATGCGCACATAAAAACACACGGAGGAGCATGACCGGCAAGATGGTTTGCAAAGGTCCTACATGATTGGGCGACACAACAGCGAGCCCATGCGCAACTATACGCAGGGACGTCCACGCGCCATGCGTGAAGCACGTGAGCATAAAGGCATCCAGGTATCAGTGGGCTGTATCATACAACCCTGCATCATGCGGATGTGCCGCACTGTGCCTGGCCTCTTCAGGTCCCCTGGTCCCCATGGGGGGCAGCATGGGCCGTTCGGCTGCCCGCCGCCCTTTCCCGAATCGTGATGTTACAAAACATAGTAAGCAAGGGGCTGGGCCAGAGATCGGAGGCGCTGCCCACCTGCACATCTGGCACGTCCGCCACCTCGCCCTGCTGCTCGTCCTCCTCGCCCATCCCACTGCCAGCCTCCTCCCCTGCAGCAGCAGCCACCATGGCCATGCCGTCCACGTCCGCGCTCGCGCCGCGGCTGCCGCCGTCCAGCGCCGCCATCATCATCATCGCGTCATCGTTCACACCACCGACATCCCCAACGCCCGCCATGACCGCATCGGCACTGGCCATGGCATCACCCTTGCCTTCAAGCTCCATGTCCACAGTGCCGGAGGTTGAGCTGCTGTCACCGTCATCCCCCCTGGAGCCATTGATCGGGCCGTCAGCCATGCCCAAGCTGCTATCTCTCGGCCCGTGTTGCTGCTGCTGCTGCACCGGCTGCTGCTGGGGGGGAGAGCCGCCGTGGTGGTGGTGAGGGCCGCTGCGCCCCCCGCCTGTGCTGCCGCCAGCACCAGCGCCGCCGGCACTCACGTCGCCATGTGCGGCGTGGTGGTGGTGACGCAACACCACCCGCGATGCCTGCTGCTGCTGCTGCTGCGGGGGCAACGATCGCATGCCCTCGCCCTCCCCTTCCCCTTCACTACTCCGCCGTTGCCTGTTCGACCCGCCACGGCCGCTATCGTTAGCGCTGCGCCCACCCGCTGCATCCATGCCGGCGCCTGAGGTGCGCGTGTGGGCATGCGCATGCACGCCGTGGCCCGCATCCTGCGCGGCAGCAGCGGAGCTGCCCGCTTGAGCGGCAGCGCCGCCCACCGTTCCAGCAGTGCCGGATCTCCCCCCTTGGGGGGGCTCTGCTGCTTCCCCATTCCCCTCCTCCAGGTCAGCATCCATCATCGCACCAGCGGGGGCGTCCCCGCCGCTGGCGGCGCTGGCGGGGCGGTGCGCGAGCGCAGGCTGCGCCTGCAGCGCTGCTGGCTGCAGGGAGGCGGCGGCCGACATGGCGGCAGCCAGCGCCTGCTGCGAGTCCATCTCCTGGTCTTGAGCTGCGCGGTGTTGTGTGGGGTGCGGTGGGGTACGGTGGGGTGGGGATCACGTATTGGAATGCGCAGACAGACAAGCCACGTTACGTGCGGCAGCCACCCTAGCAGACCACACAGCTGGCCCAAAAAGGGAGAGCACGGAATGGTGTGCAATGCTTTCCCCCGGCGAGGCCATCCCTAAGTTGACCATCCAAGCAAATGTTTACACGGAACACCAGCAAGCGGTTAAGAGAAGAGCGGGAGAGGCTTCATGCCAGCGGCGCGTCGCTGGCCAGCTCACCGTTGGGCATGGCGAGCGGCGACGGCCCGGCGGCTGCGTGCTCCGAGGAGGAGCTAGAGGTGCCACCTGAGGCGCTGCCCTCGGCAATCACCGTGGCGTGCACGGACGCGGCGGGGTGCGCCTGCTCCTGCTCCAGCTCAGCATCAGGCGCAAGCTGCACATGAGGCAAGACAAAACAAGCAGCACGCAAGTCGGACAAGGCATTCCCACCAGCCAGCAGGACTGTCATCACTGCCCATCTCCCAACCTGAACCGCAGCTCAATGCTTAGGGCAGCAAAGTGGCAGCAATGCAGTGGCGGGCAAGGGAAAGCATGATGAGTGAAGGCATGGGGTGTACTAGCCGCACCTGCAGCAGCAGCGCAGATGTGTTGTCGGCGTGCTCGCCGGCGTGTACATCCGGGCCCTGCGCCGCGCTGTTGCCCGCAGGCACGTTGGTGTTGCCCGCCATGCTGCTGCCGCCGCGCCCCGTTCGCGCGCCGCGGCCGTGCATGTGGAACTGCATGTGGCCGTGCGCGTGTGCGTGCGCGGGCTCCGGCGGCGGCAGGCCGTTGCTGCCCTGCTGGTGCTGCCAGGCGGACCTGGCCGCCAGGCCTGCCTGGCCCTGATGCTCCCCCAGCCTGCGATCAAAGTCGATGATGCAATGGTAACGGAGGGCAATGGTAACGGAGGGGGGAGACGATTGCAACCAAAAGCGACACAGGAATGCGCAAGCAGTCGCTGCGTGCTGTGTGACAGCGGCTGGTTTTTCATCCCCCTTGCCTCCACACAAATGAAGACACATTTGCTCGGCAACGTACCCACAAATGCGCAGACAGTGACATGTGCGTGTGCAAGAGCCAAGCTTAAGACGCACGCATTCTTAGATCCTGCTTACCGTGGATCTAATGCACCCCCGAAACCATCATGTGCCGCCGTGCTGCGGCCATATGGCAGGGGATGGTGCGACGCAGTCAACGCGGCAGGCTCCTTCAAGCGTGCAGCCGCCGCTGCAGCCGCATGGTGGTGGTGCGCTGCATGTCCATGCATGGAGGGACCGGGCGCATCATGCGCGGGCAACTGGCTCTGGCTGGCGCCCGCTGGCACCGCAGCACCCGCACCCGCCAGCCCACCCAGCGCGACTGAACCCATCGGCGCAAGGCCATCGGCCGCATGCGCGTGGCCGTGGCCATGGCTGTGGTGGTGACTGCCAGCTATCTGGGGCGACGCGTGCACGCCGTTTGACGCGTGATGCGTGCCGGCGTGGTCATCGGCCCGGGAGCGGGAGCACGGCGCCCCGCGGGCCTGGCTCTGACTCTGGCTCTGGCTGCGGCTGTTGCTGTGACTGGGCTGGCTCACGTGTGCATCCGCGCTGGCCTGGGCACCGGCTGGATTGCCAGCAATGCCGCCCGCTCCCGCACCACCAGCGAAAATACCTGAGCCGTTGCCCCCTCCCACCACTCCGCTCTGGAGCTGGCTGTTGTATGCCATCGACGTCGCTTGCAGCAACAAGCTGAGCGCCACCTGCTGCAGCTGCGAGCCGTAGTGGGACGCCGGCCCTCCACTGCCGTACAGGCCTGCTGACTGCGCAGCCGATTGAGGCAGGGGGTGACCATGCAGACCCTGCAGGCAGGGCAAACAGTTGAACCAGTTGTCCACCGGGCCCACGTTATCAACCAGTCACATCATGTCATCAGCCACAAAGGCAAAGGAGTTTACGGAAGTGAGCAAACAGGGCGGTCTGCTTTGGTCTGGTCTGACAAGAATGCCACTACTGCTGAGAGCTTTAACACTTTGGCAACAGCCACTCTGCAGAGCAGCCCTGAAGACAGGCACCGCAGCTGCTCACCGGCACTTGCAGGGCCCCAGGCACCCCCGGTTGGTCGTTGCTGCCACCCTGCAAGTGATGGCAACGCAGAAGGAAAAGTCAGGACAGCGGCAAAATCAGAATGGACATTGCTCACCTGCGGTGGCCTGTTCACCCAGCGGAAAGTTATTCGACGTGCAGTCTTTGCAGCCGCTGACAGCAAGGAACGTGACTGTTGCCCAGACTCACAGCGATTTGGCTAACCACCGAGTGCAGGGCGGGGCTGTGAAGCCCACCCTCCTGAGGATTCAACGCTTGGCTGCCGCTGGCAACCGCGCCTTCTTGCGCAGCATCCAGCCCCGCAGCTACGGCGCCTTGGCTGCCCCCTTGCAGTGCACTGCCATCCGCAGGCCGGGACGATCCCTGCTGCTGCAAGGGGCCCTGGTGGTGGCGCGACTGGGCGCTTCCAAGCTGCGCGTGCGGCCCTGCCTGCCCCGCCCCAGCAGCGGCAGCCAGCGAGACCCCTGCCAACAACTGTGGTGGCTGCAACGCCAAGCCGCTGTTGCCTGCGTGGCTATGCGCTTCGTTGGGTGTGGCACCACCAGCTGCCGCCGCTGCGGAGCCCGGATGAGGCCCGCCCTGGACTGCAGCAGCGCCTGCAGCTGCAGCAGCCAAGTCTGCTGCCGGGCGGCTGACTGAGAGCGATGACCCAAAATTGTACGGCAAGTTCATCGCGCCAAGATGTGTGCCTGGTAGATGGTACAAATGGGCCGCGTTCTGAAGGGCTGCTGCCACTGCAGCCGGCTCGTTTGCGCCCAAGTGTGGGTGGAGGCTGCCGCCATCACCTGGCGCCCTCGCTGCTGCTGCTGCCGCGCGTGCCGCGCCCAGTAGCAGCGGCAAGTTTGTCAGCGGCAGGTGATTATCGCCAAACGCACCCGGGAGCGCTCCTGTCATGGCAACAGCAGCAGTGCCCACGCCTGCGGTGCTCGAGGGCTGTTGCACGTGAAGGTTGGCGGCAGCAGCGACAGCCGCCGCCGCCTCTGACACACCAGGCTGCAGGAACATGCCTGGCAGGAGAGGCATCCCACTGCTCGTGTTGGCTGCTGCGGATGGGCCGACAATCGTCGCAGTCCTACGAGACCGGCTCTGCCGCTGGTCCAGCGCTGAGCTGCCGCCTTGATGCCCCAGCAATGGCGGCGCTCCGACCGAAGCGCCCGCGCCTGCAGCTGGCAGCGCCCCGCCTGCGGTGGCAGAAGTGATTGTTTGGGCTGGGGAACAACCCGCGCCGTCGCCCGCGCCGGTCATGCTCGTGCGCAGTGCCCCAACACCGCCCATGGCAGCCCTATGGGCTCGCTGTTCCAGCGGGCTTCGCACGTTGATAGGGATGCGGTTCTGCGGGCGGACGCCCAGGTGACCCACATGGGAGCCGCCCAATCCACCATGGCCGTTATTAGCAGCTGACGCCTGGCCTGGGCCTCCTGCACCACCCGGCTCCAAGCCCAGAGCAGGCGGAACCACCGTGTCATGCCCATGTAGGGTGTGCTGCTGCTGCCCTTGCTGCTGCTGCTGCTGCTGTTGATGTTGCTGCTGTTGATGTTGCTGCTGCTGTAGCGCGTGCTGCAACGACTGTAGGTGGCTGAGGCTTGCAGCCAGGTCAAACGGCGAGGCTCCGGGCGTGAGGCCAGCAGGTGTGCTGCCGTGCACCAGCGCAGAGCCCCGCTGAGCTCCTGTGCCCAGAAACGTCGGCGCTAGAAACGACTGCAGGCCATGTGAATGCGGGCTGAGCAGGCCGCCGCCAAGGAATGAGGTCTGGTGGCCAGCAGTTCCTGGTGGCTGGAGGTTGGGCATGAGCCCCGCCCAGCCCAGCGGTCCTGCCAGCAGACCCTCCATGCCATGCAGCTGCAGAGCACGTGGGAGAAAGGCACAAGGCGTAGTGTTAGGGTGGGAAGGGGCGCTCATTCGACAGGACCGCACCTAACACCAAGACTCGAGCGCGTAACTGCAGGCACCCCCTGCTGTGTATGCAGACCACGCTGGTGCATACATCATACATGTGCTTGCACACCCCGACTGCAGAAGCCAAATGGCGCCTACGCAAAGTTGCAATCAAGGTGCTGTCTACTACTCTACTATGGGGCAGGCCGGTTGCCGGATACGCGTCTGTCTGAGAATCAACCTCAGCTCCAGCACAACCTGGTACGGCGCTGCCCGTCATAAGTCGCCTCGCGTTATCAGATAATAAGTATCCTTGATAGTGCAAGGCAAAGCTGAAAGTGAGTGCATGGCCTTGCCTGTTGCTGCTGATGTGACGGGGGCGGCAGATGCTGCTGTGCAGTTGGCGCCTGCAGCAGTGCCTGCTGCTGCTGCTGCTGTGCCTGCTGCCCGGTTCTCCGGCCTGCACCCGAGGCGGGCGCAGCTAGTCGCCCATGCACGGACGCAGGCGTGGCTCCGCGAGGGACTTGAGGCTCCACATTGTTTCGAAGCGTGGCTGTGTGGCTCGCCGTGCTGTATGCACGCTGGGCTTCTGGGGAGCAGGCATACTGCTCGTGTGCCTTGGTTGGGTGCACAGCGGTTGATATCAAGCTAGTGGCAGGCCGCGGGGCGTTTGCACGAGCAGAACGCGGTGGGCCTGCGCTCGATCAACAGGTGCGACAGACACTGCCATGTGGTCACAACAAAGTGCAACATGACGCTAGAAAGGGCAAGGCATCACAAATGTTGCAGCTGTATGCCTCTAGGCAGGTGAGTTGGCGCCGGCGCAGGCAGGCGTTCGTGCTGCACGACAGTCACTATCACAACTCCGGTGTCTGGTAAGGTTAACGAGGTTTGCAAAGATGGGGTCTGCATGAGTCACGCCTGTCCGAAAACAAAACACTATGCATAGTTGCAACACAGCCACAGTACATCGGCAGTTGCGTAGACTGTGCACCCGCTTACCGTCTGCGTCCGCTGCAGACAATGCGCTGTCTTCGTCGACAGACCGCTCGGGCTGGACTGCGGATCCTGCGGCCCTTGCCCCCTCAAAAGAGATTGCTGTAGAAACCTGGCTCCGGGCAGCTCTCTGCGCAGCCGGACACCACGGAGCAGCAGTTGAAGCACAAGGGTGCCTTGCGTGCCGTGACCACGTTGCAAGCACGTTGCGCAATTAAGCACTTGTGTGAAAGCACAGAACAACTGTACAATCCACGGACCCAAAGCAATAAACGAGGGTGCTTTGCCTGCAGGTCTTGCGTGTTGTGGGAGCGATTGTGACTAGGTCCCTAGCAACTCAAGTGTTGACTGACGTCGTGCAGTGCAGGGCTGGCTGGCTGCAAAGGCGACGCGAACAGCTAAAGGCAACGGCTCGTGCTTGTTCTTAGACGGTTCTCACCGGGCTGGGGTGCCGCCTTGAGTCATCTCGGCTGCCTGCCTGCTCAGAGCCCTGGCCCTCTCCTTCGCCCTCACCCTCCTCTTGCGAAACGCTGGTGCTCCTGGCATTGCTCAGCTGCGTATCTGCTCCGCCGCTCTGAGCCCGGTGCTCATGATGAGCGACGAGGACTTGCCCTGCGGACGCCATATGGATTTAGGCCTATGATGTTGGCGAGCGTTCCTTGACGTCACTCGCCCTTGCCCAGCTCCACCTCGGGATGGCTGACACTCCGTCTCTAAAGAAGGTCTAGCAGCGCCAGCAGGTTCCATTGGGGAGACGAAGCCAGTTGCAGCGCCAACTCAGAAGTGGCATTGAAAGGGGGTTGTCAACCTGCACTGAACCTGTCACCTAAAGACCGGTAGATATACTGAAATAATAGGTATACTGCCTCCTGTGCCCTTGCCTCCCTTGTTCAACAGCCTCACACTGGTCTCCCTTCGTCGTCGTTGTTGGTTTCGGCAACGCGGGCAAATCTGAAACGCATATCGATTCCGGAGCGGAGCGCGGTCCCCAGAGCCAACCCGTAGCTGACCTTAAGGCAGACTCCACCGCCGTCCTTTGTTTCCCTTGCCTCAAGCGAATGCAACAGTCCTTGCTGCAGTCCTTGCTGCTGGCCGTGCGTGTCAAGGTGTAAAGCGCTACCTGCATGATCGTGGTGCAAGTGATGTCCCTCGCAGCGCATGAGTTGTCCAGAAGTTCAGTTGCAGAAACATACTATTGTAAAGACTCACCAGCTCTCACAAACGAATGTCTGGCACGGTGTTGGAGTCGTGCGTGGGCCTCGCAGCTGGTTGGACCCTGAGCGCAGACGGCACAGCGTGCACAGCGTGCACAGTTGCGTGCATTGAGCTTCAATGATTACTGTATGCAACCTGCTGGCCTGCTTGCGTGTGGCAGGCAAGATTGGTGCACCTCGAACCTCTGCAAACCTAGCTGAGGAAGAAGCCTCCTTAAATCTCTCTGACGAGAGCCGCTAGGTCGCACTCTGTGCATGTTCACTTTGGCTTCTGGGCCCATTTCATTGGGGGCTTGTGACCTGAATTAAGAAGGGCTTACTGCACTAAAGCTCCGGAACCATGCAAGCTTCTTGAAGTTTCTCAGCCGCTCACTTTGCGATCCGAAAACATCCATACAACCCAGACGCTTCAACTCCGCTCCTCGTTCCGCATTTCCGGCGCATACTTTTCTCCATACCTGTGGCTTTGGCTACACTGTGGCTACACTAGGCTCGCAAATCCGCGTGATGGCCAACTGCTTGTACAAGCCAGCAGTAGCAGTGTTTCTGCTAGCACTGCTATCTTACGCACAGCACTCGGCACGGGCTTTTGGCACAGGTGAAGGGTCAGGCGAGGACGATGCAGTCACGTTTGAAGCGGTCGATATCACAGAGGCGTTGTCCCGCAGCGTGGACGACGACTCAGAAGAGGGGCGGCGCAAGCTGGAGCACCTGCTGCACTGGAGCATAAGGAATAGCGACCCCATGGCGCTGCACGAAGCTGCAGTGGAGGCAACTGCGCAGCACGCGGTTCGTGACGTGATTGAGCAACGGCGCAGAGTGAAAGAGTTGCTTGACCTCTATAATGCTCAGCCAACAGAAACAGAGCTTATGAAAGATAGTATTGCACTCCTTCATAACCAGACAGCGACTCAAGAACAACAGCTGTACGCCCTGGAACTCCTCCAGGTACACGATGCCAACATGCAACCTAGTGTGTGCATCGCTTTCAAGTTTCAACGTGCACAGACTTGTGCACCACACGTCCAACAAGTTATGCTGTTCTTTTGCAGAGCTTGGTGGAGCCCATCGATAATGCAAACGATCTTCGAACGCTGAACGGCGTCGGAGTGATTGTCGACCGCTTGGCTTGGCCGGAGCGCAGCCCAGAGCTGGCGGCAGTGGCCGCGCACGTGATAGGCACAGCAGCCAGCAATAACCCGACGTTCCAGGGTCATGTGCTTCAGGTGTGAGGGGTTGTATTGTCCCAAACGACTCCGCTCGCTGCTGACGAGGGTGTGAGGGTGACGATGCGCGCCATGCGACCGCTGAACCTGGTGCATCTGTCTCTGTGACTGCAGGACCGGCCTGACGTTTACACGCTGCTTATAGCGGCAGCGCTCTCTCAGTGTGGGCACGAGGAGCTGAGCGCAAAGGCGCTGTATGCGCTGGCTGCGCTGACGCGCAACACACACGCCGCGCGCCAGGCGTTCGCGGCTGCAGGTGCGGACGAAGGCCTGACCTCTGGGAGGCTGTGTTCACCCCTGTGCAGTGTGTGCACGTGAAGAGGACAAAGCTGCAGCCAAGGGGTCCCGCGTCAACTCACGCGCTTTAAAACGATGGGTGTCAACTGCAGTGCACCTGCTGGTCCTTGGTGCGCTTAGGACGCACGCTCCTAGGGCAGCAACACGCTATGGCTGCCTGAAAGACATGAATGCATGATGCGCTGTGAAATGAACATGATACCTTTGTATGCTCATCGCATGCGTTTGCATCTCTCAGCCAACACGTCACATGCACGTGCCTACCAAATGCCTGACACGCTAACACGCAAACCTTTGCTTGGGTGCATGCATTCATTGCTGTCGTGAGGGTAATGCTTCTGAGCAAATCTGCCAGCACGGCCGGTTGGCCAACCTTTGTGCCGTGTGCACATGTGACGCAGGCGGAATGCAGGCGTTGGAGACCTTGCTGCGTGGCGCCGCCACCCCGCTGAGGGTGAAGCGCAAGGCGCTCAGCTTCCTCATAGACATACTTGATACGCAGCCCGCAGCACCCGCCGCATCAACACCTCCGGAAGGCAAAGCACCCAAGGATGGGCCGCGCTTAACCCAGCAGTACCAAGGGACGCATTCGCATGACCAGCAGGAGCACGAAGATCCTTTGGACTTCCCTGCCGGGCGCCCATGGCTTGCAAGCGACGGCGGGGAGCCCGACAGCGGCAGCCATCCTGACCCCGCTGCTCCTCATGCGGCCAAGGGCACTGGGCAGGCAGGCCAAGGCCGCCCCGACGAGCATGCCGCTACGGGCGACGGCGAGCGTGGGCAGGTGGTGTGGGGCATGGACGCGGCATCCGCCAGCATCTCTACGGGGCTCCCGGAGGCGATCGTTGCGCTGCTGGGCGAGGCCGACGCGGACACGCGCGAGAAGGCGCTGCTGGCGACGGCGGCGATCGCGCGCGACGGCACCGCGGCTGGCGCGCTGCGCGCGCACGGCGCGGAGGCTGCGCTGGCTGCGCTGCGGGCCTCCCTGGGGGCATCCGTCCAGCAGCAGCAGCAGCAGCAGCAGCATGGGGGGGAGGGGGATGGGGATGTGGATGACGACGGGGGTTCGTACGATGTGTACCTTTTGGAGCTCGTACGACAGGTGCAGGAGCAGCTGGCTAAGCACGGTGAGACTGCGCAGCAGCAACGGCAGCAGCAGCAGCAGCGGCAGGGTGCTGCTGCTGAGGTGCCACAAGGTGGCCACCAGCGTCAGGCACGGCAGCAGCAGCAGCAGCAGCAGCAGCCGATTATGCTGGGGGGACCTGAGGTGACACGCCACCTGCGCAACACCGAGAAGCGAGCTGCCGTTGTCATAGATACTGATACCGGTAGCAGCACACACGCTCTGCCTAGTGACTCGCAGCAGGAGCAGCAGCAGCAGCAGCAGCAGCAGCAGCAGCAGCGGCTCAGCAGCGGTGGGGGTTGCAGCGTTGACGGCGAGCATAGTGGCGGGTCGTGCGCCGCTCCGCCGCCGCCCACTGAGCGCGACGAGTTGTGATGGTAGCAATGCCTACGGCAGTGCGGTGATGAGGTTGTGCAAGGCACGTAGGGACGTTGACTGGCCGCTTGTTGCTGCATCCGCCATTGAGAAAGTGTGCGGCCGGCTTCGGCTAACTGACTGCTGTACGTGTGCACACATACGTTTAACCTTTTTTGGGAACTGGACGCAGTTCATCCGTGTTTGTGTAAGGGAGATCATTCAATGCAGGTTACACATGTGACACCGCATGTAATGTTTCAATGTTTGGCTCGGCTGAAGCTGGGAGATCAGGGCCGCGGCAGGAGCCTCAATGTGACCACTTGTTCGGCGCAGCGGTACCCTGTGATGGCATGCGTGCGGGTGCGTGAGGGCGCCACCACTACGGCCAGGAGCAGCGGGCATTGTCGTCAGCGTTGCCATGCTGAATGACATTAACGTACAGGATGTCAAGGCAGAGGTGCGTGGACGCGTGGTATCAACTGGTATGCAGTCCAGCAGCAATACTGGTGGTGGTGCACACCTCCCAAGCGCCTGGGACCAACAGCTAAGAGGGTGCAGGCAAGGGACCCATGCTGTATGCAGTTGTTCAGAAGGGGCTTGAAAGCTCGCATGCCAGAGCACGTATCGCAGACCTGAGGGTGCAGCGCCTGCACACAAGGTTGAGTTTTATGAACCGTGAAGATGGATCAACCAAAGCAAATAGCAGAAGGTGTTGGGGGCGTGAAAGCTTGCGGTCACAGCAGCTAATGCAGCGGCAGTCGCAAGGAGGCATGAATGGGTCGTTTGAGGTATTTTGATACTTAAGGCGTTTGTGATAAGCAGCAGGGGTGGGACCTGGTCACCTGGATAAGCAGGCTGCAGTGCTTGCAACGGCACCAAGTGTACACCACGCAGGGTACTGCATGAGGACGTGAGATCAGATGCATGTAGGTAGATGCATACTTAAGGGGAAGAATGGGGGGGAACAAGGGGGATCGAGGGGATGCGGAGCGCACGCAGAGCCCAGTAATGTGGCGCCTGTCGAGGCAGGGTCGGGTTATAAATGTTCACGGACTAGGTGCTGAGGTGAAAGCCTGGTTGGGTTTGCAGGCGGTAAGAATTGAAATGTGTACCACTGTACCTACTCCCATAGTGTGGGTGCATTAGCGCCTGCATCATGACCTCACCGGCATGCATCACTCGTCCCGATTACATTATGCTGCAGCCGCCCACATCCAATCCATCGCAGCCGTCGCACCCGTCACAGCCATCACACCCACAGTCTCCGCACTTGTCTAGGTCGCAATCGCCGCATTCACCACAGCCGCAGCAGCCGTCCGCACCCATGCCGAGAGCCTCCCCTACGCCTCCCATCACGTCCCCCACGCCGGAGTTAGCAATCGTTGCTCCCAGGTCACCAAACACAAACGCCGCGCCGATGCCGATGCCCGCCAGCACCGCGAGGCCTGCCGCACCGCCGATCGCGTACTTGGCATAGTTGGTCTTCCGCGCCCCCACCTGCAGTCCAGGGATGCACACGACATCCATTTTCCATGCGAGTATGCGACAGACTGACAGCATGACGGTACCAGTACAGTAGGGGATAGGATTCGTCTGGCTGCATGGTACACATGCAACTTATTTGCAATCTTGTGCGACCCCGACTTCCTTGTTGGCACAGCATGTGGTTGTCAGCCATGCGCATGCCCGGTGCTACATACACCTCACGGTACACCTCAAGCTCAGGGTGCACCCATCCATCATCGCTGATTGCTGCCCGGCATCACCGGCTAGCTCACCTGGCGCTCCTCCTCCTGCAGCTTGATGTACCGCGCCCTGCTCGTCTCAAACGCAACCGCACGTGTGTGCGCGCATGGCACGCCTGCAGCAGCAGGTAGGCAAAGAAGGCCCGGGCAGCCGCACAGACCGAGTCACATGCAAACCAGGTGAAAGCATGTTGAGCGAGCCACCATGCAGGCTTGCGACTCAGGCCCAGGTTGAGAGGATGCTGGGTGCAATGTGCAACTGGTGTACCGGTATTGCTGCACTGCTGCTACCAAGTGTAGGTCAATGAGCCCCCGGGGGCCGCTCGCTCACCTGTAGCTATGGATAGGTCGACAATCTGATCCACTGCCGCCTGAGGGTTGCCTGCAAGCCACGCCCTGGCGGTCAGCAGGTCCAGCCTGCCAGCAGGTTACGGAAGGACATGCATGAGGACGACGCAGGGAACAGTAAGGCCATGAGATGGGGACTGCAACTTGCAGGCTCAGGCAGAGCGTGGCCACTGCGTCAAGCACAGAATATGCATCAACGACATGCAGAACGGCTCGAGCTCGACGTTGTACCAGGTGGTTAGTGGCGCCTGTGTGCATGACTGTGTGTAACCACCCTCAACAGGATGCAATTTGTGTGCTTTTCCCTGTTTGTCAGTCTGCTTCGTGCTTTTGCTGGACGAGGATGGTGACAAGCCCAGGAAATGCTGCTGAGGCTGGTGTGGCGCCTGTAGCTTTGCGCTGCTCACCTTTGCTTGATGAAAATCTTGTCCAAGTCGATCGATGCATTCTTGGCAGGGAAGATGGGCGGGGAGGTGTAGGCTGCGCAGTAGCACACAGCGCGCAATCCATCACACGCAGGCAACCAAGCAGGCCATGCATGCCAGGGGCGTGCATGCCCACGCCTGAGTTTTGACGGCAACATATCAATGTCTGTCCACTAACACGCATTGCAGGCAGCCGACCGCCAGAGCAAACAAGCAACGCAAGCGCCGCAGGTGCATGCAGCCCCACAAGCAAGTACAGAGCGACGTAGTGTCACACAGGCTGGTTTACCCAGCCAGAAAGTTATGTCCAGCCCTGGCCTGGTAATTTGATGGTGCAAGATGGCGCTAAATCAGTCAACCACCCTGACTAGAACGCCAAGGCTCACCTGCTCCTCCGGCCAGCATGCCATTGACGGTGACGCCTGCTGCCGGCCACTGGCCGCCATACTTGCCCGCCACCACCAGCGGCATGCCGCAGAAGAGGTCGGGTATGGGGTAGGGGTAGATCTCGCAGCCCTCCACTCCAGGGAGGCTGATGGTGATGTCGCACAGCACCGGCTTGGCGGCGGCGGACAGCATGCGCGACATTTGGCTCTGCGTGTAGACACATGAAGCGGCGACATGGGGTGGGCTGTGTATGCGACACGCGCGGTGCGGTGATGGGTAGCGGAAGCAAATGACGCTATGCTTGATTCTCACAGACACGGGATGCGTCATTGATTGGCTTGGTGATGAGGGCGGTGAGTGGATGCAGGGTGTTCTCTGGTATGTGCAACCGCACTGGCTCGGTCACCTGGCACTGCCTGTTCGCATGCATAACCCATACACTGGACAGCAGCTGGGACAGCAGCACCCATCCAAATGACTACACGTAGGCGTCTTTTGTGACCGGCATCGCAGGTTGTAGCTGTTGACAGCTAACCCATCATCATCAGTGTACGTCATGCACTCACCTGGATTGCATGCGGCCTGAACGCCACATCAAACGCGCCCCTCCCAACGGTCGCCAGCTGTTTCAGGAAGAAGTGGTTGCAGTAGCGCCCAATGCCAAACGTGAAGATGCGTGGTAGTGGCAGCGCTGCCTGCTGCGGCTGCAGCACCGGTGGTTGCTGTTGTGGTGGTGGGTATGGCAGCGCCTGGGGCGCCACGCCGTTGGTCCCAAGCGCTGCGGGATAGCCAGCAGCGTAGGGCTGCTGCGGCTGAGAAGCATCCACAGCCTTTTGTGCGTCTGCGGAGGCGTGTGCCGGCAGGAGCTGGGGTACCACGACCACGCAAGGTGCTGCAGCGGCGCTCGCTGCCGCGTAGTCTGTGTAGGCTTTGTGGTAGGCAACCGTCTGCTCAACGTACTGGCAGATCTGCAATCATAGACAGAACGATGCATGATCCATTGACCACAAGCACCAGGTGTTGAGGGCTTGAGGCACCAAGGTACAGCAGGGAAGCATTTGGTGGTTGTGCATTTGTATGCACTTGTCTTCTAACTTTGAGGACCAGTTGGCGCTCGCTGATCGGCATTGCTGCGCGTGGCGATGCAGAGATACAGCACGTATCAGCTGCACATTGCACTTGTGATTAGGATGGTAAACATGCGGTACGCTGTACGCCTGCTGCCTTACCTCCTTTTCGTTCTCCACGCACCCATCTGTGATGAGGAAGATGAAGGGCAGGTGGGAGCATGGTCTCCCTGCTGCTGCGGCCTCCTGCTGCCGCTGACCAATGACCTGCGTGACATGCAAACATGCATGCAACAAGCATTCGTTCCTTAAATGTGTGTGGCTGGGTGAGTGCGGTGGTGGTATTTCACCCCCGTTCATGTGGTGTGTACAGCTGTTGCACTCTGAAACGCCGTACAATAAAGACAGGCAAGCGGCTCCAAAACTGCTGCACACACAGCCGCTGGGTATCTCACTCACCTGGATTGCCGTTTGCAACGGGCCCATGATGTCGGTCGTTCCTCTGGAGGCAATACTGCTGCGCACCCACGCCTGCAAGACCCGCCACGTTGGAATGCCGACACCAGCCGGAAGCAAGCTGTGCATGAGCGCGCACATACTTGTGGATCGCAACTTTGTACCATGTGGGTACGCACATAGAACATATAGGCCCAAGCATCCTGTGCATGTACGCGCTGTGCATCCCTGCGGATGCAGCGTGCGAATCATTGTCCTTGTCTGCAATTTGAAGCGCTCTGGGTGGCCAGCTGAGCGCAACAAGCATGCTCTTGTGCCTTGCCTTGCGCCTACCTCAGCCGCTGACAGGTGCTCCGCTGAGGCCGGCACCATGGCCTGAGAGTACCACAGCTGCTCGTGGTCAAACGCAACTACGTTGAACTCATCGGCTGACATCAGCGACTGGAGACCGTACATAATGGCCTGCCTGCAAAGCAGAGGTGGAGCATCAACCCAGCACCGTTCGGTCAGATGCAACAACAAGCAAAGCCCCGCAAGCTTGCGTTGTACACTTGTACCCCAACGGCAATCTACGCTGCGATTGGGTACCTGGCATGCTCCATGGGCTCATCCCCCATGGACCCAGATCGGTCAAGCACAAAAACCACGCTGCGGGGGAAGCTGGCGGTGGTGTCTGGGGAGGGAGGGGCCACGGACAGTACAAACGCGCCGCGAGGGTCCGGCTGCGCGGGCGAGGCCTTGCCTTCAGCGGCCGGCGTCACGTTCAGCGCAAGCACCATCTCATCGCTCCACACCTGCAATACATAGTCAAATCACATGACGGCATGTTGAGCGCTACCTGCCTGGACGCGAGGGCACAGCCAGCTTGTACTCTTGTCAGTTTCACTGCCATATTCATACCGTGCTCAGACTGTAGTGACATCAAAAGCAAATTGCAACTCTTCTCGATGATTCATGAAGACTCACCGAGTATCCGACTTGCAGGTCCGTGTTGGGTGAGTCCTGCTGCCGGCTGCGCTCCAACGTGAGCGACACCGTGCCGCCCTGCTGCTGCTGCTGCTGCTGCTGCTGCTGCTTGGCGTCGGACGGCCCCTCCTGGAGTGGGTGGCCCGACTTGCACAGGTGCCGCACCTCCCCGGGAATGCCTGTGTGCATCACAAGAACCGTTGACGACCATCAAAGCAAGTTTGATGCTCTCTCTCTGCAGGATGGGCAGACCATAAGGCGACCCAATGAGGGGTCAGGGTGCCTGCCCACAGGTGAAACTTAGCATAAGACCTGGCAACATCGCTTCTGTCCACTCGTGCAGTTTTGTCGCCAGAGAGGCTGCCACAGAACTGCTTGCTACTTCTGACACCAAAGCAACAGCTGGTGCTCTGCCGTGCGGCCGCTGTGTGCCCATCCGGGGGAGCAATGCGAGCAGGCACCACCGGTAACCCGGCACCGGCTGCTTGGAGGCACGCACCCGTGTAGATGTCCACTACCGCCTCCACTACATCCACATGACTCATGCCCTGAGGGATCATGTGCGGGTCCAGGCTGAGCGGCAGGCGCAGCATGTACGCGCCATCCTCAAACTCCATTGGCTGGAAGTAGCCAACGCGCACCAGCAGCCGGTCACCCGCCTGAGCCTGCACAGCGTGCATCCATGCACACACCCACAACGCTGAGCGCTGAGCTTCAGCTTCAGCACCACTGCAGCACCACAGGTAGCTTTACAAACCACGGAAAATCGCGACTAAGGCAGCCACCGGTCAATAGACTGTCGGACATTTTGCGGCAGCGCTAGTCCAGTCCAGACACCTCACCATCATCAGGTGCAGTCCCCATCCTTAGGCATATGCACATTGCCCCGCCCCACGGGAGTAAGCTTCAACCCGCACAAATGAGGACAGTTTGCATGCGTGAATGCAAGGCCCTCTATCACTCTGTGGCTCCCAAACCGCAAGCCGCACATCCCATGCGCACCAGGCGTGGTTGACGTGGCCTTGCGAGCGGTGCGGGCGCTGTTAATGCCACCTAGTTGGCAGCTTTTGAAATCCTGTGTGTCGTTGTGACTGAGTGGGGCGGCGAGCTGCTTACAAATGCTTGGCGAGCGCCTGGCGGCGCAGTGCAGCGGATTCATCCAATCGATTGTCACAGGGGACGAATAAATAATAACGCATGCGTGATGCTTGTGATAATGCATTCTTGGTGCTTTGACTGCTTGTGATAATGCATCGGTGCTCACCGCTGATGGTGTTGCCAGCAGAAAGAGCTCGGGGTCGTTGATATCCTCCACGTCAAGCGCCTGGCCCTGGGGGCCTGCATGCGGAATGAAGAGCACAGCATCACGGCTAGGGCAGTTATGTGAGGACAGGTGTGTGAATGCATGCAGTGCGCTACAAGTATGTGCTCTAATGGGGCCATGCAGCGTGATTCCCGTGGGTCCATGCAGTGCGCATGTGTGTAAGCCGTTGGTAATGCCAGCGGAACGAACAAAGATGCCCATCTCAAATGCTGCGCAATCATCATCATCGTTGGCACCTGACACCCACCCACCCACACTCACCCACAGCTTTGGCCTGCTTGTAGTTGCGTGTGCTGACCTCCTCCAGGGGCAGCAGCGCAGTGGAGGTGACGCAGTCACGCACACTGTTCTCAATAAACACATCAGTGATGACTGTGGCGGTGGTCTTTGGAACCAGAAGCTGCAGCGGGGCACCCTCCTGCCACTCCTGTGAGGTCGTATAAGCGACATGGCCCAGGCAAGCAGGTCGGCAGGGGCCAATAAGCAGTCAGCGCGGTGTGAAGGCCAGTGCATACACACGTAGCCACACGATGTCTTGCTGGGTTTTGGAGTCTCGGCTTCCCAGCCAGGCAGTCATGCACAGTGACAGGAGGTGACCTCACTTTCATAACGCACGTTGTGCCAGTTTGGCTGTGCAACATATGGACTGGTTAGTCTTGGGCGGTGCAAGCACGTGCAATCACTCACTTGAGGATAATACGACTGCATCTCCAGCTGGACAAACGCCACCGACAGCTGACACTGTGCTTTGAACTTCATAGAAATCACGGGAAGTGGTGCATATCCGTATTCGCCACCTTGCGCTGCTACCAGCATCGGGCACGTTACAATGACGTTGCCAAGTTTGGGCCGCCTGCGTCACCAGTCAAGGGCATAACCGTGAAGCCGGGCTGCACAAGACCAACTTGCATGCTACCATCAGCTCTGACCTGCCAGTTCAGGGCTGTTAGACCTAGGAGGCCTTCATGACGACGGCAGCCCTGTATGATGATGCGTGTCAGGTTGACCTCAAGTGGCGCACATTCAGAGAGAGCAAGAACCCTCAACATGGCCGTGCGTATGGGTATACTAATTATAAGTTAATGTTTACCTTGCAGTGCTTCTCAATGACTCAGAATGCTGCACGGGAGGCACCGTTGCGCTGCCTGGCAGACCGGGCTGAGCGTATGGCCCAGGCTGCGAGTAGCCCTGCGGATAGCCTTGGCCTGCGTAGCCCTGTGCACCATGGCCTTGAGCATAGTAGCCCGGTGCGTAGCCTTGTGCACCTGGGTAGTACGTGTTGGCTCCGTACAGGCCTGGCTGTTGATGTGGGTATCCTGGCGCTGCCATTCTGCTTGTTCCTGCCGATGTTTAAATCAGAGCATCCTAAAGCATTGTAAAGCAAAGCGAGACACACTGATTTACTGACTATGGAGAGGCCAGTGTTCTCTTGTGGTCACAGGTGCACTGACGCGCTGAAGCCTGACTGTTTCCTTAGAACGTGCTTTGGGTCAAGCTCACTTGCTGTTCACTTGTGCGTGATGCAGCCAGTGGAATTTTGTATTGTCTTGCAATTTGAATTTATGGTAAACGAGGAAGTGGAGGGAGCTCGTTTCTAAACGAGACCATGCAAGTCAACTAAATGCAATACCAAAGGTAAACATATGCAGCAGCGACAACCCATTTCAAATACCCTTTCCAAAATGACACCGCCTAAATATTTGTTGGCTGTCACCACTGTTTTCCCTGCGGCAATACCGAAACCGCAATACTCGCACGCGCTTGCTCTGATGCGACAACACTGTTTCAATTCCGCCCTTCGGACACACTGCTTCAGACAGCTACGTGCAGATCACACTCAACTTCTACATAACAGCCTGTGAAACTGTGAACCCCCTCTGTTTGAGCAGAATCGTTTGCATGCACACTCTCGTGTCTGTACAGAGTCCACAGTGTTGCAAGCTAGCAGAACACACGCTACCTGACCTGCAGGCTTTTGTATGCTTGGGAGTTTGTAAGCTCATGGAAACATCTACACAACCCAGGCTCGAGAGTGAGCAAGCTTGGCACGGGGTGTTCGTGCTTGCAAGTCCCAAACTGTACCTGACACGTTGCCCATCATGCCAAATTTCGCTGCGGCAACCAACTCGCACGGTATGTGTGTGGTGTTTGCTTACATGTGGCTCCCAGCCAAGGACAAGCGCACAATTAGGACCTATGTCGGCACGATGCATGACCGTGACCGGCACGGAGGTGGGACGCTGTGAGGCACAGTTGTCACAGGCGCTTAAATGTGCAGTGCAAAATCACTTGGTGCTTCAGGGTATCAGTGGCGCAAGGGGATGAGGTGAGGCGCAGAGGAAGGGCGACGCATGGGTTCGGGCAAGACAGTCAAGCAGGGTGCTGTCCAGAAAGTGCGCATACATGAAACATTTATGGTCTGGGTGATGGTCCACCAATAGACAGTCGAGGGATCGCTTCATTGGTGCCGCGTGTCATCGCATGTGGCACGGGCAGACGATGCGTGCGAATCAACGCTGGCACCGCTGCAATAGGTGCTGAGATGCGGGTGAGTGCTTGGCAATGGCTTGGCGGTTGGCACTGTAATGAATGTTGCACGCGGGTTGCAAGTCCGCCGTGTTGAGGCGCAATAATGTGCTTCACAGAATGGCAGGTTTGAGCAGATGGGGAATGACAATCACACCAAGAGAGGCAGAACATACCACCATATCTGCAGCAATGAGCACTTCTGATTAAAACACGCGCCCAGTTGCTGTGCAGGATGAGGCGTTCTGTGTGTTAAAAGCATGCTCTGAGCATGCTGCACAGAATGCTCGTTCAGACGCATGTGATAATCGCACGCAGGGGCTAGGGAGGCCCTGATGATGGCGCCATGGCGGGTGCACAACCACGCACGCATTTGTTTCCCCCAAAAGCAAGGGTCAGTCAGAGGATGCTGCTGGGGGCAATGGCGGCGGGTGCTCCTGCCCCTGATCGGTCTGCCGGCCACACTCCGACCGCTGCCCGGCAACCAGGAACCTGCGATCCGTGCCATGCTGTGGCTGCTGCTGCTGTGCCAAGCTTGTCTCATGAGCTGACCAGCTTCAGGCCCTCCTGCAGTGCCCTCGTGTAGTCGTTCACAGCCTGCAGGGACCGTAACATTGGCCAAGGCATCAGACACCAACAGCTCTAGCATGGCACCATAATGTAAGCGCCTGGCCCACCATCTTGGCATGGCGATCACCTCAAGCCTGCAAGCGCTACGCCTATCCTGCTGTCTTGCCACGAGAGCAGGCATCGGGCATCGCTGCGTTGCTCGCCTCCGCCCGACTGCCCCAGTATCCCAGGCGGCTGCAGGGAGTGCCGCCCCATCACGCCGTGGACCCAACCGTCCCCATCCGGCCCATGTGCTGTGCGGCCCCGGCACGCCGCGCTTGGCAGCGCCCCCACCCACCAACCCACCTGGACGATCTCATCGTCCTCTGCGATGCGCTCCTCGCGCTCCAGCGCCAACGCCGCCTTGAGCGCCGCCACCTCGTCCAGCACAGCGCCCCTGGAAGGGGGGAACAGGGGGACACGTGGGGGCACCGGGGGGGGGGGGGGGGG
>BDDA01000029.1:212783-227179 GCA_001662385.1 Chlamydomonas asymmetrica
CACTGGCACATACGGCATGCAATCCGGCAGCGCAACACTTTATGCATACATCCAGTGACATACGACGCTAGGTCGCAGGCAAGAGGCAGGGCATGAGCGCATGAGCGGGCCTGCACGCGGTGGCTGTCGCACCTGAACTGATCGTCTGTGATGTTGCGGTTGCCGAGCGCCTCATGCACCTCCGATCGCAACGACGACAGCTCAGACTCCCTGTCAGGGCGCAGCGGCAGCAGCAGCCAGCGGCAGCGCCAGTCACACGAGGAGGTGCACACGCCTCAACGGCCCACACCATGCACGCACAAATGCCCCCACAATGTTTGTAGTCCACGGCAGCGTGAAGTCCACGACATGTAATGTCCTGTTGGCCCAGGAGTCCATTGCCCCACCCATTGAAGTCGTGGCACTACTTGTGCATGATGCATAGTGAGCGCAGGTCCAAGAGTAACAGGCAGCGACATGCGCACTGATGCAGCCCATGATGGTCCAGCCCAGCCATCAATGGGGTACGTATCCGAATAGGCGGCAGCAATCAGGGTAACAAGGCTTGCCCTGCGCGATCAGGTGCCGCTGAAAATGCTCCAGGACGGATCACAGGATCACACGCGTGTGCAAAGGGTGGAATACCCCAGGCAGCACCTCTCTCGCTCTCGCTCTCCCCCCTCTCACCTCGCCTGCTTCTCCTGGTCCAGCTTCTGCGCCATGGTGACCAGGTCCTCACCCACACGCTTCATGGCGAGCGTCTGCTCTTGCACACGCCCGTTGCGCTCTGCACACAGTGAGTGAGCACCAGTGGCGCACCGGTATCAGAGAGCACGTGCCTGGGCGACCCAGCATTGGTTGACATTACATGCATTGATGCATATGCATAGTGAGGCATCATAATGCAGCACTATGGACATCACGATTAGCAATGCATGAATGCTGGTAAAGATGCAGATTTGTCCGGTCAGCGAGTGCCAAGCTCAAGCCCACGTACCCTCGTCAATGGCACTGACGCACTCGTTTACTTTGCCGACCAAGCTAGTCGCAAGGTGTTCGATATCCCCCCGACGCGCCTCTCGCTCATCCCTGCGTGCGAAACATGCGAAACATGCAGCGAGCACACGGTGTGAAATACTGCTGTTGCTTGTCCATTGGCCAGAGCAGCAACACACAAGGGCACGCCACTGTACGTAGGAGGATGCACTGCCACTTCCAAATCGGCGAGGGGGGGACGAGCGCACCGGATGAGGGCGTGCAAATCCGCAACACGCGAGTTCAGCGAGTCCACTGTTGACTTGAGTGCGAGCTGCATGTCCGTGAACTGCTGCAGCTGGCGCTCTGCTAAAGACTTGATCTCAGAGTCAAAGTGCAGCTGTATCTGCTTATCGGACTCCGCACGCCGCTTGACCTCCGCCTTGCAAACGAAGACAGCACAGGCGAAACAGAGCAAGAGTCAGTGCAGATAAGAGCATGAAGCACACCAGAAAGCGCATCAGGTCAACAGACGAAATGCTGCATTGTGGGCATGTTTGACGCCCACAATGCAAGCGGCGTGTTAGGTGCTCTCCTGAGCACAAACACCCACCTCCAAGCTCTTTTCCAAACGAGACAATGACTCCTGAAGCACCTGGAAACGGGTGGACTCCTGCATGCGACGGTTCTACGCAAAGGCGACAGGAACAACAGGCGACGGGAAGAACAACAGGTGTCAGGTTGTCGCACATTTAAACGCTGCACAATTTGACGAGCAAACAGGAATGAACCTAAGGTTGTTAGCTGCAATTTTCCAGGTTGCACTTCCTTGTTGTTGGCCCACCTGCTTTTCTTGCTCCAAGTCGGTCCACAAACCCGCAAAGCGCTCTGTGACATGCTCGAGCTTGCCTGCACATAAATCGACACACAAATTGCTGTCAAACTGTGCGTCTCAAGCACTTGACCCTTCTGGAAGCAGGGCGCAGGGCACGCCAGGTGCCACGCGTGTTTGACTTGACCGCTTGCTTGCATGCACAGGACGTGCCCGGGGGCAGGTACACCTTGCCTGCTGTTGTGTTCCCAGGCCTCATAGCGCTTGGTGAATAGCTGCGAGGCTGTGGCGTTAACGTTGGCATCGGAGTGCTGAACATTTTGTTGGCTGGACAGGCTGGTGTGTAGCAAACTGATGAAGTGTGTTGTACGTGCAGAGGTCAACCTTAGAGTAGGTTTGATATTCTAGTGCGGTTTTGCCTGCTATTGATTGTATGATTGTCCACAGCATGGTTTCGGAACTGGATTGACTAGGAAGTTATTGCTGCAAGGGACAGCATGGATGGGATGAACCACCATTACATCATGTCGTATACCTCACAGGTATGGGAGTCAGTGCTTGTTGACGTGTGAAGCATCAACTTGCCTGGGGCCACGGTGGTGCGGTTTGTGATTCGGGCGGGCAGGCGGGCGGGCGGCATGTGTACGTGTGAGCGAGCGAGCATGCGCCTGCGAGACAGGGCACGACGCGTGCACGCGCCCGGGGGGGGGCCAGGCGGAAGGCACACACGCTTGCACAGCATGCATGGCGTATGCGGGGGAGTAGTCAGGCATGGCCCCTGACATCCTGAACTCCACCCCTGGGCCGGCCACCACGAATGCCTGACACATGGAACCAACAGCTTGTGCGGAATGTGGCGAGCTGGTGAGCTTGTCACAGCGGCCCGGCGGTGACGTGCACGGCCTGCCTGCTGGCTGTGACTTATAAGGACGTGCGCAGGAAAGGAAGTGACACAGCGGCTACGTTGAAACACTATCGTATAAATACAGTGGAAGAAGACTGAGGAAGGGGGCGAACGAATCTACCCCTTTGTTACGAGACAGCCTCTAAGGCAGAGGAAGCATGCGCAGGGAATCCAGCAGCAATCCGATGCCGCTTGGGAATGCGGGCGCAGGATGTGACAATCCGACAGGGAAGCAGCGGGTGGTTCGGGAGTGACTGGGATTGGGAGGCAAGGTGGTGGGCGCACCAAGGGGTCCGGATCCAAATGCAAAACGCCTGAGTCAGGCGGGCCCAGGGGTGGTGGCAAGGCGGCAGCAGCGACAATGGGCACAATGCAGTTGTCGAGCAAACCAGTACGAGGGGCGGGTGGGGCTGGGACAGGGCGCTACCGTAGCATCGCTCATAAAATGCGTGGCCAGAAGGTATCACATGTCAAATGTTGAATGCATCACATGCACGCCACCATGACAGCCTGAGCACATCAACTGCTGGCAGGAGTGCACGCTTGAACACCAACCGGGAGTGTTGATATCACGGCAGCGCTGAGCTGGTTTCTGCACCCTCGCCACGTGTAAATGCCGAGCTCACGCCCAATACAGCGAAGCATCGCGGTCTTGTCAAGATACGCACAATCAGGTTCAGCAGAGCTGCCGTACCAGTGCTGGGCAACACATACTACCATGCAGGTCTGGCAGCAGCCCAAGCGCCTGCAGCACGCGCCACGTGCTGACGTTGCCCTGTGATCAGCGGTAAGCCCCGTGCACCACGCCTGGTTAAGTGGAGACCAAGGCCCTAGGTTGCGCCAGCTGCAGAGCGGAACGGTTCATACAGCTTCTCAAACCACAGCGGCTGGCTGTTGTTGAACTTGGGGTCAAAGCTGGACACCACAGGCACCACCTCCCAGCGCAGAGCACGCCGCAGCTGCTCCAACCGCCTGCAGCCAAGCGAAGGCCATGAAAGGCAGAAGCAAACATACCATTACTTTTGTTTTGCAGTACTACCTAGAAACAACGGGCTGCCACATGGGCAGCTGCTCTGACAAGCCTAGCACGCACAGCCGTCGTCACGTCAATTGCATGGAACAATGCTGCATTGCGCTGGTGAATGCCCGAAGCGCTGGCTGATCCCGTGCGCTGGATAATGTGGCGCTGCGGTCCGCAGGCGGCGCGTCCGCTGCTGCTGCTGCCGGGGCCTGGGTGCGAGACCCCATGGCTCCAGTCCGCCCCTGACCAAGGGATACCACGAGCAGCATGCTCAGCAGTATGCTCTGCTGCACCTTGGGCGCCGTCACACGCAGCCGCCGCCCGTGCAGTCACAAGCGTGTGGTTGTGCGGGACATGCATGGCATGCAGCGGTGATTCACATCGCGGGGCAAGCAGTGCAGCTTCAATAATGATTTGAGCGGAAGGCGCTGATCCATCCACAGCCATACACGCAATGTGAGCGCGATGCTGAGCAGCGCTGCTGCGCGTCACCTCACCTCTTGGCGCTGTTCCTGTCGATGACCAGCCCGCTCTCAAACGATAGCGCCAGCTGGCCCTCTGGCAGTGAGCGGCTGGCGGCACGTAGCGACACGATGTTGTCGCCTGCATTCACCGGTGATACCGTCGTCGATCGGGTGTTGTGGTCGGGCGTTAGGGTTGGGGCGGTGGGAAAGGTTCACCACCAGCCAGGCAGTTGAAGCAGGTGGGTGGAACGTGGACAGCCAGGACTCAAGACTCTAGGGCATGCCGACAGAATGCCCGAACAATTGAACCTCTTTGGGTTCACGTCAGGGACTGCGTGAAAGCGCACCCTGGAATGTCCTGAGCCACGCATGGTCGTGACGGCCAGCCGTGGCATGAGCATGCAGTGGAACGCGCACGCGGCGTGCGGAGGCGGTAGGGTCGGCTCACCTGCCAAGAAGACAAACTCCGCGTCAAGAGTATCCGCCTGCGCCCCCTGCTGCTCCTGCTGGCCTGCTGGCGTGTCCGATGTGGGCGTTGCCTGCGCCTGACCGTCATCGGACTGCTGTTGCTGTTGCTGCTGTAGCTGCTGCGCGGCTGATTCCCCAAACACGATGCGAACGTAGCGGGAGCCGTCCTCCGTGGTGTGCTGCTCTGCGGGGTGCAGCCAGCCAGCCACCACGCAAGGGGAATGCCTTACGCCAACACAGGCAGATGCATGAAGTCAGACTCATTGGCCCTGCGTGTCCCTCCTCAGCCCCGTCTGGGTGCTACGGTGATTGTCCTGCCTGACGGGGTTGCGTACGTGGCAGCATCCCTCCCCATGTTGGCCGCCCCCTCGCCCCCTTCTCGCCCTGCCGCTCATTATGCATCAGGTACCCGTGGTCGGGACATGGGATGGCCTGACAGGGCATCAACACCAGCAGTTGTGCTGCTTGCCGTATACGATCCGGAGTGCACACACGATCAGCGAAGGCGGACCAACAACGCACACATGGCTTACCTGCGACGCGCCCGCTGAAGGGCTGATTGCTCTCCTCGTCAACACGCGGTTTCATCCGATCAGGCGCCGGCGCACCTAAGCAGCAGGCAAAGGCACAGCGTGCCAAACAGGCTCATCGTCACACACATGTACCAAATGAATCACTGTGCTACGTTGGGTCTCGCGTGTCTTCAAGGTCCCTGGTGTGGCACTTATGCTGCCGGTGTCAGGTAGCAGGGTGTGGGGCTTGGCCGTGGCAAGCGTACCTGTAATCTTGCTGACCAGGCCGGCAGCGTTGTACCGCACTGACTCCAGGCGGGAGTATCCTAGGGAGGTGAAGGGGTCACTGGCGAGGCGGGTGGGGGGGTAGTAGCCGCCTGCATGCAGGCGACAGCATGCAGCACACCCACATCAAGTACACGCACACAAGCGTGTCCCCCACGCATGACACACCCTGGCACGGAAACGAGCAAGCACACTTGAGGGAGCTTGCATGCCCACATTAGGGTGCGCACATACATATACACATGCATGCATGCTCGCGCATATGCACACACAGACTCTGCAGTAATGCACTCCCAAGCCTGATAGATCTTTCAAGGTATGTCCAATGTGTTGTCGATGTTAATAGCTTGTAGCTGTGCAGCGCAAAATGCCATGCATGCTGTCAAGACCTGTGGCCACATCCAGCAGCTGTGCCACAGCTTGATCCATGGACAAATCCTCGTAGCTCCAGGGGGCCACAAAGTGCTCGGCGTCATCATTGTTCGTCGACACGCAGCTGGGCGCTGACAGCGCGCACACGTTGAGCGTGCCATTAACTTCACCGATACATTCCGGGCATGCGCCAATGATAGGGCCGTCCCGAAGCTGCGGTATGCATGACAAGGGTGCGGAGGGGCAGCAAAAGGCAGCACATGATCCCATCAGCAGGGAGGCAGGTTGGTCACCCTGCCGGACTGCGGCGGTTGACGCGGGGACTGTTGCTGCGGTCGTACATACACTTCAATAAAATCATTTACGTGCTTGTTGTGTCTGTAAATCAAGGACCTGAGTTGGGGTGGACTGCCAACAACGGTCCCACAAGTATGCGTCTTTCGTCCGCAAACAGAGGCACTTATGGCGCACGGACATGCGTGCTTGCAAGATGCATCAGTGGCACCTCCTGACAGGCAGCCAGCATACCCGCTCGCTGACACTTTGTGTCTCGTCACCCTCTCCCTCGTCCGGAGTGGACACATCTGCAAGCGCCTGTCCTGGCCACGTCAGCACCGCCTGCGCACTGAGCACCACCACCACCGCGGTGTGGAGCGCCTGCTGAATGCGCTGCCATACTTGCAGCGAAGCCTTCTCCTGCTGTTGAGGTTCTGTGATGGTCCTCCGCCCTTCACTTCCCGCTGTTGAGACTGCTCGCGCTGGCGGTCCGCGTTTCGCAACGCTTGTAGGGAGACGCTGGAGGGTTGAACTCCGCAGTGTATGAGCTCTACAGGAGGCCAATCGGGTGCTGCTGATCGAGCCGCAGTGCCCCTGACTCACTGACCTATGACCAGGCAGCATGCTTTGCAACCGCAACAGGTGTTGCACTCCGCGATGCAAGGTGGTCAGTTCTAAGACCTCAACACCTGGCCTGGTACTTGCCTGGGTGCCGCTATGCTTGTACTATGCTATGCCAGATGGTCAGCACAGCAGCGCTGTGAACCATGAGACCCTGGTGAAAGTGGATGTATGCATGATGCAACGATTGGCGGCGTGCAGCATTTCTCCCATGCAGGAGTGCGCAAGCAGCAGTTTATCCAGCACGGCCTTTACACCATACCAAGACGGGTTTACCAACCGCACAGTGAGCTTGCAGGGCGATGCGTGGGTGTAGTGCGGCTTGTCCATGCGCAGAGTGCAGCTGCCCTGCCAACGACTGCGCCCCACTTGTCTCATGTGCTTAATGTGCCTGAGCATACCCTGCCTGATTCACTCAGCCTGCATGACCCCAGCAAAACGCTGCATTAGCAGCTTTGAAGAACAAAGGATGCAAGTAAGGATACAAGTCATGAGCGAGTGTTGGGCGAATCTTTTGCAGGCGCTCCAACCTGGCAGGATTCACAGAAATGCACAAGGTTCAAGGCGATCCAGCCCTCGGGTCACTCTATTGATAACGCTCCCTATGGGATGGGTGGAGATGGCGTGAGTGGCGCAACAGCGGGGTCGTCACTATTCATGCATGTGTGCACTGCTGTGGCCCGCACCGGCCACGGCACTTGGGGTGCAATTCGTCTTGTGTCGTGAGCCTGTTGCCCCTTCAATCATCAACCTCACAGCACGTTGGGTTCCGGGCCTTCGGTTGCATCGGCCCACGGCAGTGCGCAAACGCACCGAAAGGAATATGCAAGCAATATCCATGCCTGCCTATAGAAAATCCAGGTTTGATGCATGGTTGCATGCACATAATGCATGTAACGTGGGCCCTCTGTGCCGCAAGAGGGAAACAAGCTGGAAACAAGCGTGGTTTCCCAGACGATGGGATCATAAGCGAAATCTGCCAGCGATGTGGCGCAGCTCGTGTCACATGCAGTGTGACGGCATGCGTATGGAGTGTTGAACGCGTACGTTCCTGGCACCATAGAGTGGACACGTACGTTTCTGTGGCACTGTAGATGCCAACGACGGGTGCCAGGACAGCGTGCCTCAAGGTGTGGTGTGCATCAGCGCAGGTTCCTGCCACATGCGGCGCTCGTGCTACATTTTGACTGCATTCAGCCTTGACTGTAGCGCTTCCATGTCTTCATCTTCCTCCACCTCCTCCTGCTTCGCTGCCACTGGCCGGGGCTTGGCTTTCTGCATGGGCACAATGCCATTGCTTGATTACTTGCGTATTAGCAGGAAGCGCTCCCCCATAATGCATGGACATGTACATCCGTGCTGGCAAAATGCACGTGCAAGTGGGGTCAGCCTTACTGAGACAGCCGCATCGTGTGTACACAGCAGGTTGGTGTGCCGCCTGTGGTGTGCGTGCGGCGTTCTCACCTGCACCGCCGGTGCTGCCGTGAGCGTCTCGCCCGCGAGCTCCGCAAGGACTTTGCTGACCTCAGCTTCTGTCTCCTCTTCCTCATCCTCTGCCCCTAATGTGTCGTCAAGTGTGTCGCTGATCATCTCCTCTATGAGCCCAGCCTTCATCATCTCTTTGGACATTTCCATCATCGTGCGCTGCAGCTCTGGGGCTTTGATGACCGCGTTTACCTCCTTCATCACCTCTGTGCTCTTGCCCAATGTGCCTGCAACCTTAAGCATTGCTGCAACACGTGCGCGGGAGCAAGCAAAGTGGGGAGCTTCAGTATCCGGGGGAAGCGCAGTGAAACCACCGCTGACGCAGCAGGCACAATAGGGAAACACTGACACGCTTGCGTGCACTCACCAAGCTGTTCTGTAAGAGACGTCCCCAGGCTTAGCAAGTGGGCTTTGTTCGTGTACAGACGGCTAACAACCTTCCTTGTCTGGACAATCTCCTTTGCTAGGGCCTGTGCACCGCAGCGGGACATGAAGTTGAGGCACGGCAGTGCCAGTATGCAAGGACAAGAGCACAAGCAGCTGTGAGATATCTCACCTTGGCACTGCCCATATCCCCACGCTTGGCTGCTTCCCGGATGGACTTTTGCACCTTCTTCTCCTCAAACTGTATGTCTGCGTGCAGCAACGCCAGGAACAGCAACGAGCCGACCAGGCATGGCTTGCAGTGCTATGCGAAGCACTTGAAACTGTAAAGGCTGACATAGCCAGGTTGCACGCAGGCGCTTGCCTCGTATTTGGCGCTCCAACGTGCGCTGCTCCGTTCGTAACGAGGACTGCCATTTCCGCACGAGCTCCTTTGGGTCCTCCTGCTTAACAAAAGCCTTCAACATCGGCTCTAGATTCACGCAACAGAGATAGGAGGAGCTGTGCAGAAAGAGAAAGGGTTTCGGTGCCGAGACAACAACGCACTGAATCACCCCCACGGGCGCAGACAAGGGTTGAGTACAGAAGTGTGCTGCAGTCTGTGGGTGGTGGTGACGGTAAGGACGGAGCTGGTTTGTGTGCTATCGTGATGGAGTGGACAACCTGGCAAGCTGCAACTCCTGCAAGACATGTGCATACTCTGGTGCACTACCATGGGGGGTGCAGCATTGGATAGGGTGGCAAGCTGCCAAACGGAACACAGAGGAACGCATAGTGCACCCATGCATAGCGCATTCTGACAGAACCCCCACCCAACACAGCAACTGCAAAACCACCATGGGGGTGGAACTACATCGGACACTGGTCCCTGCCATGCCGACGCACCCACAAGGGGAGGGATTCTACCAAGTGTGCTTGGCATTGCACGGGTGCACTATGCGTTCCTCTGGTGCTAGCTTTGCCAGCTTGCCGCCTATCCAGTGCCACCCAGAAGCTGTGGCAACATGCATTGTGCACCCTGTGATGCACGGGCCTGAGCCATGATGCTTCCGATTTTCATGCGTCCAATCCTCCCGCACCTCGGAAAACAGGCTTCCGAGGTGCGGGAGGATGGAATGCATGCAAATAAGTCCTGAGCCGCCACCTCAGCGAGCGCAAGCAAGGCCTTGCGTCAGTCAGCCCCACTGAGATTTGACGTGCGCGGAATGTCACACCAAGCGGCACAGTTTCACACCACGGATGCATTTGCCCAATCCACACGCCCACCAACAGCGTGAAACCTGCGAGACCACTGGATGTGCAGTCAACGAATCAGTCAGTAGCATCACGCTGTAAGCTGCGTGCATGCCGAGGACACTGCCTCTGCACACAGTGGCGCTTGCTGCGCTACCAACCCCCATACTCACCTCCATATGCATCATGCTTATCGTTGGATCCACGCCTGGGCATTGACAACTCAACGTGCGCAGCAAAGCACAAGCAGTGATCTTGGGCATCTGGAACCCATTGTGCATTTGTGCATGGCAGGTGATGGGCAGTTGTCCAGATGCAGTTCAGCTGGCCTTCATTCGGACGTATCATGCCATTCCGTGCAGGTGTAGGAGGCCGCATTGCCTCCAAGCCACCACACCAGGAGGCAAGAGCATCTGCTTGTGTTAGGTGACGAACGGCAGCAGCGGCTGCGCAATGTGTTGTCACTTGTCAGCGCACCAGCCTGCTGGGGCCCTCCTGGGCGCCACAAGCGGAGCAAGCCAATACAGCAAGCAGCAGGCGGGTGTAGGCTCCACGCAGGCCTCCGAGGCTACCAAAAACAGCGCCAGCCAATGAGGGGCACTCGCGCAGTGAAGTACCAGTACACACTGCCTGAAAAGTACTGGTGGTGTGCACCCCTCGCACCTCCCTTCCGACCTCTCACAACGGTTCACGACGGTCACCAGAGCATGTGCCTGCCTATCCCTTGCCCCTGCGCATTTCCATGGACGCGGCAGCGTTGAAGCCTGGAAGTGCTTGGAGTGTCAGGCCCAGCAACCAGCAGCATGATGCAGGGCTTATCGAGCGTGTCGATGGCGGGCCCGGGGGGCCGACGGGCTGAGGGGGAAGACGGGCGTCACTGTGCCACATGCATGCATGGCGTGGAGCGGGGCGCCCCAGGCCCAGGAGTCCAGGACCTTGTCCAGTAGCTTCGCACGGTCTTGCCAAGCTTTGGACGCGTTCTACTGCTTGTCCTCCTGAGTCCTAGCCTGAACAGCATCTGCATGCCGAGGCGGCACGTGCAGTGCACCGACGCTGCCACATACACCCCTACTGCTGGTGAACCGCACATGCCTGCATTTCTGCAGGGCAGAAGGGCACATCGAATCCGAAGCCCACAGCATGCCTGCAGCAGCACGGTCCCATACAGGAGCACGCGCGGTGCCTGCAGTGCATACAGACATGGCCCACAACAGGAGGTATTTTTTCTCATTGGGAGCCAGCCGATGGGGTGGATCCTAATAGACCCATGGGATTTCGACCAGCCGTACACAGCGGCTGTAATTCAGCTTGCTTGCTTGTCAGAGTGCCACCTTTTCATTCTTACACAGCAGTTGACATCGTACTCAAGGAAACGAACCATAAGCAGCCATGCATTTGGCCTTCACCGGCCCATGCACAATCCATGCACCTAGCACGCATTACAGATTCACCGCTGGCTCTAACACGCATTTACCCAACGGCAATTCAAACAGCGGTTGGTACCAAGGAGATCGTACTCGACTTGTGCGGCAAATTCGAGGCAAGTGCGTAACCTGCTGCGGCAGAGCGCTGTCCCCCGTCGAAGCCAACACCCCCGTCATGTCTGCAACAGCAGAGCAAGATACACAAATGTCACGTCATGCGAGGCAGGGGCGCATACGACTCCAAGCCACAAATTTGTACAAGGGTCTGGTTACTAGTTACACCCTCTTCCAACGCGCTTGCGCCACGTTGCGGCAGCAGCCGTCCGTGCTGGTCAGCCGCTCAGATGGGGCGCTGCGTGCATCGGTGCAGCAGTGGATGTCAACGGTCACGCCGCGACTGTTAACCTGGCAATACAGACGCCCGACATGGGGCCCAAGTCAGGGCTCACCGCGCTCCGTACGTAGCGGCCCATCCTTGTTTGTTACTGTCGTTCAATCGTCGTGTTCTCAGTCATAGACCCTCGTAGACCTGTATGAGTTGTAAGGGGCCGTGCTTCCTGAGACACAAGCATGCTCTAGGTATGTAAGTGCAGGATTTAGCTGCTCAGTAAGTACGGCTAGTGTGCGGCTAAACCTGCAGCCCGGGAAAGCGCAGCTGATGGATGGAGCGAACATTTGGAGCCTGTGCTGTTTGCCCCCAGCCCCATTCACGCACCTGCGAACTGAGGGGTCTATCCTGTGACCAGCTGTAATTTCCTGTATTGTGCCCGCTGCTGCTCTCCGCTCCTGAGCAAGTTCTGTGGTTTCGGAGGGCCTGCAGAGAGGAAGACGTACAACCTTGCTAAGCGAAAGGCCAGGTGGAGGCAGCGCGTATGTTATAAACAGTAAAACGTCTGTGCGGGCTTACTAGGCTGCTATCTCGTGCATTTACTTCGAGGGTTTGTTGCTGATTTGAGGTGTTGACAGCACCGGTCCGCGCTCGTAAGGTCTACACAAGCACGGTGGTGCGTCCAACCATATTCTCAGGCGTGAAAAAGTCGAACCACCGGAATTCGCGCGTTCACAATGCAAGCTTTCCCTCAAGGCTCCTTGCCTCAATCACCAGGGAAAATCCCCCTTTGCCCCCTAAACGACAGTATAAACGTTCATTTCAGGCAAATGCCCTATGCGGGTAGCTCTGCGCCCCAATGCATGTAAACCGGGTCTTCAGGAGTGGTCCCCGCGCTCAGGAGATTTTCTCTGTAGCTTGGTGCGCTGCCGAGTGTACGCTGGCGACGGCGGTGCACTTCAGGAGGTTCAGTGGAGGATGCTCACCATACTCATGAGCATGTTGCTCGTGTTCACCCGAGCCGGTAAGTCTAACTGTCAGACTGCCTGCTGACTTTGTGTCTGACGTGTATGTCGTAAGGTGCGTTGCTTGGGATTTGGCACTCGTTGAACCAGGCGCGCGGCTCAGCTTGCATGCTGTTGCTCTGGTGTTTTGGGTTCGTGCCAGGTTTCCTCTGAGCCTGTCATGTAGCGTAGCACTGTGGTTGATATGCCTCAACTATAGTTTGGGGTTGTTCACGATGGCTGGCAAGTGCGGGATCAACGGCAGAAATCAACACCGGACTGGTGTTGGGGAAAGCGCTGACGGTCGGTTCCGGACAGTGCCAGGGTAACTTACAACGAGACGCAAACTGTGCAATACGTGCAGCAACGAGCTGCAAGTTGCCGTCAGACACCACTTGCAGACTTCACACACACCAACTGCACCAACAAACGGCCACATGCTGAACATCGCAAACCCAGCCTCTGGGGCCCCCATACATAATAAGCAAGTATACATAGTATGGACTAAAATCGTGCTGCTGGTCCAGTACAAGAGCGGTTGATTGTATTGCACCTGTGGTTGCATGTGCAGGAAGCGGCGGGACGAGTGCACTGGCTGCTGCGAACGGGCCACGGTTCAGCAGCACCGCAGCCCCCAGCGAAGGTGCAACCTGCGACCCCAACGTGCCTGTGTGCCAGGTGGTCATGTTGCCTGCTGGTGCACCGCGTCCTAAGTTGGCGACCAGGGCCGCAGCAGGCCAGCAGGGCGAGTCGCCTGCTGCCGGCGCACCGCCACCATCAGCTCAACTATATGCAGCACCTGATTATGTACGTGTCAACTGTTCGTGGCCGTGCGGAGTGCCAGACGCAGCCAACGCACCCAACACGACGCTACTGGTCCCGGTGATCCTCGGGCCCCGCCTGCAGCTCGCGCACGTCCTGGAGCTGGAAGGTGCGTGCGCTCATCCTGGTGATCCTGCTCTTGTAAGCCGCTTGTATGTGCCTGCGCAATCGTGCGCTTGACAGCATATCTTTGTTTGGACCGCGACACACGTCACCGTGCTGAATGCGAATGCCAACGCAAATGACATGCGAGTGACATGATGGGTGCATGCAATCGATAGGTGGAGATGCATGTCAGCACAAAAGACGGTGAAAGGCAGTGAGCCTCACGGTTGTTCAGCAGCGTGTAATTGCAGCTAGCTGTGATGACATAGATATCTGGCAGCACTTTCCTCACTCACATTACCACCGTGCATGCATGCATGCATGCATGCGCACCGACAAACAGATGCACCAAAGGCCGCCCTAAACACCTAAATGGACAGCTCAAGCAGCGGACGATGAATGAATATGTGCATTATGCGTGGGCATTCTGGAATTCGTCAATCCCTTGCTTTTCCTGCATGCGTGCAACGTGTGCTGCTGAGCAGGCGTGGACGTCTTGGCAGGCAGTGGAGATGCTTCATCGCCAGCAGCAGACGCAACATTTGGCAACTGGACAGTTTCCTTTGAGCTGCAGCGCACGCCCTGGACAGGGCTGAAGCTGCAGGGCTGCCATGTCCAGGGGCTGGACGCAACGCGCGACAGTGCCAGTTGGCAACTGCACACCGGACCCATCATACGCGTGGTCAACACGGCGCCCATGCACGTGTCGGTGCTGCAGAGCACGTTCTCACAGCTGTCAGGACTGACAGGCCCTGCCGTTAAGCTGCTGCAGCATGTACTGCCTCCCTCATCACGCAGCCCCCTTCCCTACCTGCCCCCCCTCTCGCCCTCCCCCTCCCCCCATGCAAGTCCACACCCACCGCCGCCGCGTTTCCACGAAGATCAGCCACCTCCCCTAGAGG
>BDDA01000029.1:228116-246945 GCA_001662385.1 Chlamydomonas asymmetrica
TTAGGCCCACCAGATGGCACACCGCAGCCTCCTGCCCCACACCCTAGCCCTCCCGCATACGGCTCCTACTATGGAGGGTACAGCTATTACGGCGGAGCGTGGTGGTCTGCGCCTGGATATCCCGACCTGGATGAAAGCATAATCCTTTCCATCCTTCTTCACGATGACCCACCAGAGGTTCCGGTGCCGTTATCAATGTCAGCGTCGTCGTCATCTTCAAGACAGCTGACGGAGGCGCCGGCATCCACCACAACGCAATCCGCCGCTCCACCGCACACTCCTGCCAATGCACGACCGCCGCCACACCCGCCTGTTTTCCTGGTCCCACCCCCGCACCCACCCCCGCCCCGTCCTCTACGCGATGCCCCACCTCCTCGCCCTCCTACACGAAGCCCTCTCACCCCCTCATCACCAAAACCGTCCTACATCATCCAGGGGGTGGTGCTCCGGATCCATAACGTGTCATGCACTGCAGTCACCCGGTCGTGGTCCGTCAGCGGTGCTCCTTCACCCTCCACCGCCCCTGCCAAGGGCAGCAGCGACAACGGCGTCCTAGCCAGCGCCGTCCAAGGCTGCGGTGCATGCATTGACGCGAGCGGTTTCCTCGTGCTCGGCCGCGATGTCATCATCAACGGCACGGAGCGCTCTCAAGCACTGGACGCGCCGCCGTCATCGTCCTTGTCGTTGTCGGTCATATCCGGCTCAACCTTCCGCAACAACTCCGCCAGCTGCGGCGGCGCGCTGGCGCTGCCGTCGCTCGCCAGCCCGCTGCTCGTGCAGCACACCACGCTTGCGGACAACGCAGCGCTGACGGGTGATGGGGGCGCGCTCCACATCGCCGGCGACATCCAGCCAGGAGGCTCGCTTGTTCTTTCAAACAACACAGCCATCACCAACAATGGAGCCTTGCTGGGCCGAGGCGGCGGAGTTTTTGTCCAGGGCGCCTTGCAGGGCGAGCTGACTGTCGAGGCGGGCAGCGTGCTCGCGGGCAACAGCGCGAGGGGCGGCGGCGCGGTTTTTGTTGCCAGGGGGTTGGAAGGACAGCTGCTGGTCACCGGCAACAGCGCAGTGCAGGGCAACACGGCACTGGACCGCGGCCCAGGCGGCGGCGGTGTCTACATTGGCGGTGCGCTGCTAGGCGCGCTGATCGTAAGCCATGCCAGCAGGGTCACCGGCAACCGCGCTGCCATGTCGAGCGGCGGAGGCGTCTACGTGTCCGGCGCGGCGTGAGTGGGAGGGGGCCGCTGCTTTGCACCTGATGTCGCATGGCCTTTTCTTTACCCTACCTCGCTTGATAGCCATTATTGAGCATCCGCATGGTGTGCATACGCTCGTGTACATGTCCTTACTTGATGGCTTGATGTAGAGCGCTAAGAGCGCATATGCCCTCTGATACGGGCAGGCCAGCGTGCGAGGACAGTACTTGTAGAGCAAGCTCGCTCCCACCAGGATCGGGGTGGAAGGATCGGGGTGGCAGCTTCTTTCAGGTACCCAGCGTGCATTCTCACTTCTGACACGCTCCCTCTGACCATCCCACCTGTGCCGCTGCTTTATACTCTCTCCCCCCCATCCCTGTAGTTCTGGTCGAATCGAAATCAGCGGCAGCAGCTTGGTCTCTGGCAACACCGCAGACGACGCGGGAGGCTTTCTGTACGTGATGGGCAACATCGACGGCGACGTGTGGGTCGGCGACTCCAGCAAGCTGCACAACAACTCAGCCACGGCTGGCGGGTGCGCCTACATGCTGGGGGCATACATCTTAAGGGCTCCTGGACTATCACCGGCGCGAGTACTGTGCATGGGCACGCGGCGTCCACCGACGGCGGAGTGTTGCACGTGAACGGGATACTGTTCGGTTCATTTGAGGTGGCAGGCGGCAGCCGCGTGTTCAATAACACCGCTCCCAATGGCAGTGGCGGCGTGCTTTCCGTTAGTCAGGACCTGAAGGGCACCGTTTCAGTGAACGGCGGCTCTGTCGTGTACCAGAATGCTGCCCGCTACGGAGGGGTCTTGGCTGTGGGGCGCCACATGAGTGGCTTGCTGCGCCTGCAGAACGCCAGCGCCGCTGATAACGCGGCGCAAGCAGGTGGCCTGGCGTACGTCGCCCGTGAGCTGCGCTCCACTGGACGCTTCGTGGTCTTGGACAGCAGCATGGTGTCAGGCCACAAAGCCAGTCGAGGCGCTGTGCTATACAACGTGCTTGTACGTCGGGAACGATTTAATTGGATCCATGAGCATCGACCGCAGCCAGATAGCGCGCAACTTTGTACAGGTGAGCGATTTCCATTCGCTGGCTGGGGGAAGGGTGTGTGCTTTTGTGATGCACGCATGCATCCAGCATGCATCTGTTTCTTGACAGGCGGGCAAAGTGCACAGGGATTGCTGCCAGGGATTGCTTCCCTTGCTGACTGTAAATGAGACTAGGGAGGGACAATGATCGCATGATAACAAGACAATGAGTGGGAACAATTCTGAGGGTCTGAGAGATGAGGCCTGGCAGTACAGGCAGGCAGGGCCTTATGTGCAGGTGCACTGATGGGAAATCAGTCAAGGCGGGACTTGAGCAATACTGTGTCCTGAAATGCATCAATCCTTGATGTGTTCCCTGCTGCAAAGAGGCTCGCTGAATCTTGCCATGGCGCATGCATGACGTAGCCCTGCTGGCTGCTGAGCTCGCAGGCAAAGTTCGGCGCACAACACGGCATCAACACCAGCCCCACCCCTGCTGCAGGTTCAGTCCTCGCCACCGATGGGGCAGGCGCCGTGGTCCACGTAGCTGAAAGTATGGCGGGAGCGCTGGTGCTGCGCAATAGCAGCCGCATCGAGCTCAACCGTGCAGAGGACAGTGGCGGTGTATTGTTTATCTCCGGCGCGTTCAACGGTAGCATGCAGGTAGACGGCCGCAGTGTCGTGGCTGGAAACGCGGCGGCCAATCGTGGCGGCATCGTGGCGACGCTCGGCAGCATAGCTGCCGCCGGAGATATCTGGGTCACACAGGGCAGCCAGCTGGCTGGCAACAACGCACGCTACGGCGGCGTTGCGTTCTCGCAGGGCATCTGGGCGGGGCGCATCGGCCTGCGCAACGGCAGCACGGTCGAGGCGAACAAAGCCACGTACGGCGGCGTCGTGTGCGCGTCCGGCGGCATGAGCGGAGTCGTTTCGCTGCAGGGCGACAGCCACGCTGCAAACAATACCGCGTCTCAGTACGGCGGGCTTGCGTTCATCGACGGCGACTTCAGCGGGCAGGTGTTGTTACAGCAGTCCAGCAGCATGTCTGGCAACACCGCCGGCCAGCTCGGCGGTGCAATGTGTGTCCAAGGGAACTGGACGGGGTACCTCAATGCGTCTTCAAACAGCGCCATATGCATGAATCGCGCCACCAACGACGGCGGGGTCGCGTTCATGCTGGGTGACTTCCGTGGCTGGATATCCCTAGACAGGCGCAGTTCGCTTCTTGGCAACGTGGCGATGCAGGGCAACGGCGGAGTGCTGAACATTCAAGGAAACATGTAGGTGCTATGTCACTGCATGCTATTAATGCTATCAATAGTCCAGTGAGGCGTCACCACAATATGTATGATGTTGAGCTTGGATGCACTGGCATGATGTCGTACACCATTTGTTTACTTACTGTGAAGCGTGTCCACGACTGTCAATATTGCCGTATGGGAGTGATGGGGGGGCGCGGGGAGGGGGAGGGAGGAGTCAGCGCCCCCCCACGATGTACTAAAACCGACGCCTCGTTTTGCTCTCATCTCTATAAGCAACGGTTAGCACTCGGCGTACTGAACAAGATTCCAGGGTAAAACAATATGTTGACATGAGTTGTGTCACTGCCATAAGGTGTGTGCATCCATATGCATGCTGTGTGCATTTGGCATTGCCATGCGATGGCTTGTTGCAGGTCAGACACGCCTGTAGCTTAGGTCACCATAACTGCTTGTACCCCAGTCACTAGGGGTGCGGCGGCATGTTCCTGGATTAATGCATGCGTCAGCTGCAGCAAAGAAAGGCAGCCAAACCACGCACGCGCGCACGCGCGCACGCACGCGCGCACGCACGCACGCACGCACGCATGCACGCACGCACGCATGCACGCATGGACAAGCTTTTAGGGCCAAAACACAGTTGTGTTGTAGCATGATGCATGAGATCATGACTTTCTGTGCTCTGCCCCGCACATGCATGCATGCATGCATGCATGAAGCTGTTGGTCACTCAGACGAGGGATGTTTGCCTGTATCGCGTGTCCCTGCAAGCGTATCCACGCGTGCCTACACACACGCTTTCCTCTGAGCATTTGAACGTACAGCTCATGTTCACAGCATGTGATCAACATGTCAGCCGTACTACACTAGGTATTACACATCACGTGGGTGCATGGGTGCGTGTGGTTCGTGACTTTTATCACTGCTGCCGTTATGTGATGGCAGGATGGGCGGAATCATTGCGCTTACCGGCAGCAACATTGCGGACAACGTGGCCGGCTCCAGCGGAGGCGTGCTCTTCACGGCGGGTACGATCAGCGGAGTCATCTCCCTCGCAGGCGACAGCACCTTGACGCGCAATAAGGCCTCTGCTGGACACGGTGGCGTCGTATACACCGCCCGGGACCTGACTGGATCGATCTCCCTCTCTGCACGCAGCGCCGCCACCAACAACACTGCCCACCTTTTCGGCGGAGTGGCCTACGTCGGCGGCCGCCTCCGCGGCCAGCTGTCCCTTGTGCGTCTCGCGCAGAGGACAACACCGCGATGTCTGGCGGCGTGGCCTACGTGGGGGACGCTTTGGATGGGTCTGTCGCATGCGCCTCTTGCATCCTCCTTCGTAACCGTGTGACTGCCAGCGGCGGCGTCCTTTACGTCGGGGGCGTGTTGTCGCTGACGGGTATCGTGGGTTTGATTGCGCAAGGCAAGGCGCGGGGCAACGATGCCGGCGTTTCGGGAGGCATCTTGCATGTTGAGGGGGACCTGGTGGGCACGATCACGGTGCAGGATTTCAGCATCAGTAGCAGCCACGTGCAGGACGGAGGATTGGCGCACCTCGGCAAGAGCTTGTTGGGCAGCGTGGTCCTTTCAAACTCGTCCATATCCTCAAACAACGCCTCCTTGGGGTCCGTGGTCTTCATCGGGGACGCCCTGAGGGGCCGACTGGAGCTTAGCAACAACACCAATATCAGCAGCAACACAGCCGATGTCGGCCCCGTGTTGTTTGTCTATTCCACCTTCTCGGGAGCGATCCTTATCGACGCCAGCAGAAAGTTGCGCAACAACTTTGCGCATGGCGGCGGTGCAGTCTTCTGTTACAACAGCGGCATAGGAAACCAATCGGCCGCGTTGTCGAGGAACACCACCGCCCTGCCGAAATGCAATGTGCGTTGCGGCGTGCCGCCCGTCACGGGAGCACAGTGCTCTTGCACGGTGGGTTGCAGCTGCAACATCAGCGGCGTAATCATCCCGTCCTCACACCACCGTCACCGGAGCCTGCTGCAAGAGTCCGATGCTCCCCCAGACGCCCCGGAAGCAGACGGACAGTCTCCTGACAGCCCATCGGACAACAGCGATAACAGCGATCCGCCGGAGGCGCCGGCGGGCCAGGTCAATCGGCCAGACGTGCCGCCGGAGGCGCCCGCGGGCGAGGGCGAGGCGCCGCCGGAGACGCCCGCGGGCGAGGGCGAGGCGCCGCCGGACGCGCCTGCGGGCGAGGGCGAGGCGCCGCCGGACGCGCCTGCGGGCGAGGGCGAGGCGCCGCCGGACGCGCCAGCGGGCGAGGGCGAGGCGCCGCCGGACGCGCCAGCGGGCGAGGGGGAGGGCCCGCCGGACGCGCCAGCGGGCGAGGGGGAGGGCCCGCCGGACGCGCCAGCGGGCGAGGGGGAGGGCCCGCCGGACGCGCCAACGGGCGAGGGGGAGGGCCCGTCGGACGCGCCTGCGGGCGAGGGGGAGGGCCCGTCGGACGCGCCTGCGGGCGAGGGGGAGGGCCCGCCGGAGGCGCCAGCGGACGACAAGGGGCCACCTGAGGCGCCTGCGGGCGAGGGTACAACTCCGCTGAGTCCGCCAGGTGAGGTAGCTGACTATCGGTGGCCATGTGAACATGCAAGTGCATTGCATTACAGCAATGCATGGTGGTGACAAGGAGTGTCGCTAGCGAAGGTGTCCGCGATGTTGGGTTGCACATGTCCCCACCTTTAGGGCCATTATGATGAGGCTTGGAGCACTGAATTGATTGCAGGAAAGGTATAGGGAGCACCGTCATCGAGTTTGCTTTGACAGTATTGGTGTTGGCGCACGGGGTCATCATTACGGCATTGGCTATGCTAGCTATGGATTGTAGTGTATGTACACTACGGTATCCCCCCAAAACAAAAACACACAAAATTGTGTATTTGTCCCCTTGCACAAGTTGTGGCCCGATTACACCGATTTGTGCGTGCCAGAGCATGTGCATGCGTATATGCTGCTTAATGAATTGCAGGTGCTGGGGGGTGCTGGGGCACGATGTCGTGCCTTGACGAGTCGGTCACGGACATCATCAATACGCGCCTCGCGGGGGACCCCACGGGAGACGTGTCCTCCGTCTTCCCCCTCAACCTGCCCTCCGGACGACCGCTCTTCTCCATCTTCCCGATGCCCGCCCTAGCGCAGGGCCTTCTGGACCAGCTCGATAACGCCGCCTGCCCCGCCGTGGTGATGACAGGCAAGGAGCTGTCTGGTCTGGCCGAGGGAGTGACCCCGAGCGGGAAGGGCGCGTTGGCGGAGCGCATCGGCAGTGCGGCAGAGGCGTGCGGCTCGGTGGCGGCGATGCTCAACGAGGAGACCTCCTATGTGATTGGCATGCTGGCATTTGTGAGTGTTTGTGGTGTGTCCTTGTGTGTGCTCAGAGATACTTGTTCCCGTGGGGCCATGCATGCAGTATGCTTCCCTTGGGGCCGCCATACATGCAGTGCGCAAATGTGTTAGGGTGGAAACTGTGCATGCGTGCGCATGTGTGTGCGTGCGTGCGGGGAAAGTAAAAATGTTTCAGAAAGGAAAACTAAAACGGCAGGTGACAGCTAGGTGACAGATAAGGGTCTTGGTGACAAAGATGAGTGATTGAGGCGAAGAGGGATTGAGCAAACTCTTGAAGTTGCGAGAGCGCTCTGATATATATGGCCATACAGGAATCAACGATAATTTGAACGGATAAAGTGACACTGTAGAGTTGTAATTGGTGGCTCCTGTGTGCATGCGTGCTCTCCCTCTGACATGACACATACAGGACATGGCCAAGAAGCCCGAGGACGGAGCAGAGGCCGGCGCACTAGAATCGCAACAGCTGTCCATCTGCGCAGCAATGAATCCCTGCTCCAACACTTACACGCTGGGCTTCTCGGTGAGCTTGCTTTGACCATTAATTTGAGCGCAATGTCACGACACCCACTGTCTACTTTGTCTCGCGCGCATGCACATACAGTCTGCCCTCTCCGGCTCCTTCCTGCCATGGCTTTGTACGTGAATAGGATCGTTGCGGTGCGTCTGATCGGCCTCCATGATGAACATGCACACTGACATCACTTCCTGCCGCCTCCTGCTCCCGCTGCTGCCTGCGGCTGTTGCGCTGCCGCTGCCGTTGCCGCTGCGGTGGCCGCCGCCACCGCCGCTGCTTCTGTTGTTGCTGCTGTTGTGGCGGGTGTCTGTGGCGGTGCACGCATGCATCACACACAGAACCTCATGATGGAGGTTGAGATACCGATGGAGCCGCCGCTCACCGTGAGCTTGGCGCTGCTGTCCCTCGGCGTGTCAGTCAACTCAGACGACCTGCTCACGACGGCGGACAACGTCTGGGACTACAGCTCGGGGAGAGGCGTGGGCGAGGTCAAGAAAGTCGAGTTCAAGAGCAACCTCGTGGTGGCGGGCAGTGCGTCGGTCGACCTCGGCATCACCTCCGGCAACAAGAAGATCGCGACAGTCACCATCACGAGCAGCCTCAAGGCCGGCATCAGTGAGTCTTGCCAGTCCGGCCATGCGCACGAGCCCCTGCTAGCTTCTGTCGATGTTGTTTGTGATGCTATTGGACTGGGCCAAAAATGCCTCCACAATCTTGGTTGTTGTGGTGGTCCTCGCGCACATCGGTGGGGCAGCTGTTGCCGCCCAAAACAAGCGCCTGGTTTACGCCAAGCTTACTTCTCATGGTTGGCCGCCAGCTGAGACAGCACATGGCTGTTCAGCAACCCAGTAGAGCATCATCAGCGATGCAACAGCTTAGGCAATGTTCTGGGATGTGTGGTGGGTGGGTTTTGCTTTGCGTTGATCGCATCATATCAGCATGCCTTTGCGCTTTGCTCAAGTGTCGGTTTGGTTGGACAGAGCGAATCGACATGCGGTGTTACGCACCTGTATGTGTCTCTACACCGCACGGTCATGCACTGCACGCGTGGTAATTGTTGTGATTGTTGTTTACACTCGGACGGCTAGCCAGAGGCCCAGGGCCGCCCTCGAGACGGGTTCAGAGAAGGCACGTGCGTGTGCATGGGAGAGAGTGGAGGGGAACGGGGAGGAATAATGCATGATCATGCACAGCAATAAGGCACCTCAACCTTGCCGTCATGCATTCCCAATCTTGCTGGTCTGGGGTTTTTCCGCTGCCTGCAGATTTTGACCCCGCCGGCGACGGCGTTGGAGGCGGCGACCACGCAATCATGTTTACCATGGTCACGGCGCCGTCGGTGCGTCACAGCAAATGGGCACACCGAACCACACGCATGGTGTTTCTTAATTGGCACCAGCAAAGGCAGAGATGCCTACCTCCGGGAAGATGCATGCATGTGGATGCATGCATGTGGGGTAGGCATGGATGGATGTCTGATGAGTGATGACGCACCGCAAGGAAGGCTTTGTGAGTGCACACTATGTGATGGACTTGTCTGTGGACATTCAGGTGTTGTCATGGCATGCACACGCGAATGCACAGCTGGAATGATGACTTGTCATCATGCAGTGGTAGGCCGAAACACAACCAGAGGCGATTGGCATGCCCCTCTTACAGCAGTGTTCTGTTTGTTTGCCCTTCCTCGTTCCCAACGCATACACAGATCACCATCCTGGACAAACTCAAACTGGACCTCAGCAAGTTTGGTTCGTTTGAGTTTGATATTGTTTGGTAAGCCTTTATCACTTGGCGCCGCTCGTCACGCAAATGAGCAGGGGCCTAGCGATGCGCACTGCGCGCTCGGGTTTCCGCATCGCAATGCCTTCTAGTACGAAACCACTAGGCGTTCACTTCACAGCCATGAATAGGCGTGTCTTCATTCGCATGCGTGTGATCTTTTGTTTGTGCGCCTTCCCACCTGCCCATTCTCCAGGAGGTACATGGGGCCCGAAGACTTCACATTCCAACTGGCTATTACTCGCCAGATGAGCATTGAGCACTTCTTTGACAGCGTACCCGTCATCAAGGACATCGTTTCAGCTTTGATCAGTGCTGATGGCACCCTTGCGCTGGACATTTATGTCGACCAAAGGCACTTTGCGGTGCGGTTGGACATGAAGGGCTCCATACAGCTACTGCCAAAAATCCCCATCATTCCCCCCATCAGCGGAGAGCTTGGCCTTCTGCTTTCTGTGGACACGACCGCTGGCTCAGTGAGTGGTGTAGGACTTCAGGTGATCAAGTGAATAGGTGATACATACAGTCACACATGGATCACGGTCGCATTATCACGATTATTGGCGTTGACGCTTGACTGCAGACGCAGGAGCAACTACAGTACATGCATTCCCTTGCAGCACCAGAAACGTGCGCTGATGCTTGCAGCCGATGCCAGCTTGACATTGCATCACGGTGGGGCCTGATGTGCAACCCTGGCCGTGCACTGCGGTCCATGTGCTGACGCACAACACCAACAGGAAACGCCTTTCAAGATCGGGGGGTCATTGTCAATGGCAACCTCTATTGCATCGGTGGCTACGCCAGGGGTGCTGGCCGCGCATCGACCAGTGCCCCGGCGGCACTGTCAAGGACCCCACCGGTGCGGTGTGCTACCCGCCATGCAGCGATGGCTACAGCATGGTCGGTCCTGTGTGCTGGCAGAACTGCCCGGACAATTACCCGTCCATGGGAGTCAGCTGCTCCAAACCACCATGTGAGTAGTTACGATTGATTGCTCTCAGCCACCCGTTGTCAGGAGTGGCGGAGAGCGTTCATGCATGCGCGCGTGAGGGACTGCTGGAAGCACGCACGCACACCTGGCCCAGGTTTATCTGCCAGCAGCGGGATGAAGACCTAGCAGCGGTCGCGGCTTCAGATGGCACTACTGCGCACATGGCAGCGGTCGTTCCGCATCCCTCATGGATGCACTTATTGCCGAGTGTGGACACATAGCCAAGCAGCAGCACATGAATGCGCCGCCTGTAAGCAAGCACATGCAGGCCAATCTGTTGACCGACATTGTCACAGTGATGGTAACGTGTTTGTGACGCACCGAAGCCGCCGACACCCGGCTGTATCAGATTTCAGCCAGACCCTGCTTGTACCGCTCGTACTGCCTGAGGTCCTGTACTGCTTGCGTGGAGTCGAGTACTGCCTAGGGTAATGTGCGCTTTGGTAGGACAGGGCAGCTTAACACATTCTAAGCCGTGTGCATTACAATGGTGCTTGGGAATGCAGCTTCCTACGGCCGCGGCGCCGGCTACGGTGCGCGCTGGCCGTTGGAGTGGAACCTGGATGGCGCGTGGTCTCGCTGCAGGAATGACAACCCGGACAATGGCTGCGAACAGAATTTGCTCGTCATCTACCCCAAGTGTGCTCGGGGCTTCCACCCGGTTGGCTGCTGCGTTTGCTCACCAGACTGGTGAGGTTCCAAGGCTTGCTTGCTCGGTCATGCGCGTTAGATGGTTGGTTTGACTCCTCACCGCATCGCACGCGCGCATGCACACGCGCTTGAGGGCTACTGGGCATAGCGTAGTTGATGCACACATAGCTTGCTGCTAACCCCAATTGTGTGAGCATACGGAACTGCTGTGAGCCATTGCGAGCATCGTTCCATCAATGATGACGACCGTCCTTGCCCCCAAGCATTCTCCACAACCCACACACACGCGGATCAGTGTTTTGTTTCCGCATGTGGGTGAGATCATATAAGTGCGGCACCGTTCCTGCTGCATTGATGCACCTGTGCAGCCCAAACAACATGCGTGACGACGGGGCCGTGTGCGCGAGGGGCACTTACGGCAACAGCGTCGGCAAGGCCTTCCAGTGCGGCCCTGACGAGGTGCGCTGCGCTGCGCTGCGCTGCGCTGCATTGGTGACTGTGTGGCAGTGCTGTGTGTATGTGAATGAGTAAGAGCGGAGTTCACTGACGCTGTGGCTGCGCTCTAGCTGATGTTTGGGGGACTGAGCTGACTCTTTTAGCTGGTTGCGCCTGACTGACAGCATGCCTGAGTGAGGGACTGAGTGACCGAGTGCAAGCGTGAAAGAGGGAGGGAGAGCCGGCGTTGCGATTGTGTGCGAGTGAGTGAGCGCTTGGACCAAGTATTCACAGCTCATATGTGTGTGTCTGTGTGACCTGTCGCATGCGTGTGTCTCATGATTGCACACAATGAGTGTATGTGTGCGCGTCATCCCATGGGGACAGACATCCCTGCAAGGATACTGCATGTTGTGGTCAGCAAAGCGGAGGGGGGAGGTCAGGGAGCAGGGGAGGAATGGTATTGGCACAGCAGAACGAACAGGCGCATACGCATGCATGCTGCGCAGCACAGGTCGACGTAACTGACAATCATGAGCCTGCTTGCCACGTGCTTGTATCCGTCCTGCTGACGTAATTTGACACTGCCCTCACATTGATCGGCCCCACGGCCGTTGATGGCTAACAGTATTGACAAAATGATGTGTGTGGTGTATGTGGGTTGTGTGCCATCACTGTTTGCAGGACCAGCAGGGTCTCATTTGTTACCCAAGGTGCAGGGAAGGCTACGTTGGCGTGCTCTTCATGTGTTGGGCAACGTGCTCAGAGTGAACCGACAGCGTGAAGGGAGAGCCTGGAGCTTGACTGCTGTGAGACAGCTGCGTCCCAGCCACGCTGGGCCCGGCAAGTTGTCAGTGGCTTTGCAGACACCAAACACGGCATGCATATGCATCTCATAATAGGGTAGCACGTGCAGCATTCAAGGTGGATAACTCTGGTGACCATGGGGTCTTATCTGGATCTGGTATCACTTAGGTAGTTTGGAGTTGACCTTCTCTACGTCTACTCTTCTGCTGCATGTACATACACCAGCAGCACGTACATCTGCAACCCCGCTCTGGTGAGGCGGAGGTCTGGAGGGGAGGGCAGGCAGGACACCGACACAGGTACTGCTGCTCATCGCGTTTCTCTGCGCCTCACACACGCAGTGCACTGCGTGTGTAAGACCACTGATTTTGTAAACCTTCGATTCGGGGTCAAGACCTAGCTGATGCCCACCCGATGCGTCTGATCAACGCACACATACCACCATGGTTCCATGTGTAGCAGCAGATGTGCGTGGGGAGTGCGTGGCGTGAATGAGGCAGGACCATCTGAGATGTCGTTAACGGTATGCACGCCAACTCGAGCACCGGCCGCCACCGCGCTTGACCTTTGCATGCGAGTGTGAGCTATCCGCATGCCCGACCGAAATCCAACCGAACTCGCTGAAGGCGGCAAATTGCACACTCATGGGAGGCTCCCTCCAAGGCACCTGACTGCTGCCGCAACCCCACCAGCTGCTTGCGTCAGACGTACTCGAGAGCTGCAGCGTCAGCGACCAAGAGATAAAGAGATTGCATGCGTAATCAAACGTCAGGCTCCTGGAAGCATTGCGCGCCGGCGCGCCGCTCGCACTACGCGCACATGCCCCTTGCCAACATCCCACCATCTGACAAAGCGGCCCATATGCACCCGCCAGGCACCACAGTCAGGTGAGGCAGGACCAGCGGGGCAGTCTGCTCGTGCACACACACACACAGCACAACACGCTCCGCGATTGTGTGCAAGTCCAGGGGTGAACTCCATGAAAGGGCTCCAGCACAGGACCCTCAATTGGTTTGGGAGCTGAACAGTTGACTATTGTTATGCATGCATTTTGGACTCCAAAAGCACCTGACGCGTCGCCAGGCAGACTCCATCGCATGCGATGACTGTCCCGCAATGCAGAAGTGCGGTAACCCCCCTGCAGTGCATGGAGGGGGGCCCTGCAAAGGCTGCATGCAAGGCCAGGAGGAACACTACCACACACCGCACACACACACACACACACACACACACACGACACCACACAATGCAACGCCAAGGCGAGCCAGTCGCCGCCACCGCCTGCACAACGCGGCGGAGCGCAGGGCACCCACCAGCCAGTGCTTGTACGCGTGCGTGGCAGTGTGCCACACAATGAAACGCACTGGAGGATGCCCGGCAGGCGGAAGCACTGTGGGAGACTCGTTTACATTGTACTTTGGTTCACGTGCTGGTACATGCCCAGGCGCTGCCAGGCAATACAGCGAAAAACACAAGCAGGACCACACAGCACACATACCTACACACAGGAGATCTCTTTCTCTTTGCAACCCTTCGCTGGCCACTGGCCACACCATTGTGCCGAGGGCAAATAGGATCTGAACTGAACATGCCAGGCCAGTGGTTGGACAGAGCAACACTGTGTGGCAAGCATTAAAGCATGCCTCAAGTGCAACGTCGGCACAATTCAACCGTGATCGGTGTCATTGCGATTTATCAAGGCGGAATCAACACAGGCAGAGTGTAGAGTGTAGGGTGTAGGGTGCGCATGCCGGCAGTACGCATGCATGCATGCATCCAGTTATCAGGGGCATTGTGGAACAGCGCTTGTACATCATCCGGCGGACAACTAAGCACGCGGAGGTCACTGCCACACCGCAACACCACGCTTGAGGTTTAATGTTTAAGCCTGTCTTTGCCTCAAGGCCAGACCAGGAAGCTGGCAAGAAGTATGCCCCGGAATGTACACACCCGCGCCACCGAATCAGCAGAGGACCCTTATGTGGGGGAAGCGGGTAGGCGGAGGCAACTCGGCGCGGCGCCAACGATGAAAACACGAAATGGCAGGGCGCTTTATACACAGTGCATGGTGGTGATGTGCAGGGAGCAGCTCCGTGGTGCAGTATGTTTTATGGAAGCAGGGGGAAGGGGACAAAAACGCGCTTGGAAGCGAATAGAAGCAAACAGCTGGACAGCAGTAGAAAACGGAGGTGCGCACCCATCAGCACAGGGATGGGGCGGTATGCGGATACACAGACGGAGAGAGCATATGCGCCCTGAACACGGAGCTGCATAAACATAAACACAGGCAATTATTCTCAGGGTTAGTAGGATGTCCCGATATGACTTGCTTTCGGTTTGGTGAGCCGCTTTGGGCCAACGCCGGTTTGTTCCCGATGGCAGCAACGGAGCGCAGCGGATCCGCGGTGGTGCACAGCGCAACTGCGGCGCAACCTAACACACAGCCCCGAGGACACGCAAGCAGCAACGGAACGTGTTGCGCCCCGCGGGCTGTGCGCCTTTACAAATGTCGTACAACAATGCAGGCCGCCACGGAAACCGACAATGGCACGGTCGCCAAAAGCTGAAGATTCATTGCATTATTAAGGGTGGGTCCAAGCATTTCCCACTTTGCAAAAGCGCATACGGTATGCGGGCAACTGCCGCAGCTGAGTGCAACATATTACGCGCATGTCCTTGAACGAGCTGGTGGTCAAGATCAAGAGGCGAAGCACACGTGCACAGCAGCATTGATGTTGGCCTGTCCTGTTGTGCTATGGGTTTTGCCATCACCACTTAGCTCGTTGCCCACAGCACCCAGGAATCAAACTGAAAGGCGAGGCGCAACACACCGCTGCTGCACGTACACTGCAAGCCACACAAACCATGCTGGCGCACATACGCGCACCTGCCGACAGCTGCGCCAGTAACATACACAACTGTTATACGTTCCAACTCTTGGCTCGCTGGAACAGAAGCGTTCTTAGAAAGCCATCCGTCACCCACACAGCAACCGCCCAGGACATAAGACATGCACCGGGAACCCCAGGTTGTGAGGACCACCAGTGCACGTGCCTTGCGGCTGTGCGTTGATCGGGGGGGGGAAATGCCCCTGGAAGAGGCTACGATACCTCACGCTGCGGAAATCGTATCCGCATCAAGCCGACACTCTCCAACACACGCGCCGTCACATGAGGCGCACCCAAACAAACCAGACAATGACGGCAGACTTGCGGTAGAAACAGCAGGAGAGGTCCAGTGGCGGAGGTTGCTGTACACACCCAAGGCTCTCTTCCTTGGGGCGAAAAGGTTTATTCGATCAGTCCCAGCTCAGCACGTTGACGATGACGGTGATGTCATCCAGTGATCCGTAGTCCTGAGCCAGGCGCACCAGGCGCTTGGCGGCGGCGGTTGCCATGGAGGAATTGTACTTTGAGGACATGCGGGAGTACTGCAGCGGCAGCGGCAGCAGAAGCATGGAGCAGGCATGCAGGTGGTGCAATCAGTGCGGGTGGGGACGAGCGTGGCAAGGGGGGGACAGCCAGGGCGGGCACCATGCATGGTCCAACGGGCAAGATAAAAGCACATCCCGGCAGGATAGCGGTAGTGGTGTGGCACCGAGCTTTCAAACAGCGGTGGGAGAGGACAGCCCGTTGTGCGTGGCCTGAAGCGCACCGCGGGCCATTGCAGTTCGGCGCCAACAGGCCCTGCCGCCGCTGCCCCTGGCAAACGTTGACGTACCCATGCAACCCCTAACGCACTAGTAGCACTAGTGACCCAAACCCCAACATGCACGCTCTGCAAAACCCGTACACACTTGTGAGTTGCAGGCATGTACAGCAATGTGCTGCGCTGTGCTGCGCTGTGCTGGCCGGGCGCGTGGTCTCACCTCATCCACCACCTCCTGCACAGCCTCCACAGCCACCTGGTCAGACACACAGCTCCACAGTCCGTCTGAAGCGAGGATGACAAAGCCGTCCCTGCACGAAGGGAAGGGCGGCCGTGAACCCAAAGTTGTACGGTGTCTGGCAGTGTCTTGAGCTGCGTCTGACCCACATCAAGAACGGGATATATGAGGCCCGAGCCGGTCAGCAGGCGGAACATACCGGCTGCAAATCAGCCGTCATGCAAGCGTCGCAGTTGGTCATGCCATGTGCAATCGATGTTGCTCATCCTATGCAGCCAGGATGGTGCAGCATCCGTGTGTGCAGGCATGACGTGAAACGCTTGCACGAACATGGATTTTCGAAAGTGCTGCACGTCATACCTGCACACACGGACACAAGACACGCAGGTGCGTATGTTGTTGCGTGGCGTGCGCACACGGTCACGGTCGAAAACACGTGGCGCCTGCACCTCACCTTCCCTCCTCGAGCTCAGTCATAAGCACATCAGGCTCACAGATGACGAGGTTGCGAGCCTTGAAGTCAAGGTCACCAAAGCCTCGTGAGACTGAGATGGCCTTGATGATGCTTCCGACAGGCACCAACACGCGCACAGCGCCCCGCGCCACCGCAACCCTGCCACCCGCGGCCTCAATGCGCTCCCGCTCGTCCTTGCAGCTGGGCGTGTGGTCCTTGCTGAGGCGCACCGCGCGGCCCTCGCGACACAGCACAGCGCGAGAGTCGCCGGCGTTGGCGACTGCCAGGCACGGGCCGAGCTGCAGCGTGACGAGCGCGGTCGTGCCGTCAATCTCGCCGGTGTCGCGGGCACGGTTGAGGATGGCCTCGTCTACCTGGTTGTAAGCTGAGCGGAAGGCGCTTGTGGTGGCCTCATAGTCACCATCACCTGAGCCAGTTGGAGCGCATGCATCAGTGTTGCCGTCTTACGCTTGCGCGTTGTGGCCCACAGCCACAGTCAAAAGTCAACACCGCAAGACAACACAGTCCTGCTCTCTACCAGGGACACCACGTGCAAATGCATTCACAACCAATGAGCAAAAAAGCACTCGAGGCCGTGCTTCGTGGACGTGCGTGCTTCCAGTCGTACCTAACGCCAGGACTCGCGCATTATGGCCCCACTCACCCACTGACTCGTGGACCCGTTGTTCCAACATGCTGTTGACCATGGCCTGCTGCGCAAAGCGTGCTGCCTGCTCTCCTGCGCAACCACGATGAGTACGCCGGCATTGGCACGCCAACACAAGCGTCAGGCTCCTCGCTGCTAAACACCTCCCAGCGTGACTGGGAGGGCCAGTGCCACAATTTGTACCACCTTATCGCCCAAGTGCATCTTTCGCATACCCTTGACCGCCTACCCACCTCCATGCCCGTCAAATACGCAAGACACCACAAGCGGCACGCTGCAGTCCTGCTCCCTCTCCAGCACTGGTGCAGACACTGTGTGGCTGCTGCAGCTGGCAATGAAAAAATCCTGGGAGGTGGCCTTGAAGGCACCTTTAGCCTGCACAGCAACAGGGGCAAACACAACCACGCATCACACAAAGGGGGTCAGCGACGATGACCAGCATGATGTCGCGGCGCTGAGCTGTACGCTGAGCGCAGCTGCTTGTGCTTACGCATGCAGCCACAAACTCTGGCGAGGGGCGAGGCTCAGGGACCCTCTGGTGTGATCGGTGCTGGTGCTCCGAAACGCGACCACGCGGTTTCGGCCACATGCACTAGCATGCAGTGGCAGGTCCAGCAAGCGCAAGCCTAAGACAAGCGTGACCAGTAGACTGATGGGCTTGTCGAGTTGCTTGCTTAACAGCTAAGCACGGCATCCAGCTCTGTACGCGGATGCCTGTCAGTTTCCTGCTCGCACACGGCTGGCGCTGGCAACCTGCGAGTCACGGCTGACGCACGGTTACTTCTGGTCAAGCACTTCTACACATGTCAGGTCACAAGCTCTTACTACAGAGATGCAGTCAGGACACATGCGGTGGTTTTTGACTGTTCCACGGGCCCAGAGTCGTGTTTTCGGAGTGCATGCTTCAGCACAACACGCAACAAAAACTCACCGTGGCGTAGCCTTGGTGCACGATTGGACCACGTCTCAGCCGCGAGAGTGGTGAGGCCGGCGGGTGCGAGGTCGAGACAAGCTCCTCTTCTGTGGGCGGACCGTTCAGCCACTGCGAGTGCTGGTGAAGTTGGGTTGGTGCATGTGCCACGGAGGACAAGGTCGTCACGGAGTGAGCCCCTGGCGTGACGACCTGCTGCTCCTCGCGTCCTGGTGCAACCCTTGATGGCGTAAGCGTGAAGGAGCTTGGGGTTGCTGGACAACGGGCCCCTGCGCGGTCAGGCAACCAGCCAGGAGACCAACTGCCACTATGGAACCGTCTTTGTTTCTCGTAAACAACCGCCTTACCGACCCGCACGCGGCACACAAACGACGAGGCACGAGATGCTGAACATGGCTAGGCCAACAAGAAAGCGCGTTGCAAGAGCTCACGATGTATTGAGGGCAGGGCCAAATGGGCATGGCCGTCCACAACTGTGGAAGTGCTTGGGTGTGTGGGCCCGAGCACCGTCATGCTTGCGAACACAGGTAGCCTCATGTTGTTTAAAATCGTGTGAATAGTGTCTGGTGTAGGACAGTACAAGTGCGTTTGGGTCAGTCAAGAGCTGGTTCTTAGGAACCACATTTGGGTTCTAGCAGCATTCGAAAATAGCACCTGGTGCACGATATGATAAGCGCGAGATTTGCAATGCCCTGACAAGCGTGGAAGTGCACCGGACAAGGACTGGGATGATGGGGGTTGCCAGGAGCACTTGCGCACACGCATCCTCTTGCCTACACGAAGCCGTGCCGCGCTTGCGGCAGCGCACAACACTGCATATTGATGCTTGCAGCACATTGTTTTTACATCAGGACTAGAAATTG
>BDDA01000029.1:256197-268388 GCA_001662385.1 Chlamydomonas asymmetrica
CGAGTGCCCCTACCCCCCCAAGGGCGCCTGCACCGCCCCCCCGCACGGTGACTTTGACGGCTACGTCAACCTGTTTGAGCGCGGCGCGCAGCAGGTGGCCAAGCACCCCACCGCGGTGTGCGGCGAGGCCTCCAGCAACACCTTCACAGGCGTATTCACCTATGTCAGGTGCGCGCTGGGTGCGCACACGTGCACGCACCTGCTCCTGCATGTGTGCCTGCTGGGAGCACGCAAGCGTGTGGGTGTGCTGGCAGCGCAGCCCTGCCCCCTTCAGGCCTGCGCCATCCTCCATGCCCAGTGCGCTCAGCCATGTGGTATGAAAGTCATAACAATGAGTAATCCATAAAGCCACGGCTGTCGCTGCTCAGTCGCTCAGTCTCGAATCATCCAATCCTTGTGTTGACTCGCCCACCTGCTGACTCATCACCTCACCGCTGCCACCACCCCCAGGGGCCTGGCACGGCTGCGCACCAACGTGACGCTGGCGGAGCTCATCCGCGAGGCGCAGCCCTACCAGCGCCTCGTCACCATCATGAGGGACCCAGTGGATAGGTACTACTCAGCCTTCCACTACTACAGGTGGGGCACTACTGTAGGACTATCCACTACTAGGCACTACTATCCACTGCAGGCAGGGGTCGTCATGCGGGTGACTCAGCTAGGTGCTACCATGCTGTGACATGGCTAGGTGCTTGGGTGGCCAAGGCAGGCGTTGAGTGGCAAGGGCCAGCCAGCGCTGTGGTGTGTGTGAAGCCCCACCTGGGACTGTGAGGTTGCTGGGTTGTTGCGGCGCTCACCTTCTAGCTTGGCACATGGCCGCATGTTGCGGCCGAATACAAAATGCAGTGTGGTTAACAGTGCGTGCATCTGATGTTGTTTCCCTTGCCCCTCGGCCCCGCCTCCCCCCCCGCTGCACACCAGGCGCTCCCCCAAGGACCCCTTTGAGGGGCCTGACAAGTTCCACGCCAAGGCCTCGCAGGACATCAAGCGCTGGAACGAGTGTGCGGCGCGCAGCGGCACGGCGGCGTGCGTGAAGAAGTACGACCCGCAGCAGCTCGTCAAGGGCATGTACGCAGAGTTCGTGGAGGTGAGAGGGGGGGGAGGCGTGTGTAGAGGTATTTGGTTCCCGTGGGGCCATGCAGTATGCTTTCGGTGGGGCCGTGCAGTGTGCGTATGCGTGATGGTGGGAACTGCACCTGAGGGTGGTGAGGTGCGTGTGTGTAGGGGGGAGGGTCGCGCTGAGGGCGGCTGCCGTACTGATGATGAGCATTTGTGATTGTTTTGATGTTTGGGGACAGCCAATTGCTATCGGTACTTGGCGCGAGGGTGTTGCATGAGCGCCCCTGCGCTGCACACAGGGTAGGGCGTGCCTCGTGGTTTGGCTGAGCAGCGCATTGAAGTGTAGGATCTCTGGTGACGTTGCAGGGCGGCGGCCACAGTGAAAGTGTTGTTTGCAGGTGTTATGGGGTTTGTGCTCGGCACGGCATCCTGCGTATGGCAGCGTGCAGCCTCACTCCTGCGCTGGACGCCAAGTGTTTTTGGGGCGCAGCCCAAGGCCCCGCAGGGCCGGGCTGTGCCCCTACAGGGCCACCCTGTTCGTCTGTCCGTAGTAACGGGGGGGTGTCACGCTGCCCAGAAATTCGCGTATTCGCCACCAAACCGCGTCGGCCCGGTCGCAAACGACTTTGTGTAGGCAAAACGGCGATTCCAGGGCCTTGGGCGACGACTCGACGGCCAGGGCGCGGCGCAATCAGAATTGGTGAATCGTGGGAACTGCCAATTGCACCAGCAAGTGCCAACGAAAGGGCAATAGAGCACAGCAAACAGAATAAAGCCACAGATATTTGTATGTATACTTCTCTTTGCACGGCTTAGCACTGAACGCTAAGGCTGGAACGACTTTTGGGTGGAAGGACAGCAGCTGTCGACGCAAGCGTTGCGACACGGTAAGAAAGCTGTACCTTGCAGTCAGTAAATGTGCGTTTCCTCACAACTTAAACAATCTCATCCCTCCTTCTTCTGGCTATGGTTTGCAGACAGCGATACTGGCAAGCGTGCGTGCAGCAGGGAATTGTAACGGGCTATCTAGGTTGCAGCTCACCACATCCCAATCAAAAAGCCGTAAACTAACCTTACATGTAACCTGCATCTAACACTGAGACTTGCCGTGCCCAGTATGGGGGCATGGCTCAACGCTCGCACCATCCCGTTGGTGTCAGTGGAAACGCTGCTGCTAGCTGAGGTCAACCAGCTACAAGAGAAGGTTACGAAACCAACACCGGCAGCCAAGCTTTCCAGTAGGACGGAGCAGCTCGAGCGGGCGAGCAGGCCGGATTGCAAAACAGGGCACATACAGTAGTGTGAGCGAGCGGGAGAGGCTGGCCAAACAGCAGCTTGACGTACCAGCTTGACAACCTTCATTCTGTTTGCAAAAGAACCCTTCTTCCGTTATGGTGCATATATGTATATATGCATGCATGACTGTGCCAGCAGGGTGCGCACATCAGAGTGCCGTTTATGAGAACTGTGCAAGACATGTGTTCAAGTGTTGATGCATGCATCTTGCTGATGCGCCTTGCTGATTGCGTGTGCATGTGAGTGCCAGTGGTGGGGTTTGGGGTGTCTCCAAATGTGCGTGGAGGAGCAACCTGGAAGATTGCGTGCAAAGCACGCTGGTGGCTGCGCCCCGTTTTTGCGCCTCTTCAGAGGCGCATCCCTTACTTGTCGACGCTGGGCGCCAAGCCTGCCTGCTGTTCCGCTGTACTGCTGCCCACATGCGTACCTATGTGTATCGGTATGTGTATGCTCTCCGCTGCGCAGGCGTGGACGCGCCACTTCCCTGCTGACCAGCTGCTGTTCATGCGCACCGAGGACTACAAGGCCGCCCCGCAGCAGCACATCAGCGCGCTCATCGACTTCCTGGGTACGCACGTCCCTCCCCCTCCCCGCCCCCCTGTTGCGGCGCACGAGTGCCGATCATGAATACGGTACACGCACAATCACAGCAGGCACCACGCTGTGCCTTGCAAGCGTGTTTTGTGCGACATGTGTGTGCGTGCGTGATGGCTGTTTGAGGGCGATTGTTGGGAACTTGCGCGATGCAGTGATTTTGGACTTGAGCATTCAATTAGGTAAGGTTATACGTGCAGAGGTGTCGGCGTTTAAAGCATGTTGTCGCGTGGTGAAGTGTGGTGTGGGCTTTGTCCAAGCTTCTCTGCAGCACATGGCATGGCCTGCCAACAGGATGGCACAGTGCCCCTACCCGGCCCATGCTCTACTGACCGCGTCATACCTAGGCTTTGGGCCTGCGGTGTGTTGCGACTCAGACTCATGCTCCCGTGCGTGTGTGATGCAGGCATGCGGCAGCTGAGCGAGGAGGAGATCACCACGCTGATGAAGCTGCGGCGGTTCAATGCGCAGAGCGAAAAGTACCCCGCCATGTGGCCACAGGTGAGGCGGGGCAGGCAGGCGGGCAGGCGTATGTGCCGACAGCGGCAGGTGCTGGGGGGTGGGTGGGCGGTGCGCCGTGGTGTGAGCGTCACGTGAACGTGCCATGACCTGCACCGCAATGTGTTGCACGCTGTAGGTGAAGGTGTGTGTATGTCAATGGTGTGGATTAACTCAATTTGGCATTGACATAACACGTTGCAGCCAGCAATGGCTCAGTCGAGTGATCGCGTTGTGATCCTGCTTGGCCTTCACCCTTGACGCTGCGACTCGCCTGCTGCCGCTGCAGACGCGCAAGATGCTTGAGGACTTTTACCGCCCCTTCAACCAGAAGCTATCCAAGCTCATGCAGGACGACAGGTGAGAGCGGTGGCAGGGGTGGCGCTGGGACGGGGGGGGGCGGGCAAGCGCACCTGAGGGAGCAACAGCTGGGCGAGGTCGCGCCTGCTCCGCACCACGTGGTGTGCTGTGGCATACGCGCTGTGCTAGCACGGCTGGCCCAAACATGCGTGTGGCTGGGGGCAGTCGGTAGACCAGCCAGACCTATGACCTTCGCGGGTTTGCTCCATGCTGCCCGTTCACGCCACGCCACTGGCCGTGAGTCGTTCATGTGTGCGTGTTGAGGTATGTTTTGGGTATGGCACAGTGCTGCAGAAAGCGGGTGGTGACTTGATGCGTGCTGCTGCTTGCTCCTCTGCCGGAGTTGGTGTCTCAAGTGCCGGGTGTGTGACAGCGCTTGCTTTCCGGCAACCACCCCTAACACAGGTACTTGTGGACAGACAGCGCCGCCAAGGCGGCAGCCAAGGCAGCCAAGGCGGCAGCAGCTGAGGGCGGCGCCGCGGCGGGCGCAGCAGGAGCGGCCACGGCTGCCTCCTAGCCCTCCCGCCTTGCATCGGCTGCAGGCTTTGTGGGGCGCAAGCAGCTTGCTCTGCATGCCCTGGGCCGTACCACTCAACCCCCCGATGCATCCTGACCAACATTCCCACAGACTCCATGCAGGCGGCGGTCGCTTTCCCTCTGAACTCAGATGGCGCGCATGCATGCCTGGGTGTTGTGCTCTCGTGCCTCTGTCTACCGTATTGAGCCTTTCCTTGAATCAACGCACGACAGGAATGCAGCAGCAGGGTCAGGTCTTGAAAGCAGATGCAACCTGCGTGCACTGCTGATCGGTCTTGACAAAGCATGCCAGTATGCCAGTAGACAAGGCACGTCAGCATACCGTAATGCTTAGGGCGCGCGTCGTTTGCTTGCCAAAGCGAGTATGCGTGCAAACATCACCGCTTTTCATCCCGCCCCACTGCTTTCGCCATGCCTGTTGCGTGGGGAGCGGCATCTCTCATACTCCCATCGTCCTGCCTTGCTCAAAACCGTCCAGAGATCCACCTTCGAACGCTTATGCCGATGGGCCCATCTACAGTTGGTCCATCCGCATGTGACCTCCTCATTCCTAACCGCGACACCTACTGTATCTGCACCAGCTGCTTCAGTCTGGGTCGTCCCTGTTGCTGGTGCGCACATGTGGATTACTCTCCACATGTGATGCGTTGGGGCTGTTTGACACATCACTGTGGGGCCCACATGTGGAGCCAGTACGCATGCAACACTGAGGGAATGAAGGTGCAGCTGCCATCACCAGCATTACCGCATATGCTCGAGCAATCAACTAGAAGTACGGCACCGAGGCTGTCAGCAAGAAGCCTGATACCGGCTTCTTGCTGGTGAAAGGAAGCCTGATATGCTGTGTTACATGGTGCTGTGCGGCGTGCGTTAAGCTTGCTTGCCCATGCTTGGCGTGACCGTCTGCCCTGAGCAGGCCATGGCTTGAGGTTGGGGTCTCGGGACCAGCGTTAGCTCATCGCCACACACACACAGGTCGCTAGCAGGAACACGCATAAGATTCAACATAAGATGTTTGTAGCACACCGCGGCTACCGGCAGGCAGCCTGCATGATGAGTGCCGTTAAAGGGGGGGGGGGCAGGGCGGTTGGGGAAGCAGAACGCGCGAGAACCAAGCCGTTATCAGTACTTATCACCACGCTCCCTCTGCTGGTCTCGTGCAACTAACCAAGATCTTGAGCCTTGCTGGTATGATTGTGCTTCTGGTGCAGGCTTGGTTGGCAAAAGCCTTCGTGTGTCTGTGGTTCTGCCATGTCTACAACATCTACGAACCGGCAGGCAGCCTAGAAACGCGACGCAAATGCACACGCGGGGGCGCGGTGTTGCATGAACTGTACTGAGTGCCTGACGAAAGTGCCTGCACAAGTGCAGAGCATGCACATACCAGGTTTGACATGCGTTCAGCACTGCAGTCCTGATCAGTTCGCCTGGAGAAGGTTGCCTGCACAAGCGCTTGCCACGTGGCCCATACAACACTGCTACTGGTACTGGTACTGGGCAGATCCCAGAGCCTGATCTGATGATTGCATTGGCCAGCAGCCTACAAGCGCGGTGGGCAGTGTGCCGTGCAGCAAGCAGTGCAGATCCGCACGCCACCTAGGCGCAGCTGGACAGGCAACCTGACGCCCTTTCTACGTCTCTTCTCTCTACCTCCCTGATTCTCCCTGGCCCTCGATGCACAAGCAACAATGAAAAATCGATCCGCACAGACACCTAGTCCATTACGGTACCTCGCAGCTACAGTGTGCAGCACGGTGGTGGCTGTACAACATGGACGAGACGTGGAACACAGCCGTTGGTGAGGACCGTGCTCCCTGAGCGTACGGCGCTACAGCCGCAACCAAGGCGACACGCAGACCCAATCAGGCCTGCTCAGCGGGCCCCACCTCCTCCGCTGCCGGCGCGCTACCATCACATGCGCCGGCATCACCCTCGCCTGCGAGCTCTGCATCCGCCGCAGCCTCAGCATTGCCATCCATGACCTCATCGCCGGGCTGCTCGTCTACATTCGTGTGCGGTGCCTCGACGGCGTCCTCCTGCATGCCATCCGCCCCCTCTGGCTGCACCTCCACCTCCACCTCCGCCTCCTGCTGCTGCTGCTGCTGCTGCTGCTGGTCGTACTGCTCATCGTCCCCCTCCCTGTACATCTGAGGATCCTCCTGATCCTGGTTCTGGTCCTGGTCTTGCTCAATCTGATCCTGGTTCTGGTCCTGCTCAATCTGATCCTGGTCGTAGTACTCGTCATCATCCATGCCTGGCTGCTGCATGCCGCTGCCATCACCGGCGCCATCGCCGGCGTCCGCATTGCCATCCTCGCCCTTGACCCCAAGCCTGCGTGCACAGAAAGGCAGAGGCAGGCACACAGCCGCAGCATATGCAGCGTGTGTACGGGTGGCCAATGCAAGGACTGCAGCGGTACGCTCAAACATAAAGTGTCATGCCACAAATACACCCTAGGAGGATACGGTGCTGCATGTGATGACTGATGATAACAAGTCAATCAGTGTCTATAACTCATGGCGTGACCCTGTAACACGGCCACACGCACACGCTGACCGCACCTGGCTGCGTATCGCGCTCCTCGGCCCTTGGCAGTGCCGTTAGCAGGCGGCGCCATGTAGTCGATCGGTTGGTGCGACGCGACGCGCAGGACGGGCTTGTTGGGGTTGCCGGGCACCGGCGGGGGCGACTCGCTGCGCCTGTGCGCACGCGCAGCAACGCAGCATGCCACACCCATTTGCGTGAGTCACTCAGTTAGCAAGGAATCATGGAAGGGCATGCAACAGCGTGCGTGTGAAACAGCGACACAGATCATGAGGACGGTCAAAAGAGCGTTGAAACCCAGGCTGAATCCACAAACATTTTACATTTGAGTGTTCAGGTGCGTTAAGAACTACCATGGGATCCTGTACGCATTCTGCAATTTCGCTTGCCAGGTGCACGGCAGGCGCAGCACGGGCCCCCCGTCGTCATGGTCATCCGCTAGGCACAGTGCTGGGCCCAGCGTGCTCACCCTCCTTTGGCGATGCGGATGGCGCGGTGCATGAGCTTGTCGTACGCCTGGCCGGTGTAGTCCACCTCCTTGCGCTGACGACGCGCCCTGCAGGTTCAGGAGCAGGCGGAGAACCAACTCACAGTTCTGCAGGAAGGACATGTGCTCACACATGCTGACACGTGCTGACGCATGCTGACACTGCCGACACAGGCTGACATATGCTGAACACCAGGCTGTGGGACACGGCGATGTAATGAACCCCCAAAGCCGCACTGCGCTCTGCCTCATTGTCTCTGCCGCCGAAGAGTCGAACACCGTGTTGCAGCGGCGCCGCAGCTCCGCTCACCTGCCGCCATCGCCGTCCACAAAGAGGTCCCCCAGGATGGCCTTCATCTTGGCGGCGAGGCGCGCCTCCTTCTCACGCGACTCCGCCAGCTCGTTCATGGCGGGCACGATGCTGTCGCACACCTGGGCAATGCATGCAAAGATGCAAACACCCGTCGAGCGACGAACAGATGCACCAGGTATATGGCATCGTCTACAACACTGCGTGGCCGTGGCACTGCATCGACGCGGGTGATGCGTTCCTCGAGAGACAATTCAACGCCTGCAGCTGCCTGGGAGCGAGAGGCATGTAGGCGGGGATGGCCGCACACCCAACTCGCTGCAGATCAGGCATCACGTGCAGCAGCACAGTACACGCGCAAATGTTGTCCCAAGCAGTACAGTGCAAGTACACCCCTTGTAATGAGTGTGTCTGCACCTACAACCACATGCCAGGGCATTGTAGCGCTCATGTACCAATGTGGCGAGGAAGTGCGCTGCATGCCTCTCCCCACCTTGGCGGCCAGGTCCTGGTCGGGCTTCTTCTTGCTGCGCTTGCGCAGGCTCTCCCCCCAGCCTCCCAGCTCCTCCGCGCTGGCAGCCAGGCACTCCCAGCGCCCTGCAGCAGCGGGGCAGCGACACGACGACACGGCGCCGCACAGCACGAGCACCGCGTCAACAATGCACATCATGGAAGACCAAGGAGAGATCCATGTATGCATGCACAGTGAGGATGTTGATGATGGTGACGATAATCATGATGGACCCTGTCCAGCCTGCAGTGAGGTATAACGGCCAGCAGCTGGCACCTCGGTAGGCAAACGCGTCTCCACGGAGCTAGTTCCTAGGCACAGCTCTGCCGACTTGCATTCCTTGCATGCGCACCTGGCCTGGCGTCGGGCTTCAAGATGTACGGCTCGCGCGGCGGTGGCTTGCCCTTCCCGCCCTTGCCTGATGCGCCGCCCTTGCCTGCGGCAGCGGCGCCCTTGCCGGCTGCCTTGGCAGGCGGCGGCGGCGGCGAGGCTACGGCGGCGGCCTTGGACAGCGGCCTGGCGGTCATCACCACCGCGAGGGCCGGAGAGGTAAGCAAGGGTGAGGCGGGTCAGCGCAAGCATACACAGATGCCCAGCGAACATCAGCATGCTCAATGCAAGGCGCAATGCGAGGCGCTGTTGTGCGGGTACATCGCCAGCCCAGTCGCTTATAAACTGACTTGATCAAGACTTGCATGATGGTAACCATGGCACGACCATGCGCGCACATTCACATGGACGCATGGGGGCATACGATGCACACATTGCCGAAAACACACCCACAAACCCAGTGCACCCACGGCCTGCGGTGCAACCTAAGTGCACTCTTCATCTACACCTGCATGGATGCCTTGCATGCTCCAAGCCCCCCAACATCAGTAACCAATCAAGCAGCCGTAGCAGTACACCCAGTACATCCAGTACAGAGCACTCACTTGAACACGGGCGGCTGCTCCTTGTAGATGCGCAGTGTGGGCTCCGGCACGCGCCCCACCAGCCAGTACCTGCACACATACACGCACATTCAGTCCAGCCACGTCACATCATGTCATGGACTCATGGCGCATAACGGCATACAGACAACGATGACACCAATTAGACAAAGCCATGGGTGGATCACGGATGCTGAATGCATTACCCGTGGGATGTGCACCACATGTGTTGTTGTCCACACCCCTTCACTGCCCCCCAGCACCTCCACACTGATCGCTGTGAGCACTGCAAGGTCAGTTGGCTGGCGGTGGCATGCCAGTTCGCCCCCAAGTGCCTGCGCCACCGCGTTGTTCGCCGCACCTGTTTCCCCAGCTGTCCTCCCCGAGGGGTGGCTTGCGCAGCTGAGAGGGCTCAAGCTCCTTGTTCACGCTGAGAGGCGCGGCAGGCGCAAGACACAGCACACAAGCGGCAACAGGTAAGGCACGAGATAAGAGGCGAGATACCACACGTATGGCACAGCGTTTCTGCAGGCACGAGCAGAGGTGGGCCGAGGATTGGGCACACTGACACTATGGTATTGCACAGTAAACAGGGACTCAAGCAAGACGAACAGCATGAAGTGAGGGACAGAGGGAGAGTAAGCAAAAGCAGTCAGGCGACAGTTGACAAACTGGCCCCGGATTCAACACGCTTTCAGCGACGACAGATGACAACCGGTACGCCAGCTTGGGTGTGTGTTGCACCCTCGCACCCGGCGTCGCACTGCACACAACACAAGCTGCAACGCGCGCCGCCAGGCGCTCACCGCTCCGCCTCCGCCGCCGCTGTAGCGATGCTGCCGCGCGTGGTGCGCAGGGGGGGCGGGGGCGCGGCCGGCTTGGGCGGCGCCTTGCCTGCTTCCTTGGCGCCGGCCTTGCCGCCCTTCTCCTGCGGGATCTGCAGGGCTGCGTCGATGGCCTGTGCACGCGGCAGGCGGCAGGCGGCAGGCGGGAGGACATATCACTATATATCACTATATATCACTATATATCAGCATGCGCATAGGACAGGCACATACACGCACGATACACGCGCACGCCCGAGGAAACTAGGCGCAGGCCAGAGCCCTAGTAGTGGTCTGAACATGCAGACCGAATTGAACAGGGTTGATAGGTTACACTGTTACAGACAGGCGGGGTCAGGAACTCGCCATATGTTGTGAAGCGTGCAGTGCACTGGGGATCATCACATGCGCGGCGGCTGGCATGCGGCAGCGGGCCAGCTTTGGGAGTTCGGCTTGTAATGCTGTGGGGTCTAAGGGTAATGACAATATGACATGCAACGACCTGGAGCAAAAACCAACACCGGCACCCCAACCATGAATGCTACTGCTCCGCTGCTGCCAGGGCGAGCGGGTGCGCTGCACAGTGTCAGGCCCTCCAACGGTGTGGCAACTGAGGTGACCATCACGGCAACACCGTCCCAGCAGGCCACGAGTGGTCGTGGGTGCCTCGTCCGGTGTCTATGGCGCCTATCGTGCGTGCTGATGATGGGTGCCTGTCGTGGGTTGCCTATCATGGGACTCTAGTGGGTGCCCAGTGCGGCGTCGAGTGGGTCGCCTATCGCGGGGGTGCCTATCCTAGCGGGCACCCACCCACCTGGCGTGCGTCCTCTCGCTCCACGCGCAGGTCCACCACCGCGCGCAGCGCCATGGTGCGGCGCGCCGCGCTGAGCGCCGCGTACGCGCGCGCCTCGTCACCGCGCGGCGCCACGAAGGGCAGCAGCCGCGCGTCCTCGCCGGCGTCGTCGCGCAGCACCGCGGCTGCGCACCGCACGCAATAATCATGGCACACACAGTGACACACATTGGACCGATGTACATCAAGGCACAAGCAGGCTTTCTGCTTTTGTTTCCTTGTGCAATGGCTCGTGGATACCCACTCATGAACACACACACCTTGTCAGTACCTCAGTGCGTTAGTTCATCAGTACGTCAGTACCGCTCGCCATGTCAACAGCAACAGCTGTGACTGGATGTACGCACGACGCATGCCTGCAGCATGAGGGAAGGGAACTGAGGTACGTCGCACACGCGCACAAAACACAACGCTGCCTCACCAGCGCGGCGGGCCTTCTTACGCCTGGGCTCCCCGTTCTCATCAAGCTGCAATGCAGAAGCCGAGACAGGAGCACACGGAACAGTACTGGATACGATGAGCCACATGGAACGCGCATGTGACAGACTTGCACAGCGCTGGAGCATCAAGGTGGTGGTGGTGGCAGTGGTGGTGGTGGCGGTGGTAGCGGTGTGAGCCTTAAGGTATGGCCAGAAGGCGGAACGGACTGCCAAGCTCATACACACAAACGCACACCATCGCCAGCCAACACCCGATGCACCCGAGGCAGAATGCCACAGCGTACGGCAGAAACACGCGCACATTGACTGCCCGGCCATGCCGCGTCATCCTTGTTCGGTTGCTCTTCTTCCGGCCCTATTCACTCATTGGTCGCTTGCTCATTAGAGACTAATTTCTATCAGCCGCTCACCTTGGCGCGTGCCAGTAGCTCCGCCATCGCCTGCAGCTCGCGTGCGCGCCACTTCTTGTCGGGCGGCACGTGGTCGTGCGTTAGGCGGTGCGCGAGGTAGTGAGCCCACGTCTCAGGCGTCAGCTTGGGGCTGCGCGTGATGCCCTGCAGTGCGGAATGCGGCAGCACGTATGGAGATGAGGTTGAGTGTGTGTGTGTGTAGGGGGGGGGGAGGCATGGCAATTGCATTGGCACACACCGGCACAAGCTGAAGCCGACAGCCGCGAAAGCTGCTTGGTTGCATAAACACGACCCATCCTCCGTTCCCGTTTTGGCCTGTGCGTCAACACAACACTGCTCGTGCACTGGCACACACGAACGCCCGGAGCTGCTGCGGATCACACCCTCCACCCTCTGACAGTGACGGGCTTAGGGGAGAGTCGAGGGCAGGCGAAACCTGGCCCCCCGCCCCCCCCCCCCCACACACACACCACCACACACACTCCTGCTTTGATTCCGCCAGCCTCCCTGCCTCCCCCCCTCCCTCCCCCCCCCGT
>BDDA01000029.1:269283-292305 GCA_001662385.1 Chlamydomonas asymmetrica
GCTCCTGCAGCAGGTCGCCCGGCGTGCCGGTGGCGCGCACCAGCGCCTCCGCCAGCATGTCGGGCGTGAGGCTGAGCCCGGGGTGTGCGGCGCTGTTGAGGCCCAGCACGCCGCCAAAGACGTGCCAGAAGTCCATGATGACTGCGTCCCGCCATGCCAGCACGCACGAGGAGAGAGGTGACATCAGCAGGTGATGATCACGCAGTGTGTTGAAAATATTTGCTCCCATGGGGCCATGCAGTGTGCTTCTTGCGGGGCTGTGCAGTGTGCATATCCCCCAGGGTGTTCCTGTGTGTATTGGCATACAGGGGTCTTGCAGGGGTATACCACATTGGCGAACGTGGGGGTGTATCAGTCATCACATACGCCGGGGTTACACATCGATGGGTGAGGGCAGATGGAAAGCCACCGTTGCAGGCATGCACACACACAGATTTGCCTCTGCTGCTGACATGGCTAGCACCACACCATTCGTGAAGGAAGGGGCGCACTGTGCACGCCTTGCTGTTGCAGGCTTGCAGCAAAGCGCTGCAGTGATGCTGATACCGTACGTGCGCAATTCCGCATGGCGAGGGGTAGCGCGTGTATCGCAGGCCAGGCGCACCTGCAAAGTCGTGCATGTTCTGCACCTCCTCGATCTGCGCGGAGGCCTCTGCGGGGGTGAGGGGCCTTGACAGGTCCAGCGGGGCGTCGCCCACATCGTCCTCGTCGCCACTCGCAGACTCCGAGTCCCTGCCAGCAGGCAGGCAGAGGTTGTGCATGCAGCCGTAGTCCGTTTTGTGCGGTGGGCGGTGCCCCCATGGAGCGCAGCAGCACGCACACATGGTGCATGCAGAAAGGGAGAGTGCTCATGTGGCGCTGTGCGAATGTATCCACACACAGGATAGCTGCAGGCTTGGCTGGCAGTCAGGCAGGCGGTCGCAGCCTCAAATGCAGGTGCCAGGACGGTACATGCACGGCAAACATCAACGACGTATTTGGTTCAGCCAGCTGCCTCGTTTCCACGCTGTGTGCAGGGTGTTGTGAGCATGGATCTGGCAGGGCTGCATGGCGCGAAGCTTGTGAAACAGTGCGAACATTGTGATGTGAGTGTGCGGCCCATTGTGTGCAGCCCCCCCACGCTAGCCGGCATGCTCACACCATGCAGGTGTCAGCGACGCTGCGTGCCTGTGTGCACTCACCCTAGGTCAACACCGCTTTCACTGTCTTCGCTGTCGCTGTCATCATCACTGCTGCTGCTGGCGGCAGCCGCTGCTGCCTGCTTGCCTGACGCCAGCTTCGACGGGCCCGCCCCTTTCTGCTGCTCCTCCTCCTCCTCCTCTTGCTCCTCTTCCTCCTCCTCTTCGCTGGCTGGCTCAGCCGCGGCAGAGGTGGACGGCTTGCTTGCCGCAGCTGCCGCGCGCTGCTGCTTCAGATCCGCACTCGATGACGCCTTGCGCAGATTGGTGGTGCTGCCAGCCTTGGCCAGGGCGCGGGGCGCAGGGCCGGAAGCGGGGCGTGGCGCCAGTGGGGGCTTTTGCGACTTGCCGACCGGCTTGCTAGGGGGTGCGGGGAGCGGCTTGGGCTGCGAGGAGCGGAGCTTGCGCGTCATGTCGTTGTCAGGCCGCGGCGGGGGCGGCCGGGGCCCGCGGCGCGGCTTGGGCGGGCCGCCGGTGCGCGTGCGCTTGTTGCTGCCCTCATAGTCACTGTCCTCGGAGTCACTGTCTGCCGCGGCGCCATCCCTTGGCGCCCCAGAGTCCGAGTCGCTGCTCATCTCGCCCCGAGCACGTTTCCGTCGATCAAGTGCAAAGTCCTTGTCCTTGTTATCATCGCATCGGTCAGCGCCTGCCTCCTCGTCGCTCGTCCCACTGCTGGCTTGCTGCTGGGGTGAGGGCGAGCGGTCAGCTGCCTGGTCAACAGCTGGGTCTGCAGAATCCCGGCAAGGCCCTTCCTCATCCGCCATAGCCACAGCGTCACGCTTGCCAGCACTCGGGGGCTCAGGCGCAGAATCAGGGCTAGAGCTAGGCCTGGTTTGCTCTGGACAGCTGGCTTCACCCGCTATAGTCGCCTTGTCGCGAGCTGGTCCGTTCGCTGCCACGAGCATGTGGCACAGCCAAGTGAACGTAAGGGCCCGAAGCTTTCCAGCAACGGTGGCACAAAGACAGCACCAGTCTCCCCAAACCCGAATTGCGATAAAAGGCTGGCTGTGTGTCGCTGATGCTTGATGCTTGAAAGCGGCGGCGATTCTGTGTCCGCACCACGCGACCTCGCAAGCGCAGAGCAACCAACGACGGGCGAAGACTATCAATAGCACAGTTGTCCAACAGTCAAGCACAATGGCTGGTGAAACCTCGCTGTGTGCAGAGGCCAGAACGGAGCACCTGTGCAAGGCCCGCTTGTATGTGCCCGGTTCAAATCACCTAAACAAGGTAGGCTGCCCCAAGAGGGGTGCAGCTCGCAGTACTAGGTGTTCTGTCTGGAATGAAGCAAGATGAATCTCATTATTGCAAAAGAATGGGGGTCCTCATGGGAAAGCTGCAAAAAACTCCTGGAGTTGCATGGGGCATTCAGGCGAGCTGGTCTCAGGGTGAAAAGCCTTGTGCGTACCCTTGGCTCTTTCTCTCTTAGGCCAAGTCGGGCGTTGCCAAACGGGCCGGCAAAATGCCGACTATCGGGTTCTACCGCAACTGTGAGTCCGCGCGCGAGTGGCCATTTTGGGGTGTGGGGGCAGCTGGAGGCAGTGCTAAGGTTAACAAGCAAGGAAACCAGCCAGCAACAGGGCATACATGCCAGCTGCAGCGGGCACGAGTTGTTGTGAAGTTGGAGCCCCAGCGTACTGGACCGGGTTGGCGGCTCCTGCTGGTGCAGTGCGTGCGTGTCTTCTGGCCGCCGCCGTCGGCCCCTTGTTAGTCCTGCGCCTCCTGCTCTGCTAACCTCTTGTGCAACTTGCTTCTTGCAGATGGCAAGACCTTCAAGAAGCCTAGGCGTCCCTATGAGAAGGAGCGCCTGGACGCTGAGCTGAAGCTTGTGGGCGAGTACGGCCTGCGCAACAAGCGCGAGTTGTGGCGTGTGCAAATGGTTCTCAGCAAGATCCGTAATGCCGCGCGCACGCTGCTGACGCTTGACGAGAAGGACCCCAAGCGCATCTTCGAGGGTTCCGCCCTGATGAGGCGCATGTATCGCTATGGTCTCCTGAACGAGACCCAGGACAAGCTCGATTACGTCCTGGCGCTGTCACCCCAGGACTTCATGGAGCGTCGCCTGCAGACCCTGGTCTTCAAGCAGGGCCTGGCGAAGTCTATCCACCACGCCCGCGTCCTGATTCGCCAGCGCCACATCCGGTGAGACCTTGGTAGGGTAAATTTTGCTTCTGTTTTTGGCAAAGCTTCAGGTACAAACTTCCAATGTGGGCCACAGCAAGAGCAGCAGCAAAAGCTGGGCCAGAAGGACTTGCTGGAGTCTGTGTTGGCTACAGCAGCAGCGCAGCAGTCGGTACGTCGACGTTGGACACAGCAACTTGTCGGCAGCCAACGCACGCCCAACGTGTTTGCAGCTCCAAAGCTGCTAACTGCTGTCTCCACGACGTCGTTTCTCATCAGTGCTTACGGGAACGCTGGAGCTGGGGAGCTTGGCGTTGCAGCAGCACGTCCCAGCGGCGGCCGATGCACTGTTGAGCTGCGTTGCAGCCAGCCGTTGCGCAGATAGACCAACCCCAGCATTAGTACAATACAAATGGCAGTCTTGGAACCTCTGGCGGAGCTTCGCTGTCCTCGTGCGCCTTGTGGGCTGCCCAACCATGCTGAAGGGACGACAGCACCAAATGCTGGCAACGCAGCGCTGGCAACAAGCAAGGGAAAGGGGTGTACAGCACGTTGTCAAATTTTGCCAAGGCTCTTCCGGGGCACTGGCCACGGGGGCAGGTACTGGAGCACGTCTGCCGCACGGCGCCAACAGTGTGTTGTGTCTTCGCCTGCCCTGCTTTGCATGCTTGCAGCGTCGGCAAGCAGGTCGTGAACGTGCCGTCCTTCACCGTGCGTGTGGACAGCCAGAAGCACATTGACTTCTCCCTGACCAGCCCCTACGGCGGCGGTCGCCCCGGCCGTGTCAAGAGAAAGAACGCCCAGAAGTGAGTGTGCTGGAGCCATTGAGCAGCGCTACAGTCTGACTTGCTGTTCTACAATCTTTTAACTGGCTATGCTGTGGACGTCTGAGTGCAGTCTGCAACAGCATGCACACGCCTCGCTTCAGAAGGCGACGGCGAGACGACAGAAAACAAAGCATCAAGCGGTGTGTAACATTTTGTTGTGGTGTGCGATGTGTCTGATTGCAGGAGCAAGGGCGGCGAGGACGACGAGTAAAGCATACAGCCTCGCAGACGCAGGACTGTAACCTATCCCCACATGCCTAATCCCCACGGATCGGTTCGGCGCGTGTCACTCAGCCTTGCAGCCCTTGGAATGGCAGGATGCGATGCAGCGGTGGCAGTGCCAGTTGAATAGGAGGACCAGAAGGACCGCATGAAGCAGGATTAAGCCGCGCGCATCCCAGTTTCCAGCGCAGTCCATGCAGCACGTGGAAACCTTCTTGGCCAGCGTAAGGGCAGTTTCAGGCGTAATGCAGTTCGCATGATTGTGTGCAAGACCAAATACGTAGGTCCTGCGTCAGGTCTGGGCCCTACACGCTTGCAGACCAGGGCGACTGCCTGCCATGTGCTGTTTGCATGCAGTGAAGCCCAGGGCTTCTAGTGCAGTTCAGTACTGAACACATCTGCGTTGTTATCAGCTGACCAGTCCATGGCTTGGCTCCGGTGCTTAGCCTTGAAAGGGTGCATGGCCTCCGGGGATAGCACCACCCAGCAACAGAAACTGCGAGGCAGCACACAGTGCACAGTTTTGGGGTTGGTCTATTGTGTAGTGCTTGTTACGCTAGGTACAACGGTGGGCGAGGTGGCTGTCGGCACACGCACCTGAGAGATGCTCTGCTGGAAACCGAGCACCAGGTTGGTCAGCCTTGCAAGCTCCTTCAGCTGCCACAGCGCAGTGCACAGCCAAACACCAAGTGGTAGCATCACAGGTTAGCCGTGTTTGTGTCATGAACAGGCAGGTGTGCTTTGGCTGCCATGGCAGCGAGGTGGGGAGCGCCGTATGTAATTTGGCAGGTCTAAAACGGCAATTGCATGCTTGCCACCCAGCCTCACCTGCTCCTCCTTCTCTGCTTCAGCTCGCTGGCTGTAGATGTTTGTTTCATACTGCAGCTGCATGATTTCCTGTACATGGACAATTGCCGATGGCTCAGCACGAGTGCAGAGGTAGCACATAGCAAAGCACGGCATGACACGCTGTGAGGAGTTCTGCTCACATGCTCAATGGATTTGCCCTGAGGCAGCAGGTGCGAGTTCAGGAACTGCTGCATTTGCGTAGCAAAGCAGTCGAGAAACTGTGAGGAGACGGCGCCCTGGCCCGCCTCGTCATCCGCACCAACGCCATTCGCTGCACCATCTGTTCCTGTGTTGCCTGTACCGTGGGGGTGTTGTTCCTCATCGTGAGTGGGTATGTTATCGGTGCTATACACCTGATAAACGTCTTCAGGCTGCGAAGACATGGTTGTGTGCGCCTGCTGGCAGAGCAAGTGTGCTGATGACAGGATAGGTGCAGGATATCTTTGAGCACTCTAAGAACCCACATACACGTCGTGAATATATAATCGTGTGCCTCCTACAGGACTTTCCTGCAGGCATTTGAATATTTTGGGGCAATTTCTTGATGCCTGCCAAAAGTGAGTCAGAGGGGTCTGACTTTTGGCGGGGTAGCGGCAGGATTGAGCCATCGAACTGATAGCGTTTCTTTGACTTGTGAGAAGGTCCTCAGGCTGGCTCAGCGACGCTGGAGGAGTCCTCCTACACACTTACTGTAACCCCACCAGACCCCACAAACTGTTTGGTCTGGGTATTCAGCGACTGCGCATGCCATATCCCTTTTTGCTCGCCTTACGTTGACGAAGCACACTCCGAAGTGCAGCTTCGGGGCTGTCCCTCACAGTTCTGAGCCTTGCTTGGCCCAAGCTTGCCTGTGGGCTTCGTTCTGCTTGGTGGGGGAGCACAGCTTCTCTCGGCCTCCTGTGGCACAGCCTTTGCAGCTTTCTCGCGTGTCGCACTCTCAACACAGTTCGGTACGTCGTGCAAAGGTAGTCCTTGCCTCTGGCGTCTAGGGATTGCCCACAGATACTCCTACCCCTGAACCCTTCTTGAGGAGAGGACGCCTTGCAATCTTGCAACACAACACTGGAATTCTGCCTTTCCTTTGCTGCAGGACCTGTGCCTCGAAGTATCAACTGTCCTGAGCTGGGTGTGACGCGTTGGCCTTGCTTTGCACTGCGTCGCCGAGCAACGCAATGGCGCCAGTTGCTGACGTTTCCCCTGGGGCCTCGAGCTTTGAGTCACCGCAAGCGCTCCTGCTGCAGGAAAGAGAGGTTTCCACACCTCTTGAGTCTCTCGCCAGCCCCGGAGCGGCCAGGCAAGTTGCCACTGCCTGGTTACATGCTTCTGGAGCGCAGGGTACCTCGGTCCCTCCAGTAGAATGGTTCAGCAAGCAAAAGTGGGCACTATGTGTTATGTGTTACGCTTTTGTCAGAGCTGAGTGCCGCAGCACAGTCTCGTGAACGTGCTTCCAGTCCTGATGCACCCACGGCAGCCCGAGGTGACAGCAGTCAGTGTGGCCTTGCTCACACGTGCTGTGCTCTGCAAACACTTAGCAGTTCTGCCTATGTTGAGGCTAACTAAACCAAGCCGGGACCATGGTGCCACTCAGTTGGCATCTGCAACACGCTTGCGGGCCCACTGGAGCAGTTGAGCCACTCCGTACTGGTTGTGGTGAGCGGGCCCCCACAGGTCATACACAGTTTTCACTGCTGGTCTTGATGCTAGAGTTGTGCGCAATCCTTGCTTTGCACAGGCCGCCAGTGACTATCCCAGACCTCGAGGCGTGCAGCAGCACCAGCGGACGCGACTGCAATGCGGACCACCCACACTTGTCCCCCGCCTCGCGCTCTCCTTCACCACCAGCCTTACGTTCGTCCCTCCCTCCACTTACAGACAGCAACAAGCAGCACCCCTCTGCCGCGCTTGGCAGTGCACACGTCACCCCGCCTGCTTGTGCGGACACGCCCGCAGCACACGCAGCAGCGCAGGTCGGCTCGTCAAGTACAGCCGACAGTGTTGCATGCGGCACTCACTATCCCCTGACCGAGCGTACCAGCGCCAGTGCCACCACCACCACTGTTGCGGTTGAACAGGGCGGTCAGGGCAGCAAGCACCATTTCGCTGTTGCGTCGCCTTGTCGCTCCAACCGGTCAGCCAGCAGCGACGACCTGCCTCGCACTGCGCTGTCACCACCGCGTGGCTTGCAGGGCTTTGGCAGCGTCACAGTGGAGGCGGAGGCTGCCGGTACTGCAAGCCGCGCATGCGACCGTGCCCCCAATCTGGGTCACTCGCATGGCCACCGTTTCCATGGGCGTGACCCAGATCCGCATACGGCCAGCGTGCATGACCCAGATGAGGTCGCGTGTGACACACGTGACCCAGATCGGTCTGGTGAGCCGACCCTGCCGCGCAGCATGTCTGCCTGCCGTTCAGCCAGCGGGGGCCTCCTTGTGCGCACGCCGACCAGCGCACCCGCACAGGCAGCAGATGGTGGAGGCGAATGGGACGCGACCGGGGCGCACGCACGTCCCCCGTCCTTCCCCAAGATGATGCGTTATTCGTCCTTTGCCAGCCCGTACCGCAACGACAGCCCGTACCGTACTGCCAGCCCATACGGCTACGGCCAACCACAGTACCGCCGCAGTACCTCAGATGCTGGATCTGTACTAGTTTCACCTAGCACTGCAGCGATGCTGGGCCTCTCACAACAGCTGGACACCGCCGGAAAGGTGTCGTCAGCGCTGCTTACGCCCGGCAGCCGGCTGCAGCATTCTCGCTCCCTCCACCATGCTGACGACACAGTTGCTGCTGCCATGGGCGCAGCAGACCTGGCAACGGCAGAGTCGATTGCCCGGGCGAGGGCGAGCGCCCGTCGGGCTGGCAGCGACCTATCCGCCTGCTTGCCATCTCACCACGAGGATGACCCCCCCGTGGAGCACCGCAGCTCAGGCGGTGCTGCAGCCAGCATGGCAGACGGCGATGTGCTGGTGGTGGACGCATACGGGTGCGGCAACTTCATGGACCAGAGCGGGTTGCTCCAGGATCGCGATCAGGACCAGGACCATTGCCAAGACCAGGATCAGGATCAAGATCACTACCAGGAGGCGGGGCTAGAGATGGCGGGCATCGATGAGGTTTGGCTGTCCACGCTGTCGCTCCACGATCAAGTGGCGGTGCTGCGCTCTCAGGTGGGTGGGTCGATGCTTGAACTTGAAGCCAGATTGATGGACAGCGACAGCGACCGTGACACAACAAGCATCCGCGCAGATGCTCCCCTGGGATGCGTACGGCCTTTTAGTGGCCCCCACACTCCTGCCCTGATGTGCAAGTCCTCCCAAGAACACCCCTGGCCCTGCGAATACGGCATGCCATTGCGACAGTGATTGCATAAATATCTCTCGACCTGTGTTTTAATCCTGGCCTGATAACATCTGGTGTGCACTGTTTCATAATGCAGGTGATCCAGGAAGCTGCTGCCCGCCAGGAGCTGGAGGCCTACAGGTGGGCGGGTGGATTTGGGGGGGCGGTGGGCAGGGCAAGCTAACGGGGGTGCCAGCCCTTCCGCCTTGTGCTCACTATGCGCACGGTATGAAAGACTGCAGCCGCTGCCGGTCCTGACACGCATGCATGGCATGCAGGCGACCCCTTGTGCTCTCCAAGCATATTTGGCAAGCGTGAAGCTCACGAAAGCTGGTGGTGAAGTTTAGCAACCCGTGCGCAAGTCGGCAATCCACAGGATTACCCAACCGTGCCTGCCTCATCAGTTCCTGAGTAACGAGTGCGCATGCTGCGATGTGCAGCTCCGAGACCATCGGTGCGCTGGAGGACCAGCTGCTGCTCATGGTGGCACGCCTGGACGACGCGGCCTCGGAGCAGCAGCGCCTCAAGCACGGCAGGGATGCGCTGCTGCAGCAGAACGCGGACCTTCAGGCCCGGCTGCAGGTGGGTGGGGGGGGCGTCAGGTGTCCCGGACGCCAACAGCGCGGTTGCTTGCCTCGACACCGCCAGCACGCGCTTTACTAGACAACGTTGCATGCTCATGAGGCACACGTTGAGGGTTGGCAGCGGTATGAGGGTCGCAAAGCCATCATCCGAGCACTGATAGCGGTCGCAAGTGCTGCAGGCCTTCATGCCATTCATGTGGTACGCTGCAGCACTGCATCTACGTTTCGAGCAAATTACAGTGTCGTGCATGGCCTCTGTCCGCCCCTGCGCAGGAAGCTGATGATGACAGCTTTGAGATGGAGGCGCGCCTGCGGCAGATGATGGCGAGCGTAGCGGCGGCTGCGGAGCAAGTGCCTGCCTCTGCCAAGCGGCTGGCAGCAGAGCCCGGCGCAGGCGCCCTGGCGCACGCAGCAGCTGGCGCGCATGAGACGCAGGCGCTGCCGTCTCCTGCAGCGGTGCTGTCTGCCATGCCGACGCTGGAGCGCCAGCGCAGCGATGCTGAGGCGCCCAGCAGGGCTGCTGCGCTGCTCTACCATGAGAACAGCATGCATGCCAACAGCATAGGCGTACCAGAACCGCCACACGCCTCACCAGCGCTGCCGCCGACAGTTCCCATCACGCACGCGCACGCAGGCGATGCAAAGCCGGCGGCGGCCAGCACGGATGCGGCGGAGACGCCCGCGTCCGCGGCCTCTGCCGCTGCGAGTGCCACCTTCACCCCCACCTTTACCCACGGCAGCAGCAGCTTCAGCGCCAGCACGACCGGGTCCACTCCCACTGTTGCGGTCGCCACAGAGGCGTCTGTACCAGCAAGCGGCAGGGACGCGCTCAGCAGAAAGGACTCTCCATCCACACCCACGCGCAAGGACCGCGCTAGCGGGGGGCTTGACAGGTCCCAATCCGGCGAGCAGGCGACGGGGATGGCCGCCGCGACCCTGGTAGCGGACGAGACAGTGGCGACGCTGCCGACCTCGACCAGCTCAGCGGCATTGACCATGTGCGCGAGCCGCACACAGTCCGCGTTTGCGACGGCACTGGCGCAGGCGTTTGCGGATGAGCAGCCGGTCATGCCGGCGGTGGCAGCCGATGCCTCCCCGCAGGCGCCGCCAGCGGCTGCTGCTGACGCAGCGCTTGTCAGCGAGATGGGCGCTGCGGCAGCCCCTCCTGCCGGTCCCATTGCTTCCGATCTGTCCCTGCCCGACAAGCAGCTCAAGGTGCAGATCAGCCGCACCCCCGGTGCCTCACCCAAATCTGCTGCCGCCGGTAACGCTGCTGCTGCCTCTACCGCTGCTGCTGCTGCTATCCCGTCCGGCTTACAGTCACAGGCTGCGGCCGCCGCTGCGCCGGCTGCGCACACGGGCCCCACTCGCATGCCCCTCCCGATGTTGGGTCACGATGTGTCGGCCGACATGAGCGCCAGCGCGAGCGGCGGCCTCACCCCGCTGTGCTGCGAGGCGCCGTGCCCCTCGCCGGACGGCAGCGCCGACGCGCGCGTGTATCGCAGTTTTGGTGACGACGCAGCAACTGCTGCGCTGCTGCTGCGCCAGAAGTACGCCGCGATGGAGGCGGTGCGGGCCGCAAAGGCTGTCATGGGCGAAGCTGATGCTGGCACTGACGCCCACGGCGATGCGGAAGTGGATGGTGAGCCGTCTTCCAACCCGGCTTCAAACACGCGGCCTGGCCCACCTGCCAGCACAGCAAAGCTGCCAGCGGCCCCGGGCTCGGAGACGCAGGTGATGGGCAGCCAGCAGGCACGCGCGCCTGTGCCGTCTGGTTACTACCGGGCCAGCAGCGCGGGTGGCACGATGCGCCAGTCGGCCGGGCACGCGCTTGCAGCTGGCGGCGGCAGCGAGGGGGGCGGGTGCGCCGCCTCGCCGGGTGGTCTCACGCCCCACCTTTCGGCGGCGCGGGCGGGCCGTCCGATGATTCCGGAGCACTCGCAGGCCACCCACATACAGCAGCTGCAGCACCAGCAGTGGGTACAGCACCAGCACCAGCAGCAGGAGCTGCAGTATCGCCGCAGCACCTCCGGGGCCAACTCGGCAGCCGCACCCGCTCCTCCCGCCAGCGGTGCGTTCCTGCCCGCCACTGCCAGCAGTTCGTCCCGCACCAGCCGCCTGCAATCCCTCAGTGGCTCTCCCAGCAAGCGCCACATGCTACAGCAGCGCCGCAGCGGTTTCGGTCTCGGTCTCGCAGCCACCGCGTCACCGGCGATGGCAGCGGGCAGAGTGGCAGGAGCGGCCGGAGCTACTGGGGGGCCGGCGGCGGCGTCTGGAGGCACAGGCGGAACACCAGGCCGCACCAGTGCTACTAGTCATGGTGTCGGCGGAGAGATGCACCGCCTGGTGGAGCTGCTGGTAGGTGGCCCCACCTAGCCTGGCATTAATGGTCTGCGCTTTCGCAGCGAGTCTGGTGTTGCACAGGTGCACACAGTGTTTGAACCGAGCGGCAATCTAAGGCCAACCTGTGTCCAACGCTGTGTGGTTGTTCTGCTGCTGCAGGTGGGGCGCAGCATCGAGCTGGCGCAGCTCAAGGAGGTGAGGGCTCGCAGGCGCACAAGCTGCCTTGCTGTCATACCCTGAGCACCGTGCATGCTGAGCCCCCTGCGTGCATCCGGATCCCTACGCCCTTGATTGGAGCTTTAGCAGCCATCCAACCAATCCTTGCACAAGTACAGATAGTTCGGGTCAGCGCATGCCGCTTTGTGCAGGAAATAGTATGAGCGATGTTCCATGTTCAGGTTGCATTTCGTTTGCGCATTTGCGTCTGGCGCAACGCTTGAGCCCATCCTGACGTGCACCCCAGCCTTTCCCCTTTCGTCCATACCCCTTACCTCATCATTCCCCTTCACGCTGCCCGAACAGGACATGGAGATGCAGAGCCATGAGCTGACCGTGCTGAGGCGCCAGAACGAGATGCTGGCAGCCAGCGTCAAGCAGCTGCAGGCGATGCATGGCCTGCAGGGCGCTCCAGCCGGCGGCGGCGGCGGCATGATGGGGCCTGGCGCAGGAGGCTCGGGCGGGGCGCTGCCGCCGCCGCAGGTGCAAGCAGCAGCGGCGGCAGCATCACCGCTGGCAGCGGCCCTGCGGGCGCCAGGCAGAACTCCTACTTCAACTACTTCTTCCGTTCCTGATCCAATCAGCCGGCGCTGCCATCTGTGGAGATGTATGGTACTGCAGCGGCACCTCTGCCCACTCACCCACCGACAAGCTGATCAGCGATAGCAATTTCCGCGCACGTATGGCCGGGTCGTCGATATCGGCGGCCACCTATTGCAATGACTGCAGCATGCTGACTTGGTCTTGCTCAGCTCGCAGCTCGCCCTTGGGTGCCGCTTTACCAAACGCGGAACGCCATACCCATAGATCCTCCACACCCGAGGGTCATGGTGCTGCCTTTGCTTGGCGCCTTGGTGGTGGATGACTGCAAGCCCAGCAACTGGAACTCATACAAGCATTCTGCATGCCGCTTCCTTTTGCTGCTTTTGTTTCTTTCTGCCCAAATTTGAATTGCTGCGCATTCGCCTGTGCAAGGCAATGTACGCTTTGTTCACCGCTTGAACCGCCCTAGCATGCCCATGCGTTGCCTTAGTTCAAGCCTTGCAACTGCCCTGATCCTGCCCCAACATGTTAGCACAGCGCTGGCTGCCTGGGGCACATGGAGCACAGCCACTCGCCCGTTTCCAGCACACCGTACCGCGCTGTGATGCTGGAACGGCATGACGACGCTACCCTCCCATTTATGATGACCTCATCCACTCTGGATTTTCAGGCATGTACCGTAATGGTGTGTTGAGCAGCAGGCAGACATTCCCGCCAACACACCAATAACATAATGCACATGAGTAGCAATCCAGGACGGTGCGCATTTGTACTCAATTCCGTGTGGCACCCGAAAAACGGGGTGTGTTTTCTACTTTTCTCTCTTTTCTATGAGCCTTGGACGACCATGGCCTCTGTAGGCTGGGGCCGAGGCCCGGCAGCAGTCAGTCCACTTGGCACCTCACCCATCACTTCTAGTAATCACCCGCTAGTGCATGCAAAACTGCGCCTGCAAGTGCTGCTCCGTTACTAGCTACTTCAAACCTTGAAGACTGCATGCCGTAGACATAGCCACGGCCCGGGCTGTCTCTGCTCCATGCCTGTTGCGTAAACTAGAACACTTCTTTCAATACCGCTGTGCCAATTCTAATTCCTTGGCACCTGCAAATTTGGTGCAAGGGGCATTCGAACCCACCGAACCACATTGGGGCACGTTGCAGCATTTGTGCGCACATGCATGGAGTGCTCGCAAGGCTGCTGCCGCTGATCACATGCGGCATGCGTGTGTCCCTGCTGCTGCGCCGCGCCTGAGGCCCACCAGCCGCTGAAAGGCGTGCTGCGCGCATGCAACCACACGTCTGGCCTTTGTATTGTTTGCTAGCGATAAGCGCCTGTTCCCTCCTCTCTTTCCAATGCCTCCTGTCTCCTCTGATACATCATACATGTGTACCCGAAGTGTCCCCAACTCACCACCACAGGACCGTGGTGGTGGGAGGTGCGCCAGCACCACATGGTGCAACGCTTTGGCCACAGAATGACCTGCTGGCCTGAGCGTGCCTGGAGTCCTGCTGCTGCTGCGGAGTGCCGTCCGCATACACATAACGCCGCGGTGCTTACAATGATCGACAGTGCAGTGCTTATAGGCATGCACCCAAGGGTGCATGAAACGTGCTGTTGAATAGTAAGGCTTGCGGTTCAAGCCAAATGCATGGGCGCCTGCGTGCATCAGCACCGCTGCTATGTTTGTGTGTGTGTTGGGGTGTGGGTGGCGCAGTTGCGTCACACGCATGGCTCTTAACTTTTCAGGAGCGGAGGCAGGCACGAGGATGTGATACAGAGGAGCAGCAGGCACAACATTAATGCCCAGCCCCAAATGGCACTATGCAGTGCAGTGCGGTTAGCGTGCGCTAACGCGCTTACTTACGGTGGTGTGACCCCTGTCAGGCAAAAGCACATGGCACACATGTGACGGGCGGAGCCTCAGGGTGGATTCATATGCACACAACCGTGTTGTGTGTGCTGCGGTCCATGATGCAGTGGCTGCAGCATATGTGCGCAAGGTGCGTGCAAAATGCCCATGCGTGTTTGGGCGAAGTTCAAGCGTCCTTGGTGTACGGTACGGATGTACTGATGTACGGTACTCGCCAACCATGGACCCACTGCAGCAGCACTGGAACAGCGTTGACGAGTGTCAATCAGGATCAAAAGGGTGCACGGTCCTCTGTGCTCTCTCGACCCTTCAGTGTTCTGGTCAAAGATTGGAGGCGCCAGCAGACGCAGAAGTGTGAGGGCAAACGCGGTGGAGCCCCCTGCATGCATATGATGCCGCACGCTCAGGGCATAGCTGTCGCAGGTGGGGATGTGCTGCACAATGAGCGCAATGAGCACCCTATCAATGCGGCTATGAGGTTGCAGCACACGGAAGGGCATTCTTTCAAGCCCATAATGGCTCGAAAGGGGGCGACCGTCGCTCCTACTGCAGGCAGCACAACCAGGCTTGCCAACATATGATCCCAGAAGCCCGGCGGTGAGGCCACGGTACCACAAGCCCTTGCAGTATTAATCATGTTGACGGTTCAGCAGTGGGAGCGAAGGCGGCATGCTAGGACAGCAAAATGGTTGCGGGACAACTACGGCTTGCGAGGGCCAACAAACGCCTAGCACTGCAGCGGGATTCTCTTCCAGCAGGCCTTAACACAAAGTGCTCGTCAGCTGTAGAGCCACACGACACGCCCAGCGCGGCTGCATGACAACGGCTGCCGGAAAGGTCATCACTTGCTGCTGCCGCTGCAAGTATTGGTGACGCTCCTTGTCCCGCTGCCGCGCCTGCAGAGAAACGCTGCCGCCTTGCTGATGCTTGCGGTGCGGACACTATTGACGGTACTGGTGCTGGTGCTGGTGCTGAGGGGCTGGCCGTAGCCCCCTCAGACGTCCATGCTGCCTGCCATGCCGTACCGCTCATCCTCAGTATCAGTGTCGGTGCCATAGCCGTACTTGGACGATGTCTCTGTGCCCTGCTGCACGCGTACAAGATGTACACGTGCACGCACAAGCACAAACACACGCTCAGGCCGCACGCACAGCGTGCCAACACAGCACGGGAGGAGAGCATAAGATCACGTACGATGAGTATGTCAGAGCACGACCACCGCATGTACTAGGACGAGCGCAAGTCCGCTAAGCGAGGCTAACAGGTGCATGCTGCTGCTGGGCGGATGTGCAGGGCCGGCCAGTGACTGCGGCGTCACAGCTCGGAGGTCAGCATCGACCGCAGTGAGGGTGGGAGGGCCAAGAGGTCCAGCCCTCCCAGAATGCGACCAGCACTGGAGTGGTTCATGCCCACCCTGCGGCTGACAGTGGCCTTCCGGCCAGGCGTGCGTGCCGCTGTGCGTGCATACTGAGGCAGGCCTGCATTGCTAAACACGCCTACAATGCTTGTCAGCCACTGCAGCTTGGCTGCATGATGCACACTGGTGCAGCACCAGAAATGTCCAGGCGATTGTCATCGCTGCGACATGCTGGACATGGGGTGGTGCATGGTGCTGATGCGCGTGCGGAGTTTCAAGCTCGCATGCATAACACTTTGCATGTCCAGGCTCGTGCCACACAGCCATTACCATGTTCATGCTCTTGCACTCTGCTCTCTCCATGCGTGCGCACAGCCACCAAACGCACCTCGTCATCTGCAGACGCCTTGCTGATGGCCCGACAGCTGAAGTACAAAATGCGTTTGAGTTTCTTATTGTAAAAGAAGTAGTTGAACGACCAAACGCTGGTCTGCTCGCCTGCACACCACACAAACAATGGTACGACAGCTCACCGCACTTGCGTACTTGCGCCAACCAAGGGGAGTGAGCTCATGTTGACCCAAATGGGAGCACAGCTGGAGAGGGGAGCATGACTCACCAAACGGGTCAGTCTCAAGGTCCGACTGGTAGGTGTACACATCACAGTCCTTCATGCAAATGGCCTGCAGGATCGACCAACGCATGGAATGCCACAGGGCATGCACACGTCACATGAATGACATGATCCAATGCTGGTCACATGCAAGGTATGTGCTGGCATGCAGCGTACACCTGGGTGCCAACCAAAGCACTGTCAGCAGCGCACCTCATCGATGGAGCTCCACAAGCACTCCAAGAACGGGTTCTCGCCGAAACCAGGTGTTTTGGTCCACACCTGCGCGATGCCCATGCAGCAGTGCACACTCAAGAAACCCCCCTGGGACCCTCCGTGACGCCACTGAACTCGTGCAGCAGCGCAAAAAGTCGGCATACCTTGGACACCTCCAGTAGGTAGCTGTCAATCGTCTCCTCCGCCTTTGCAAGCCCATCTTCCTTCTTGAAGTGATGCGAGCGAAGCTGGCTGAAGTCATAGTCCGGGTAGATGTGGTTAAGGGTGAGGATCAAGTAGATGAGTGTCTTCCGGCTGTTTAAGGCAAACAACGTAAACGGAACCAAAGCCAGGCAGGCAGGCCAGTACACACTGAGAGGGGTGTGCAAATGCATGACTTGGATAAACATGAGACAAGGCTAGCCAGTTGCTGACGATCGTTCTGTTGTGCCCATAGAGACAAGCACTGGCGGGTGTTCATTACTTGGTCACATGCCCCACACCTCCCAACACCCAAAATCCTTGCCTGGATGCCTCTGCAAGAGGACCAACGGGCGAAGCTGACAGCTCATTTGGCGAGCTTCCCGTCACGACCTCCTGGTCCAAGCTCTTTGATAGCTTTTTGTCGAGTCCCGCAAGCTTGCCTGAGCATTCCAGGAATCAGGAGAGGCACAAGGGATTATAACCATTACCACGACGTCAGCAGGTGCACACGTTTTAACGCACAGCAGACAACCAGACGCGCTTACACGAATAGGCTTCAAGGTCGCCTTGCAGCACGTATTCACCGACGTCCACGTTCTTAAGGAAAGCGTTTATCCTGCATCCAAAACCCCAGCAGCTTTGAGTGGAAGGTCGCCGCGCTTGTGGTCACAGACGCATCCCACACCACATATACACACCTTGCTAAAGGCGGAAGGTCCAAGTACTTCATGGTCTATGTCAACAGTCTAAGCGTGTCTCTAAAACTGAACTGTAAAAGCCGATATCGCATGGAGGTCGCATTCTCCGAGGTACATCGTGGCAGCAGTGCAGTTCGAGCGCAGTGTGCAATAGGAAAGCGGGCAGAGATCACAAAGACGGGGGTGCAGCCCTTGTCAGGACCTGCGTGCACACACGCCAAGCGCCGCACTGGCATAAAATGCAGCTTCTGATGCTGATGCACGGCTCGCATGCATGCACTGCAACCCTGTTTCCCTCTTGTCTTATTGCTTCCTTACTGCGTGATAGTGCAGCACCTCTATCGCTCTTTACACACACACCCGACAGCCCAGCATGCAAACACTTCAGAGGCGCACTGCGTCGGGCAGCACCAGGCTTGCCTGCAAGCCCACCCGCCACACTCGTGTGGTGTGCCAAGCGTTCTTCAAGCCCCAGCAATTTGCTGCAGGACTTGCTGCTGCAGCGGCGAGCTCCGTCCTTCTGTTTGGTGGAGCAGGTGCTGCGCATGCTGCAGGCCTGCCACTGATGATGGCAGTTTGAGTTCTGTCATACGCGCATACTGCAGGGACTGAACTTCCCTGCTGCAACCTGTGTGAGCTGCCCAGGAACAGCTCTTGCTAATAAGGAGCGGGTTGGCGAGTTCGCTGCAAGGTATGTGCTGCACCGCACAGACTGTGCGAGTCTACCCTTGTGGCAGCAACTCAAACACGCGCGGCGTGCATGATAGCTGCGGTTATGTGTATGTCGTGTCAAGCTTCGTGAAAAGGTCGTGTGGCAGTGGTGCGAGTGGCGGCCACCCATCCGAAGTTCAGGCCTGGCGGGGCAGCGTGCAAGGGCTGTCACCACTGCACCGAAACACTGCCTCATACCTGAACACGCATATTGCATACGAGCAGTCTGCATATCAAAGCCTACATCAACACCCACAGGTTGAATTGATTGGACTGTGGCGTTCACCCTGCAATTAGTGCAATAAGTAGACGACCTGAATTCGCTGTTGATTGTGGCTTTTTGCAGCGGCCTTATCTTCAAGGACTCTGTGGAGGTGGAGAAACTTGCGGACCCCGAGAGTGAGTGTATGTGTGCACAAGCACACGCACCTGCCCAGGTGCTGTCCTTGCACCCATCCACTGGGGACTGCGGGAACCTCGTCTCATGACACTGGCTTCCGCTCAAACTCATCACCCCCCCACACTCGCACCCCCCGCACCCCTGGGCGCCCACACTGACTGACAGGCACACATTTTACACAGCGCATGTATGTGCTCCACGTACGGTTTACACGACTATCGCGTGCAAGTGTACCGGTATGTGCGCGCATGTGTGCTCAGCCCGTTGCATCGTTGTCAGCAGCAGCTGCAGGGCCATCATGGCCTGTGCGGCTCACAGCGGGCTGGCGCAACGTGATGCTGTCTACCAGCACCAGCGCTTGTTGTGCGGCATGCCCCGCTTCACAGCCTGGCCGATCCACCATCACGCGCAGTCTCCACATCTCCACGTGTGTCGAAACAGTCCTCGCCATGCACAAGCGCTGGCTTCCACCCACCCTGTCTGTACCTTTGTTTTGGGGGTCACAATATTTGTCCCATGTGGGTCAGTGGTCACCCGCGCGCCTGCTGTGCTTCCGCCCCGCTATGCAGTCGACGGAGTCACGCTGTACTTTGCGGACTTCAAGCGGTACGTACGTACTGACTACTGAGCTCTCGCACACCCACACACCCAAACGCTAGTGCAAGCCAACCTCCGTACATACAGTTCTCGGCGCGCATGGCGCGTTGTGTACGGGAATGACAGTGTTTAGTGAGGCTGGGTTCATGCGCTTGTGCGTATAGCTTCCTGAGAGGCATCCATTCACATGTGGCCCTGCGTCCTCTGTGCCCCACGCATGCATGCAGGTCCTTGACAGACAAGCTGTCAAAGGACTTCTTCTCGGAGCCCTCCCAGGTGTGTAACACGCAGCACGTGCAGCATGACATGCCAGACTGCCTGCCTTTTGGGTCTCACGTGTTATGCGGCCAACGCCACAGCTCGGCCGCCTGCAGTCGTGTCATGCTGTGAGCCGCCTGCCAACAGCCCTGCGTGCAGTGCTGCTCATGCACGGTTCAGTTTATGTCAGGCTGGAGCGCCTCACCACACAACACCAGCACATGCTCACTCGCATGGTGATGGATGCATGCTCTGCGATGGTGCCAAGATGGCCGCTGGGCCCCACAGCATTGTCGGGGCGTTGTCGGCAAGCAGCCACCCTGCAAAATGCGCGCTTGATCGCCACCTGCACACGCCGCCTAAGGCTGTGCAATGTGTGTGCTGTGCATGCTGCGTGTGCTGCATGTGCTGCGTGTGCTGTGCGTGCTGTGCTGTGCCCCAGGCGTCCATAACGTGCGCCATCACGGGGCCGGTGCACATAAAGGACATGCGCAACATCGAGGGCTCAGAGGGGCGCGAGGTGTTCTCTGAGAAGAAGGGTGAGCCAGCAGCGAAATGTTGACCACGATCCAACGATTGAATGCTGTGTTCCAAGGGCCAGCAGGGATCCGACAACGATCTAGCCGGGGTCCAGGAGGGGTCCGGGAGAACTCGTAGTGCACATCGGACATTGCCTGCACGGAATCTAGTTATCTGCCACAGGAGTGGTCCGGCGTGCAACGCCGTACCGCGGCTATGTGGTGCAGTTGTGCCAAAGCAGAAGGGTAGGCTGTGTGAAACGGCTGGCGGGGAAGCATATGCTGCACCATCATGTCCTGGGCCTGTCATCCACTGAGCCTGTGCTGTGCTGTGCGCCGCTGCTGCCCGCGCGCTGCCCCTGCCCGTGCGCGCGACCCAGGCCTCAACCTCTTCACGGACAAGGTCAGTGACACGGTGACGCCTGATGCAGCGCAGCATTGCTGCTGGCGGCCCCTGCACGGCCTCCTGTATGCGCTTCCCAGCACCCCTCCTGCCTGCGCTGAGCCATGCCAGGGTCATGCAAACATGCTGAGCGCTCTGCTTTCATGAGTGGCCTTACCGCACACAGCGCAGCGCCACCCCTGCACGTCCCCACGCCGATCCTACCTGTGACGCTCACACACACACACGCATGCATGTGCCTACGGAAAGCAAGTAACCCTACACACGTGCACGGTACCTCCTCCGCCAAGGCCTTGATCAGCGGTGCTCAACTGCTCATACCGCCCTGCTGTGGCATGTGCTGTTGCTACCTTGCAGACACTGCGTGTGAGGCGGCTGTACGACGCCAGCTCAAACGTGGTGGTCTACGTCTCCTACAGCACGCGCCTGTCGGGAGCCTCGGTAAGGCGCGCGTGTGCTTGCCGCCCTCACCTGCCGCAGCGTCAGTTGAGTGGCATGCAGCCCAAGCAGGGCGCCCCACGTCTCAATAGTCAATACAGCACCTCAGCTATCTAATCACTTGCGCATTGCTGACGAATGGCCTTTCAAAATGAACTGAGCAGCATGGTCTTGCAGCACTGGAGAACCCCAACATGGACGGTGGGTCTGACGTTTTTCGTTTCTTGGGTGCATGCAAATCACTCACATCCAGGCAGGCGAGCAGGCAAACACGAGGGGCGGCGCACGCTTGCCACCTGCACAGTAACACCCACCGCCTGCCTCATGCGCCTGCCTCATGCATCCTTCACTCTTGAACACTGCCTGCACCCAACAAACGGACCCTTTATTTGTTGGTCATTTCCTTGTTGTCGTGGTGTCTCTAGGCGGAGGGCGCTGTCAGCACGGGCCGCTACCGCACTTCCATCTGCGCGCTTCCGCTCACGCTCTACGCCGCCCAGGCGCCTTCCGTCACTGCAGGTGCTGCTGCTGCCGATGCAGCGCCTTGACGGCCGTGCATCTCGGCCGGCAACCACCTCTGCATTCCTTGCACCGAGTGCACGAGCACGTGCTTCGAAAAGGGTTGCATCGGCAACGCTCTAGCCTCACAAACGGAATCAGGACCGAGCTTGCGATTTTGGCTGTAACCGTCTGTGTGCCGTGAACGGCGATTCATTGGACCGTCACGTATGTGGCCTACGTTTGCGGATAAGCTCCGCTTTCACTAGTTATTGATGATCGGCACAGTGCGTGTTTCAGACATGGGGGGTCAGGGTATGGTGCGTACGGTGTGAGGGTCACTAGCACCTCCCAAACACGCCTTGCTTTCTTATCCCGCTCATTTTGGTTTCACTGCCTCGCGTATATCCTCCGGATCTTGTGATTTGAAATGCTGTTCTTTCGTCCACCTTTTGCAGCAGGCATTGTTTGGTACTAGGCTGCAGGTCGTCCATGCGTGCGCATTCAATCCTAATAACCTTCTCCGTTCTCGATGCTGGATGACATACGCCGTGAGCCAGGGATATGCCGATGTTTGCTGGTGGCCTCTAAGGCCAACATACATATCACGTCATGGTTGGTTGGCACACAGAATGAGCCGGGAAGTAGGCTGGTGCATACCTTTGTGCACCCCTGTGGGTACTCCTCGCCATTCTTGATTCCTGATGATCACTCCCTCCGGACCAAACGGCTGATCAGCGGTGCTTGTGTGACCGCATGTTTCTTGCCGCCCGCCGCATTCCCATTTAGACATTCGCCTGTCAGCGATACGATAGCCTGTTCTGTGCATGCACGCCCTGCCCGCAGCACAGTGGGTGTTTGCCCATGCGGTGATCAACTAACGGGGCAATCTGGGCCTACCGCAACACACGGACCATTCGGCCTCTCCACTGCTTTGCTGAGCAACTGGGGCAGAGCGGTGGTGGCTGCCGAAGGGCGCATCAGCAGCTAGTGCTCATACCTGCAAGTTCTGCAGCCGGCCTGGCCAGCCTGTGCTGGCGCTGTTCCTTGTAAGCAACCTCAATATGAGTGCGTCTGCGGCTCTGCGCAGCAGCAACACCTGAACTGTCTGTATGCCGGTACAAGACAGATACGGGGCTGAACGCTGGCATGCTGCTTGCTTGCCCCGCTCTTCATCTAGCCATCGCCCGTTCCTGCATGCACATTCCACCACCTGCCCGCACTCCGGCATGCAGCACTGAACGTATGAACACGGGGCCGCGTCTCAATGAGATGCCGTTACACAGCAGTGCTCCTGCCGGGAGGTCAAGCGGTGAGGCTGGCCCATCGCAGGCAGCTAGGTACACAACACACGGAACGGGGCACAGCAACACAGATGCAGACACAAACAACATCGGGTCAATTACGGAGGTCAAAGAGGGGTTCGTTGGCAGGGCCAGACAAGGCCTCCCAGGAGCGGACATAGCATTGCATATGGTGCGGAAGATAGAGAGTAATACTTGCCAGTTGCAACAAGGCAATGTTGGCCATCTAGCTTAGTTCCAGAAACCGCAGAACAATCAAATCGCGTGCGGTGGCCCTCACAGCTGACCGCAAGTGAAGGGGCGTGTTGGGGAAAGAGACTGCCGCCAAGATGAATCGGTGAATGTAGCGCTCACCGGCTATGGGACATATCAGGACAAAGCACACACACGCGCAATTGGCAGCCGCAATGTTTGTAGTAGTCGTGATTGCCCCAGCTGAGCACAGCCGGGCAGGCAAAGCTCGCAAACCTGCTGCTGGTGGCCGGCTAGGAGGATCGACGCAAGTGAGGCGGTGCGGGGTGAGGCGGGGGAGTGAGAGCCGACACATACAGGCAAGGCGTGTGCGCACGCGCGCTTGAGCGAGCTCGCCGCTCGCACACAGCCCAGCCGCGTGACGGCGGCAGCAGGTGAGGTTGATGCGCTGCAGGGGCAGGGGGGGGGGGTGCTGGGGGGCATGTCGCATCATGCTAGGTATCACAAGAGGGTCACAGGCAGG
>BDDA01000029.1:293251-315708 GCA_001662385.1 Chlamydomonas asymmetrica
CGCGGTTGTATGTGCAGGGTGAGGATGCAGTCACTCGTGCGGAATTGGGCCACACGCCCAGTCGGTCGCGTGAAAGGGCCCAGCCTCTGCCTGCCAAATACTGCGGGTCAACAGGAAGTAGCGTAGCGTTAGGATAATATTTTTGGTTTTGTTCCGGTGGGCAAAGCAGCCATCACTACCGTATTGCAGGGGATATCACGGACGATTTGTTCCCATCACAAGTCATTCCAACAGGCCCCAGTAGCCATCTCCACACATCACGTGACTGATCATCCCAACACCACCCAGCCAGGTCCATGCAGCCCGCCGTACCACTTGTGGGAACGCAGTAGAAGAGACCTGGCCTGCACTGTGGCAGATAGGAGCAGCGTACAATAAACCCCCATGCAGCATGCGCGTTGCCACTGCATACGCATGAGTGGACCGTCTGCATGCAGCGCTGAAAGCCGCGCAGGCATGCCGCCTAACACACGCGCAGAGCGTGCGTGCGTTGAGGCGCAGGAGGCTCAGAAAAGATAATAGGTCATGGCATCGGAAAATACAGAAGCGAAAGAGGAGCAGGGCACCGTTGGCACTAGGCATTGCTCGTTGCGCGGATCGGCCAGTGTAGAAAACGTTGCACCCTTTCCTTTCCGCTGCACATGATTTGCTTATTGGTTGCGGCGTAGCGTGCCCTGCATAGCGCCTGGGGCAGCCAGATGCGGGTGAGTACGATTGCGCGGTGCAGGCATATTAGTGGCTTTAGTAGCGGACTGTTGGGCCATGGTCACTCGTTCAGTTCACAGCTTGATCGCTGTTGAGTAGCGTACACGTGCCACAGCCCTGCGCACCGAGCCCTGGACAAGGCCAGGGCAACGGGCTCCCCACAGGATCACGATGGTTGGGGCTGGACGGACGAGACAGTCGAAGCAACACGAAAACACGGTATGCAAAGCCAGGCAACCGAGAGCTGCCAGGGCTGGGCTGCAGTACAAGCGCAGTGAAGGCGTTCAACCACTAGTTGCAGCACTAGAGGTTAAGCTGAAACCTGAAGGCGCGCAAACTCATGCCCCTCGACTCCAGTGCACGCGCCAAGCGCAAGGGAGCACGGCGTGGGAACTGCACACGCGACCCTGCCAGTGTGACATTGTCAAAGCAAGGAGCTGGTGTTGTCCAGAGTTGAAATGCCAGTGTGCTGAAGCTGAGCACGTGCGCGGCCCACAGAAGTTGAGTTGAGGCGCCACTTCACATTCCGGAAATGTGTTGGTGGCTCTCAAAGTTCTGGTGCTGGAGCTGTTGCTGCTGCTGTAGCTGCATCTGCAGCACAGCGGACATTGCTGGCGTCAGGTTCAGAGTGGTCGACTCGCTCACGTTGCTCTGTCCCGAGCCGCGGCTGCACCGTAGCCCAAGCGGACTCGGTGCTGCAGACGTCGACGGCAGGCTCCCTGTCAGGTAAAAAGTAGCAGCCAGGTTGGGAGAGGACGAGTTACGGGCGGGGCGATTGCTGCTGGGCGCGCTCGACGCGGTGTGCATCGTGTTGGCGCCAGGCTGCCCAGTGGACCGAAGGTTGGAGCCTGCTGCGGCCCCTGACAGCCCAGATGGGTTGGGGTTGCCCTGGACTGGAAACTGTGCCGCTTCAGAGCTGCCTGTGCCTTGTCCGAGGCTGACGCCCCCTCCGATTGCCATCCCGCCGTTCGGCAGTCCCACAAACATGCTCGAGGGCACACCAGAGAACGACACGGGACCGCGCATCGCCTGGTTCTGCGCGGAAGCACCTCCCCAGGTGTTGAGCGTTGAGGAGTTGGAGCGGCCGACCTGCGGCTGTGGCAGCGAGGACATCGAGCCGCTGCCAATCTGCGAGAGCAGCGCCCACGGGGAAACGAGGCCGCCGGAGAGGTCGCTGCGCTGCGGGTGCACGCCCAGCACGGGCTCTCCGCACGCGCCCTGCTGCTGCGGATACAGCTGCTGCTGCTGCTGCTGTTGCAGGGAGGAGGACAGGAGGCGCTGCAGCTGGTTGGGCTCGCACAGCAGCGCCGCGTCGACCTGCCCAGAGTCAACTGCGGCCAGCACGTCCGCCACTTGCGCCATAGAGGAGTCGTCTGCACGCTCCATGTCCGTATCCGCGTTCGCATAAAAGCCACAGCTGCTGCTGAGGCCCAGCGGGGAGGGACCCACCGACCCTGAGATGTGGCGCGGCAGCAGCGACGCCCCGCTCGCCAGCCCAAACATGCTCGGCCCGGCGCCGCCTCCTATGTTGTAGGCCTGCACCTGCGTTGAGGATGCAGCTGCGTTGAACACGGCCGCCTCCGTCTCCATCATCTCCAGCAGCGCGTTGAAGTTGTTCGCGGCGGACTGGCCCCGCGCGAACGCGCTGGCGCGGGCCGGCGAGTTGAGTGGAGTCTGCCACGGCGTCGCAAAGGGCGAGCTGATGGGGTGGCTGCGCGGCCCTACAGCCTCCGCCACCACAGCCCCATCCAGGCACCCGCTGTTGTTGGCAGCGAGGTGCAGGCGCGGCAGGAACACAGGACCGACGCCCGACTGCAGCTGAGCTGAGTGGCTCTGGCGCAGCGCCGACGTGACGCAACCGTCGACCTGGCTCGCACTGCGGCTCTGCAGGCCTCCTGATTGATGCTGATTGTGCTGCTGCTGCTGCTGCTGCACCTGCTGCGCCTGGTTCTGCTGTTGCCCGAAGGCGAACAGCAGGCCGTACCCACCAGCGGTCACTGGGTTGAGGCTGCCAGTGGGGCTGTGGCCGCTCTGCTGGCGATGCAGCTGCTGCTGCTGCTGCTGCGCGGCCACCATGTTATCCGACTCTGTGCAGCGTGCAGAGCTCAGCGTGAGCTGGTCAAACGCGGATACCGCCGCGCTGGGGCGCGACACCGGCGAGTACGTGTTGCCGCCGCTGAGCGAGTGGCCGGCGCTGCGCAGGCCGTCGCTGGCGGCGCCCTCGCTGCGGTCCGACGAGTCTGTGCGCTTCATCTTGGCCAGGCGGCTGGGCACACGCTGCGCCGAGTCCGCCTGCAGCAACGCATATGGTACGAGCGTGAAGGTACAAGACAAACATGAGCTGTGGTGCTTGCGCCTAGTGCAGCAGAGCAGCAACAAGCACACAAACGCGGAAGCACAGCTGGGAGCAAGCCAAAGCGCCGGCACGATGGCGTTGCAGACCGCACCCACCTGCACTGCTGAGGCGCGTCCCAGCCGTGAGGGGGACCCATGCCCCGCGGGACCTGCAGCTGACGCGGGCTGCACCTGCTGCGGCTGCTGCGGCTGGTCAAACTCCGACGTGTCGGGCGTCCTCCGCTTGGCACAGTTCTTCAGGTTGAACGAGCGCGACAGGCTCTGCGTGCAGGACCCAGCACCAGAACAACAAATCGAGAAGCGCTATGCGCGAATGCACGGCGGGCAAGGGGCACAGCACAAGCAGTTCACGCAACACGAAATCCGCTGATCCAAGTCGGGCTGACTGCTGTGGGTTGCGGGCGCACCTTGCTCATCAAGTGGCGCTGGTTGGGGCGCACGCCGCCCTCCCAGCCGTTCCGAAGGTCATCCAGGTGGCCCTTGTAGAAGCTCGCTGCCGTGACGCCGCTGAACGCACTGACGAAGCCGTCGGACGAGCCACCCGCGTTGACCTCCAAGTGCCCACCTAGCGCGGTGTAGGCCGACGACTCGCCAACGGCGGACAACGACAGGTTGCTGGCTGCCACGACAGACTGCCCCACAGACTGCCCTTGCTGCATGGCGGCAGCGCTGAACAGCTGCTGCTGCAGCTGCTGTTGTTGCTGCTGCATGACTGAGAACGCCAGAGGGTCTGAGGAGAAGCCGTCCCCGTTTGTGACCCAGTAGCTGACGTCGTGCAGCTTCTGGCTAGGGGCCTGCTGCTGCGCGCCAATGAGGCCCCCGGTGGAGTGGTGCCCTGCAGTCGCGTTGTTGTTGCTGTGCACCGCCGAGCAGCAGCGCTGCAGCGCGCGCTTGGACGGGCGCGGCTCAGGCCCGGGCTGGTACGAGAGCGTGGCCTCCATCGCACGCTGCGTAGGCAACACAGCACACGCCGCAAGAACTTGACGACAAGATCTGGTAGCAAGAATCTGGGGCTTTCGCGCGACGGGTGCACATGGAAGTGCGGATGTCAGGGCATGTGGCAGGTCAGCCCAGGGGGCTGCAACAGCCACGTATGCTTACCTGCTGTTGTCCAGCGTTGAGAGCTCCAGGTCGTGCGGACGCCAGGCTGTAAGCTGACGACCCAGATGAGGTTGAGGACACAAACGACACCTCTTGGTTGATTACCGACGGGAACGACTGCAAAAGCCAGAGAGCGCACAAAAACTCAGGTGTCCGCCTCCTCTGATGATAACGGCACAGGCGAGGTTTTGCCGCAGAGGTCAGACAGAGGTTAAGAGGCAGGGCGGGATCAGCAGTGCTTGACCGGAGGTTGGATAGGTATGCTTGCCAGCTACATACACGGAAAGGTGTGACCCGAAGTGCCCAAGCATACCTCCGCGTCCGAAATAAGCTTTTGGCGCGTGTGTGCCAGCACCCATGGGTGCTGTATGAGCTGAGCAATGGTGGAGCGCCGTGCGGGCGTGCGCTGCAAGGCTGACTGGATGAAGTCTGCTGCACCCGTTGACATCCACTCTGGAAACGATGGGCTCGCATTTGCAATTGCCCTCATAGTGGCCTCCCGACAGCTCTGTGTGCAAACCAAAAGCAAACAACGGTTAAGAAAAGTCTCAGGGAGCGACGAGCAACTCACACAAGGTGCTGCTAGACACAACGCAGCATGCGCACCATTCCGAAGGGCGGCCGGCCAACGATAAGCTCGTACGCCAGAACCCCCATCGCCCAGCTATCAACGCCCATATCATATTCCAAGTCCGCTCGATCCTTGTTATCTTCGGGGTTGTGTTTGTCAGGGCACCTCAGCACCTGTGCGCAGCGCGAAAAAAATCCACAACGAACCGTTCACACAAATACTCGAACAAGATGTCATCACTGGTGGGCAGAGACTGCTGCACTGCGCAGGCTTACTCAATGCAATCAGCCAAGGCAGGTGAAGCTTGCCAACGAAACTGTGTCGTAAGCAGTACGATGCGCGGGCATGGGTGACATGCACACCCCCATGGAAGGTCGCTAGGCGAGCTCATCCTGGTGCAGTTCATAACACTACAGAGCTCAGAAGACGTCCAAGTGGTCAAGCACGTGTTTGTTGTGGCAAGCCAACCCTTTGCGGTTTCCCAGGTATGGCTGGCAGCATGCGCATGCTATGTTTGCATCACATGCCGTCGTGCATGCTAGTCGTGTGAGCGAGCAAACGACCCCATATAACCTTACAGAGCCTGCAGCATCCAACTTATGAACATATGCCAGCTGTGAACTGAAACAACCAGTGAGCGCTACAAACACTTTTCACTGCTGCAATCGTCAGCCGCTCCTCATCTCCCTGCCTAGCGCCGCAACCCACACACATACTAAGCCACTGCTTGACCAAAACCCACAGTCACTTATCTGGGCACATGTAGTCCAGAGTTCCAAGACGGGTGACGGGGCGTTCGAGTGTCGAGTCAATTGCCAAGCCGAAGTCGGTCACTTTCATCACCTTGTCCTTTGAATACACAGTGTTTTCGGGCTTGATATCACGATGAACTATGCCCCGGCTGTGGAGATATAAAAGTGCACAGAGGTATGGATATAGGACCTGCTGCACTACCTCCGGTTCCGTCAGTCGACCGCCACGGCGCTTCACATCATCGAAGAGGTCACCCTGCATGTTGGAAAACGGTGTTAACCTCCCTGTCACTTCCACTACCATCAGCCGCTTGCACAGATGCTCAAGGCACAGGACACAACAGGAAAGCCTCACCCCTGCAGCAAACTCCTGCACCAGGTAAATCCGCTCGTCGTCCTCGAATGCGGCATACTGCAGGAGTGTCAGGCACAGGAGGAGGTGCAAAACAGGGTAGAGGTGAAAAGCACAGACACAGGCAGCTGCACAACTTTACAGCGGTGCATTGCTGTGCCGGTTCCACTCTTTCAAGGCGTCAACAAAGTCCAACGCGGCAGCCGGGTCAGATGCTGCCATGCTACTTACAAAGTCGATGATGTGTGGGTGGTTCAGGGACGAGTGAATGCTGACTTCACGCTCCACCTGCTTCCGGTTCAGCCGGCTGAGTTTAGACTTCAGATACATTTTAATCGCACACGGGAGAGTGCTCTTGCGACACAGCGCATAGTACACGGTTGACGCTGCCCCGCTGCCGACCTCCCGCACAAGCACAAAGTCCTTGATGGTCCTGCAGGAGCAAAAGCAGGAAAAGTAAAACTCACACTTGTCACTGCTGCCTCGGGGCCTTCCGTTGCGTGCACACGTGGCGTGCACGCGGTCACACTGGTCCAGCGCCTTGCTGCACATTGTGGAGTGCCGGAACTCCCCAACCCTGCTTGACAGCTGCCATGCACAGCTGCAGCGGTACGTGCAGCACAGGGCTGTTCTATAACACTGTGCTGGGAAGGCGACCAACAGTGCTTTCATCCCGCCACCTGGGCTGAAGCTGGCGCTAAGCCCAGGGGCACAAGAGTGCAACACAGCAGGCACACAGCCGAGCTGGTAGAGCTCACCAGCAGTCCCGCTGCTGCATTCCCGCTGGGCATTTCTCCGACACAGCCAGCAGGCGTGGAGGATACCTGCGCAAAGATGCACAAAGGCAGGGTCAGCACAGGAACACCTACCGCCCAAGCCAATGCCTGAAGCACACCACATGCTGGCACCTAGGCAAGAAACCTTACTGGACCACAGTGCACTGGGTCTGCTTGCAGACCCAGGCGCACACTAGTGTTTGCACGGGGGCCCATCCGGAAGACATGGGCAAAAGCAGGACGGGCTGACGCCCAAACCACACCTGTGCATTCTTCAAGCTGGAGGGGGCCCTCTTGACGCTGCTGAAAGAAAGTCACCACAACACCAGCCCCTGTCCCAAAGAGAGGAGTTTGTAAGCGGTAAATGTCACCATTCATGGTCGAGTACCTCCATGGGTGCAGCACTTTGCGAGAAGGCCCATCCGCCTGTACTGGTGCTTTACTTGAGAGCAACACGCTAGCTGCAACTCTGAAAACGCTGCGTCCCCAGGAGTACGCATGGCGAGTGCAAACCCGGACAAGTGACAAGTGACAAGTGGTCACAAGAGTCTTTGAAAGACTAGTCGAGGCGAGCCACCGCCCCACACGCAACCCAGAACAGCTACACGCATAGAGCATCGAACACGCAACGGAGTGGAGTCTGTAGGAAGCACCGCACTAGAAACACACGCCAAGAGGGTCTCACCTGCATGGAACACGCCCTTAGCCCCATCGTGGTGTCGCCGGGCTCCTGTAAGTCCACTCCAGACCAGAAGGAAACGAGCTGTGCACGCCGGTTAACCCACGGCACAGGCGCTGTGAAGCTGATTTGTCTCAAAAGCAAAAGAGTGTAAGGGCAGAGGCGTTTTAAAGATGGTCACTTGTCTTTGCACAGTTGATACTAAGCAGCAAATACGTGTGTGAATGCGTATGTAAATACACTCTTAAACAGTGTTCAAGTAGGAGGTAATGTCGTAAAGAGCTTGAGTGGCAGCGGCGAGCCGTTCGGGGTGCGGCTTTGCATGCGAATTTTCAGGCAAAGGGCACACAGATACATGGAACTCGTTTAGACAATCACTAGGATCCACCGAGATACGTTTGCCACCTTTAGATGTTCAGCGTAGCAGCTGGCTTGCCAGCGTTTGTTTTACGTCATCCTCAACTCCGTCACGCGCCATCCCTGTCACTTCGGAAGGCGTGAGGGACGCCAGACCAATTTACAGTTAGAAGGCACGACTCGGTTGCAGTTGGAACGGTTTCTGTTCCATCCACCATCCAGAAAGTTTAAGCAAGTAGACTGGAACGCTCCGTTCGCGTCTTGCGGAGCTGTACGTGTCTTACCTTTGGTAGCGAGGAAAAGCAGCAGCTCAACAGGCTTCACCCATGCTGATGACACATATTGCCTTGGTCGGGTAAAATGCATGGCTGGACCACACGATACGGCATGTAAGAGAGTAAAGCTCATACACCAATCATATTAGAACATAGGGTTGTTGACGGCCCGTGTGTAAGTTGTGCGCACGTCAAGCAGCAATCCCACACGTATGTCTGCACCACACCAGGCCTGTGCGCTCAAAGATGCACAATGACCTTAGGCCTGCTGAATATCTTGAACGCGTCCTCAATTTCCTTCAGCCGCTGCTCGAGGTCGTCCTTGCGCCGTATCGCGCTCGGTGTCTCTATGCGCAGCGGCAAGTGCTGGATCGCCCTCTCGACCTCGTCCTTGTTCTTCTGGAGGATAGCCAGCGTCTCCATCCGCTCCTCCTCCGGCATGAGGCGCATTCCTGTCAACGGCATGCATCAGGGGGTATCAGCATTCGGCACGTGCGTGTGGCGTACGAACAAGGAGAAGCGCGATGGCAGGTGGCGCGCGCACGGGGCTCGGGGAACCAAAGTGGGGTGCGTTCTCCGCTGACAGGCCTGAGGTGTACACGGATAAGAGCAGGAGCATTACGCCTGCCCACTGCATTCGCGCACACACTTTGCTGAAACAGTGCTGCACAGTGCTCCACGCACGCTGTACCCAGTACACCACGCTCCTACTGGCTCTGCCCCCGTTGCGCGCAACACGTCCCTTATGTGCATGCCTTAACGGTGCAACTGAGCTAGCAAGCACTTGGCGCGGGGTCATGGTATGTTCGCAAAGATTGAGAAACAGCCGACCGGCTGTCACGAAGCGCCATGCGTTGCACGCAGCATGCTTACTGTGCGTACAGACGAGAGCCATGCAGTCATGCACGGTGCTGAACAAAACGCACACCGCCAAGGCGCCACTGGCTGGCCTGTCCATACATGGCGCTGCATGCAATATCAGCGCGGTGATGTGTGTCGTTGTGGCTCGCTCACCGGGCGGTATGAGCGCAGCCTCCTTAGCGCGCAGCTTGGCCTCCTGGTCCGCAAGCATCTCCATCTTGCGGTCCACCAGATACGAAGGCACCTGCAGCCGAGCACGCAGGTTCGTGGCCAGGCATGCCATCGCCCTCTGCGCCACGCGTAACTCTCTGTGCTTGCCAGCCACAGTGTGTGTTGAATCCTTAGCTAGGCGCCCAGGACTACACTGCACGCCCCTGACTGGGGAGTGCCTTTCATATGCACACCGCGAGTTGCACAGCACATGGGTTTGCTGCACTCCCCGGCTGTGCAATGAGCCAGGGCACAGGTTGACATGTGTCAACGGCATGCACACCATGTTCTGGTGCAGCCCGTGTGAGAGGCATTACAGGCAAGCTGCAGGATGCGACAGCCCGGTCCAGCACCGAATGCCAGTGCATGGCCTTGAGCAAGCCACGCACCCACCCTGCCATAGTCCTTCTTCACGAGGTACTTGGCGCCGTCGTCGTCATGCCTGTCCGGCCGTGGCGGCCGCATCGGCGCCGCCGCCCCCAGCTTATTCTCCATCAGGAAGTCCCGGCCGTTGTCGGAGGGTGTGCGCTGCAGCGCCCGCCGAGTGGGCGCAGACGTGCTGCGCACTGCATGGTGCGCAACACATGACCAGCAGAGAGTGCATTCCATGCGCACGTTTCAGCAGCCGGAGAGGCTGGCATCGGACATAGCGTGGGTGGCATGCACAAGCACGTGACACAACTGGCGTGTTGCCACCGCCACCAAAGCGAGTGACAGCGCATCGAAGCGCAGCTGTAACGCAAGGGGTAGGCGGTTCAGAACGAGGTCGCAGCCTCGGTGAAGGCATGCGCCAGACATGCATTGAGCGGGATGAGCAGCGTGTGCGCTGGACATCGTCAGCGTGGTAGATTGTCACGCGTGCAACCTGCATATGTGCACGGCGTTGCCACTTGCGACGTAGCAGCTGGGCGTGCGCATCAGCGTAAAACATGCTACTCAATATGCATGCGCACGCATGCAAGTACATGAACGTGTCAGGGAGCCCAAACACAACAAGAGCACAAACCCGCCAACCCTTGAACTTGGAACAGAGGCAGCGCAGTATCGCCAGGCATGCGCAATTATAGAGGGTGGTGTGGCCAGCACCCAGCTGCAAGACACACCTGGAGGAAGCTTAGTTGTTTGCTGTGAGCTGCTGTCTGATACTTTCCGCATAGCATTCATTTGCGACTGCTCCTTCACGGCGCGGACGTTTGCGCTTGCATGGTTGACTGGCTTCAGGCCCGCACGCGCTTGGGCATCTCTGGGCCCCCGCACTGGGTTTAGGATGCTCTCAATCTGCACGCAGGCGAGTGGTAAGCTTTCCTTTGTCCAAGTTGCCGGCAGCAATACAGTGCCAGCACGAGTAGCATAACAGTTTGAGCGTACCTGAGAGCTGTCTCCGTGGGAGCGCTGTTTGGGAGTTGGTGGAAGCCCTGGTGCATTGCTTGAGTTTGCAGGCGCGCTGGGGCCTGGTGGGGGCACATTGTATGTCCGAATTTTGGGCGCGGCGCCAATCACCGGCTCTGCACCGAGCGCGTACACACTCTCCTCAGCTCCAGAAGTTGCACTGCGGGATCGACCCAGACCTCGCGGAATGGGAGGTGCTTTCTGTGCCGCCATGCCGGCCTACAGCATACAGCGCAGTTTCAGGTATGCGCACGCTCATGTCATGGAACTGCCTGTGCTGTGTGTGTGGCTCCTTTGGGAAGGCAGGCGAGCTGAGAAGCAAGCAGCAAACAAACAACGTGCTGTTCTACACAACCACATCCACAACCACTGCAACAGACCTTGTTGTGGCCCTTGCTGACACAAGCGTGCCACTGCCCGGCGTTGGACCTCGCCCTACTCCTTGCCCTTCACAAATGCCTGCTTTTTTCTAACATCTTGTCAACATAATCTCCCGCCCAGGGCTGCGACGATGCACCTGCGGCCGCGTGGTCAACTGCGAAAAACCCGAGGTGCGCTTGCAGCGCAGTTCTACTGAAGTCACAACCAACTGAGCAGGCAGAGAATGGTATAGCGGTGTATAGTGGTGGAAGTAACAAGACATAGGTGCTTGGCTTTCCCCTGCTCCGCGGCCTCCCTCTGGGTTCAGCAGGGGGTTCATGCAGGATGTTTTGCATCGATTTCACGTAGCATGCGCACCAGCAACAGCCTGCCCTGCGAAAAGGGAAAGCCAAATTGTCTGCTGTCGGTTCGCTGCTGTGACTGCGTCCGAGAACGTTGGTCGTGAACTGTTCCATCTAAATATGGTTTTGAACTTGGTGTTGGGCTGTCAACAACACGAGCGGGGCTCACCTCCATTTCAATAAACCACTGTAGCCCTGCAGGCTCCCAAGATGTCCAGGAAGGCAAAGAGCCTCACTGCATCCTTGGCTGAGTTTGCCACGGAGCTGAGGCAGTTTACCAGCCACGTCGCTGATGGCGTCCAGTACTTGAAGCGGGTCTCAGAGCAGCGGCCATGCGCTGGTGGTAAGCAGTGTCTTGCAGCGTTGCCCAATATGCACATTTCGACGCCAAATGACACACAACGCTATGCGTCCGTTTTGCCTTCCCTGCGCCTGCAGCCAGGGAATTCCGCCACGTGCTGGAGAGCATGGACCAGGAGGTCACCGACCTCACCTCGGAGCTGCAGCTTCTTGACAGCCTCTCCGTGGACTGCCTATCATTTGAGGTGTGTTTATGAGAAAGGCCAAGTGTGCTCAGCTGCAAGCATCCCGAACCAACACTGGAACCATGCGCACCGCACAGTGCACAGGACCGGCGCCGCGTGCAACCTGCTCGATGGTTGTTGTTGGCCTCACCGGTGCAGGAGCTTTTAGGCCATGCGCTGGAGCTGTACCAGTCCAACAGGTCCACCATATCCCAGCTGGAGTGCCACCTGGAGCAGTATGGCTACGCGAGACCGCCTGACACAGTATGTGAGCCCGAGGACCCGCTAGCAGGCACGCTGGGAGACCGCAGGGCGGTGCGACAGCAGCCCAGTCCACATCCCACAGGTGAGCGCTACCGTTCCAGTGTTCGTTTCACTTCAACAGCGCTCCTCAGCTGGCAGCCTCGGTCGACTGCACCACTTCGTTAACGGAACGGGCTGTGTTAATCGTTCGCCCTGTGCTTGACTTCTGGCCGGTGTCGAGCAGCAGACTCCCGCAGCAACGCACGGTATGCGCTGGACAGCGATGCCAGCGAGGACGAGGACACGCACGCTGTTCATGACACCAGCCAGCACACCGCTGCAGCCAGCAAGGCCGGAGTGTCATCTGCTTCAGCCCTGAGCGGCGCGCTTGCCCTCGGTGCAAAGGGGGCGAAGAAGGCCACCATAGCTACCCCCTTTGCGGCGACGCCTGGCAGCGCCCTGCCCGGCACAAACCAGCGCAGCAGCGCAGCAGCTGCAGCCCACCGCAGAGCCACCCCTGGCCCCAAGGTGAGGCGTATGCACGGCGCTTCACGTAGTATGGTATGCCCATATCAAAGTAATCAATCTGCTGCGTGCTGGGGGCAACTGGGGCTGGTTGCACGGCGCCACGCTGTTCACACCTGCATGTTGCTCGCAGCTGTCGGACACAGTATGTATACACTGAGTGATACACATGGCCACGCTCCCGTATCCCCACTGCCGTGCAGCTCACACCGTACGCTGGCAGCGATGACGACGACGATGGCGACGACGACGTTGCCGCTGATGGCGGTGCGGGCGGCGACAAGGGCGCAGACGCCGGGCTCCACAACACCATCAGCCTGCGCACGGGCAGCAAGGCGCACCAGCAAGCGTCACAGCCTCAGCACGCAGCGGCGTCGATGGGCACGCGTGGCGACGCGGCACCCGCCAGAGCCGGAGGCGCTACCGCTGCGCAGGCGGGCGCCCCTGGAGCGGAGGCTGTGCGGCCGCTGCCACCTACCTCAGCTGCGCCTGGCACAGGTCTGTGGCAAGCCATCGGCACAACCATAGAACGCACCATCCAGTTTCATCGGTGTGCTGTGGTCGGCAAGTACATCGCAGCTTAGTTTGGTTTCGCACTGCCGACCCTCCTGCACAGTACATTTTACAGGATTTGCATGTGTGATAGGGGCCGTTGACATGCATGTGCGGTGTCTGCCTCCTGACATGGTGTACTGGTGCGTGGGCGTGCAGCCGCCAGGCGCAGGGCCGCGCCCGCCACCGCCACCAAGGCGTTCAGGGCGTCCTTTGACAGCCAGACGTCGTCCACGCCCGAGGGCATGGTGATGACGCCCGGCATGATGGCGGTGCTCAACAAGTACGCGGGAGGGGGCAGCGCCACGGGCGACTCGCTGCCGCTCTCGCTGGGGCCCTCGCTGCCCAGCCATGGCAGCACGCCAGGTAGGTGCGGCTTTAAGTTCCTGGCCTCATGGGTTACACGGGTGCGTGGGTCACACGGGGGGACAGGCGTGCAGGGATGCAGCCAGGGTGGTTTTGCAATGAGTGGTGCTGCATGGCCCTCACAGTGTCTTGAGTGTGCGGCGTGGTTTTGCGTGGGGTGTGGAGAGTAGGTAAGCTGGACGTCCATGTGCGATAACCACACTTGTATGGATGCATCCTGTGCACGGGGTAAAGACCGTGCACGGCCAACGGTCTGCAGCGGCAGGCCGTGCAGTGGACAAGACAGCGGAAATCGGCAGGGCCTGACGGGTGAATGACACAAGAATGTTGATTTTGAAAAATGTTTGTGGCGTGCAACCAGCTAGCGTCACCACACTTCCTCCAGCATCGCACCCGCCCGCAATACACGCTCAGCCACTCAATCCGTGGCCCGTCCACTATTGATGGCGCTGAGGTGCAGGCTCAGAGGCCGTGCATGCAGCCGCAGGCGCGGGAGGCGCTCAGGCGCAGCAGCAGCAGCAGGCGCCTGCAGGGGCCGGCAACGCTGCCCGGACCGGCGCAGGCGCCGCCGAGGACGACACGTGCTCGCTCTACCACCAGCTCATCCGGTCCAAGGGCGTCTCCTGCTCCACCCTCAACACCCACCAAGCAGCGACAAACGCCCGCCAGCACCAGCACCAGCACCAGCACCAGCAGGAGCCTCGCTCCCACCCAATCAACCCTATACGCGCAGAGCAGCAGCACCAGCAGCTCGCTGGCACGTCACAGGTGCCTCAGCCGGCGAGGGCGGGTGGCGGCGGCGAGGCTGGTAGGGACACAGCGCATGGCGCAGGCGGAGGCGTGCCTGCACTGCACCTGTCGGCCTTGGACCCCCAGCAGCACCACCCAAGGCAGCAGCAGCAGCAGCAGGTAGCGCCGCGCGCCTCGGTGTCTCCATCGCCGCTGAGCGTGCTGCGCCAGTCGTCCAGCACGCCGCTGTCGATGCGCAAGGGGGAGTGGGGCCAGCATGACAAGGTGTGTGGTTCAGAGCTGATTAAAAACACTAATCTCGTATCCTTCTGATCAACCTCGACCAAAAGGACATGACAACGCAGCCATGACATTGGCACACACAGTTTGTGATCTTGGCAGGCCCAGCAGAATGCAAAATTGCGCAGCAGCATGCAGGGTGTGAGCTTGCCACGGCTGGGATGCGCATCACAGCCGGGTTGGTGATAGATCATTGCTGCATGCCGTGTCAGGCCCCTGGGCAGCCACCCCACGTGTCGTAGACGGCGATGCCATAGCCAGGTTACTGAATGTGCCTTTTGTGCCTTTCGCCATGCCAAAGCAAATTCGCATACCATCCCCCCACCGTTGCAGGTGCTGGAGAGCAAGATGACCTCCCTGGAGTCTTTATGGGCGGAGCTGGGCCCCTCAGGCACCAAGCGATACATGTCACCCAGCCCAAGGCCGTCTCGGCAGCAGCAGCAGCAGCCCGCAGGCGATGACATGGAGCTTGACGCCTGGCAGGGCCACGCTGCCGCCTCGTCCGGCTCGCCGCTGCAGGCCGCCGCCGCTGCAGCGGTGGAGGCACTCATGCGCTCGCCTCTGGGGACCAACAGCAAAATCTCCGCCGGGCCCCGCTCTCATGCCATTACAAAAGATTTTGCGACGGATGATGGTGGGGCCGCCGGGGCGGGCTCGGCCTCCCACAGCACGCGTATCGGCGGTGGAGGTGGAGGGGGCTCACTGACAGCCAAGCATGCAGCTCAGCCGGGCGCATCTGCCGCTGCCACAGGTAGCTCAGCGTGGCAATCCAGCGGTACGCCTAAGAAGGCCGCCACTCCTGGGAGGGCACCTTCGGCTGCTGGCTCGAGGCCCGCTCAGGGCGTGGCGGTTGGCACCCACAGCCATCACCAACCCACCAACACCGAGTACAGCAGCAAATCGCCGCCTTTGGATGAGGCAGCGAAGCACATGCCTGCCCGCAGAGCGGCTCCTGGCACGCCAACGCGTGGGCCAGGTGGCGGAAGCACACCTGGCAGGGCCAGCAGGGCAGCCGCAGGTGCGATGGCGGGTGCGGTGCCAGTGGCTACCCCGCCGGGAGAGCGCAGCACGCGGTCCGCCACCACACGGTCTGCAGCAGCATGTGCACGGCCGCTCATGCCGCCAGCTGTGCGCGCCAAGTCCGCCATCGGCTTTGCGGCTGCCTCTACCGGCGTTGCTGGGGCTGGCGCTGCAGGCGGCAGTGGTACACCCAGCCGCATACCCAGTGCTGGCGCAGCAGCAGCGGCGCCGGCAGCGGCAGCAGCAGCACGGGGCTGGCTGGGGAAGTCGGTGGAGGGAAGCCTGGCTAGCTTGTCCGCGGAGTCCTCGTGCAGTGAGGTGGTCCGCCTCACGCTGCCGCCCGCTGCTGCTGCTGCTGCTGCTGCTGCCAGCCCTGCAGCGCCGCTCGTGCGCGGCGGCAGCAGCTTCTCACCCGGCACCTCACACCTCATATCACGCGCGCTCGGTGAAGCGTATGTCGGCAACCTTAGGTGCGGGTTGCAGTCCATGACCGCCGTGCTTGCAAGTTCCAACAGACCGGGCCGTATCGCATCTGTGCTGTCACATATGTGGTGTTAGATGTGCAGCTCCACATGGCTGTGCGGGGCTGTGTCGGACTTGGGTTGCACGCACTCCGCAAGGTCGTTGTCCCAGCCATGCCCAGCACTCTCCTTCTACATGGCTCCTTACGTGCTACCGCTGGCACGAGCAATGCGACAAGTTGTGAGTAATGCTTGGCATGGGCAGCACAGCGAGCACGCTGACCCAGTCCTGCAATATTGTGTGCTGCGTTGTTGTCGCAGCCGGGGGCAAAACGCTGGCAGTGGCCACGCTAAACCGACAGCACCATTGGGGGCCGCATCAGGATCGGAATCAGGAACAGCGCTTCTGCAACCAGCACCTCAGCCGCGGCCAGCACCGCAGGCCTCACCTGTTGGCAGCGGACTGTCCCGCATCCCCGTCACAGCAGCAGGAGCAACAGCATCACCACCCACAGGCGCCATTAGCGCCAGCAGCAGGGGCCAGGCAGCAGGCGCGGCAGGTGCCAGCTCTATCCCATCCGGCCTGAGCGCGCCGGCCAGCGTGCCGACATTCAGCAGCACCAGCGGCATTGGTGCTTTCAGCGGCCACGTCAGCGGTGGTGCCACCGCCACAGCCGCCAGTGTGGGGGGCAGCGGCGGCGTGCGTGCCGGCAGTGCGCCCAGCCGGGCGTGCAGCGCTGAGGAGTACCAGAGCCTGCCTGGCCACACGCAGCGCGCCATGAGCCTGGCGGACCTCAACCAGCACATCGCGGCGATGGCGGCCATGGCGGGCGAGCTGCAGCAGAGGTGTGGGATTGCGGGCGGGGTTGGCAGCAGGGCTGTGGCTGACAGACCATGGGTGTTCGGTAGTCATTGCTGTGATGATGCCATTCAGGGCTTACAGGTGCCGACACGCATGCGTCAACCAGTGCACCCGGCAGCGATGCCAGCGCCACCAAGGGACACGCTTGACACCGCGACCGCCCCTATGGCATGCTGTTGTGTGTGAAGAAGGAGATCAAAACTGTGATTTGAAAAGATAATTTCATGCCCCTAAGTGCGCGCGTTCGATGACGATGGCAATCACAACAGGCATGAATGCGGTAGGTACAGGGCTTGCAACGATGCAATGCAGGACACCATATGGTGAATGGCCTGTATTTGGGATGCATAACTTGTTGTACTGGCGTGCTGCTGACTCCTGTTGACTGGCAGGGCTGGGGCCAGCGGCGGCAGTGGCGGCGGTGGCGGTGTGTTCACTGTGTCTGACCTGGAGGGCTGCCGGGGCCTGACTCAGGCCAGCGCCAAGCTGCTCATCAACGCGCTGGTCAAGCTGGGCCGCTGCGAGGTGGTGGCCATGCTGCCCATCTCAGCCTCAGGCGCAAGCACGATGCAGTACAGGCTCAAGACCGCCTGAGGGCGCAACCTGGTCGCTGTTGCGGCGTCCCTGCGGTACAGCAGCTACGACCGGTGCTTCATCATCCACCAGTCAAGCAGGTTGTGGGACTGTTCGGCGCGCTGACTGTGCGAGCTTGTCCGTTCGACGTATCGGCACCATTGAACCGCTCTGTCTGCATGGCAACTTGCATGCAAAGAACCCGTGTGCACTAACTAACAGCAGCTGCTTCAGAGGCGGCAGGTATGACCTAGCGTGTAGCGCTCATGGCTCCTAGCACACACATGCGTGCTATAGGGCCGCGTGTATCGCCCACAGCAGGTGCCTGAATGGAGCCCATGCGGCCAAAATATCCTCCCCACACATGATAATGACCGCTATAGTATGCTCATCCATGAATGGCCTGATCGGCCAGCTGATGTAAAGTCAATCACAAAGAGTTGCCAAAGAGTGCTTTCGTCTGCCTGCTTTGGCACTGTAGTAGACAATGATCAGAAAGCAAAACATATCTGCACTTGAGGCGCAATCCTCCCCGCTGGCGTGGTTCCTGATGTAGTCATGCCTGTACCATGCATGCATGGATTGCCGTCCAATTTCCAGGTTCTGCGATCCTGTGAAGATCCCAGCAGCAGGTGCATCCAAGCCTCCGCGTGCAAGGCACCGGCGGTCATTCACCAGGCAGTTTACAGGTGGATTTCTGTAACATCCATCCATGCATGTACCCCCTGCCAAAAGTATTGTGACGGGCGTGCCTCGGCCATCATGGCCGAAACGGCACTTGCTGTGCGGTGCAGCGTTTAATGATTGGAAAGCTGCAGCAGCTTTGTTTTTGAGCAGAGTCATTTCGTCAACCTTAGTGTGCTGCTCAGGCAATCGGGCGCTCCTGGTTGGTCCTGATATGCTGGCCACGGTGGTCTCTGGGTGCTGATGGTGGTTTCGCTTCCCTCCCCTAGCATGTTTGACTCTGACCTATAGCCCAAGGCAGCTTGCCCCACACCCCCATGACTGTGTGTGCTGCAGCCTGGACTACACTGCACTGCTGCCTAGTACCCACTTATAGCTTGCATTTCACCAACCCTGTTGGATTTTCCCTGGGGGGTCTGGTGGGCGTTGGTCTCGACAGCGCTTGCCAGGGGGGTGTGACCAGCTCCAGGGCGGTGTGACCCACCTTCCAATCCAATAGTGTTGTATGCACATGTGGTGTGGCTGTGCGTGCAGCATAAGAGTCTGGTCACTAGTGGCCCGTGGCGCTGTGAACACTCTCATGATCAGGTGGTTCAAAACTTGGGCAAAGTGGCCATTGGCCATGCGCTTGCGCCAAGCTTGCAGGTTCAGGACAACACAAAGCCTAAATTGTATGGGCTGGTGCGGGCTGTATCTCGGAGCTCTGCATATCGGTGTGCTTGGTTCCCTGTGGGGCGGCGCGCAAGCGCGGGGCAAGGCTAAGCCTCTCCTCACAATATTTTTGGCAGGGGGTAATGCATGGTCTACCTGTCCAGGGTGGCTGGCTGGCTCGCCCGCATGATCCCAGCCCGCTACACCCCGAGGTAGGTTTGCGCAATAAAACGGAACCGTTCAAGCGCTTGTGTGTGTCTAACCAGCTGCAGCGGAGCGTTGTGCATTGCACTGGCAAGGCGTGGTGAATGCGGGACTCTGTCAGGTCAGGCCGATGCATGACCTGGGAACATCGCACGATGTACAGGATGTGTACGCGTGTTGCCATGTTGGTGGTGTAATTATGTTACGTTACATCAGGCGCGTGTCGGCCAAACGGCCCACATGCTCCCCTGCATGGTGTTGGTAGTGTAACACCATGCAGGCATGCACGCAGGAATCACAAGTGGTCCAAGCATGATGTGGGAGTGGGGCATCGTGCTTTGCACAATGTTCGAGGATGTTGGTATAGTTGGTACAATCGCGCGCCTGGCCCATGAACGGATGGGCATTGAGGCCGCTGTTTTACATGAGCACCTGGTGAGAGGTACCCTAAGGCTATAAGGAATCCTCAAACGCTGTGTCAAATACAGTCCCGAGCTGGCTGCGTTCGTCCCGGCGCAGGGCCATGTACACCAGGAGGATCAGCAGACACACCACCGCCTCGACCCACATCACGTACCCCAGCGCTGAACCCACTGCACCCAGCAATGCGGGGCAGACAGTGCTCACACAGAACATCCCAGTGCTGTACATTGCCGTTTTGACCGCTGTCTGGAGGCTGCTTGGCTTAAAGACAGTCACAGATGGTGGGGGAGGTGGTGGGGGCCGGGCGTTGGCTGCCAGCCTCCTGCTGGCCCCCCCCTCCTTTGGCGCTGGAGGGGAGGCAGCTGGAGGTGGTGGAGCAGAGTTGGCGGAGGTGGGGTCGCGAGCCGTACTGGTGCGGGCTGCTGCTGCTGCATTGTTTGGCAAGGAGCCTGGCTTGAGGGACAGGCGATACGCGATGTCGGCAGCGATTGTACTCTGCGCAAGGCCCAAGCATGGACAAAGCACATGTTACATGATTTGTCCATGCTGAGGCTTTGTGCTGACATGTTGTTGTGGTCCAGTGCATTGAGCAGTGTATCAAGCCTGTTGGTCAGTGCCACACTCAAGACACTCATTACAGACATTGCTAATTCCTTCGCATGCGGTTTGATTTTGTAGTCCTCCCACGTTAACCTCCTTGGCCATTCCCTATCCTTCCTCCCGCTTGCCCCCCTCCCGTCGCGGCTCCCGCGCGCCCATGACAATCAGCCGGCAGGCCTGCTGGCCAGCCCACGTCATTCCGGCCGCCATTCCGGCCGGCGGGCCTACCGGCCCAATTCCGGCGAGGCATTTGGCAAATCACCCCCGAATTCCGGCCGTTACCGGCATTCCGGCCATCTCACCAACACTGCCCCCGCCCCTGCTTCCCTTTTCAAAGCCCGATGCGCCCATGCAGCTCCTCATACCCGCTCCGCAACCCCCAAAGCATTACGTGGCATCTCACCAGGTATTGCACTGCATTGCCGATGACCTGCGTCACATCTGCCTTCCATGCATCCACCAAGCGTCCATCCAGGTAGCCAACAATCGGGCCTAGCCCGCTGGGCGTGCGAGGCGTGTATCGTATGTTGCCGGTGGGGTCAAAGTTGTTGGCTTTGCGCATGTCATTGAAGGGTTGGGGCGTCCTGGGCAGGAGCGCGCTGCTGGCCACAGCCTCGTGACGCTCCATGCACAGCGTGTTGGCGGGGTGCTGGTCGTCGCTGGTGGTGCGGTTGGCCTCATCGTCGGCAGGAGGCTCATCTGTGACGGCGGCCATGTGCGTAGGCAAACATGCAGGGGCAACGGAAGTACTTGAGCATAAGATCGGTTTGCATCATGCGTTGACTTGTCAGGCGACAGGCCCGCTTGAGCACGCGGGGCAGGGAATCCAGGTAAATCACGCGGGGCGATGCACAACCTGATGACCGCTACACCACCGCAGAATCCGCCGTTGCAACATGAAACTGCGCAATACACTACCACACGTCAAAAATATGATGTGATACGACACAGGGCAAACCAGATGGTATATGGTCATACTTCACGCATTCGGGTCGGCAGTAAGATCGAAACTGCAGGATGCCATGCGACACTGCGGTCTACAAGGCATTACGATTTACGAGCCTCCATGGTATGGTGTATTGGGAAGGCCAGCGTGCCCCGCATGTTCCATATTGTCCATACATGATTGATGGGTTGCTCAAGTTCAGTCAATAATGGCTCAGGTAATCAGGTTCGCTTAGCTTGATAGACTATGTCGGACCCCTCGATTGAAGCCTGCGGCTGCCCAGTTGTGCACAACTCACATCCCTGCTGCGCTTGTGCTTGGCAGCACCGCGTGTTCACCCACAGCGTGCCTCGCGCCAGCACACCCTGCCAGCTGTTGAGCGTGCTAGGGCTGCCGCCACCACCGCCGCCGTCCGACACCTGCACCAGCGGCAACACTCGGGCAAACAGTGTACACACACGTCCTAGGTAGACCTGCATCTGCAAACGTCACTACTGGTGTTGCAGGACTTGCAGCAGGCGGATTGTGATTTGTGTCACTTTGCTGTACACGCGCTGGTGGGCAGTGTGCTCTGTACATCACAAGCGCTTCAGGTTCCATACCGTGAAGTTGGTGGAGCGGCTGCAGTGCATTTCCGTCAGGGTCCAGGTGGTGCGCTGGGTGATGCCCAGAGAGCGTGCAGTCTTGCTGCCGTCAAACCCTCTGCCGTTGTCATCAGACACAACGGTAGCATGACGAAACGCGACCTGCAAGAGTGCGGGATTAAAGATCATCGCAAGCATGACTGTTTGTGCGCTTACTGCTGCTGCACCCTCTGCTGCAGCGGCAGGCCGTGTCATGCGCCTCTGCCATGCGGTCTGCCTTGCTTGGCTCCCACTGCATGTACTGTCTGGGGGTCCATGCGTGCGCTTGGCTTTGCACTTTAAGATGGTGTGGGGGGGATGTGGCAATGCTCAAGTTCATTGCACTGCTTGCCAACACGGCCCCCCCCCATCACCCTGTAGCGCCCTGCCTGCTGCCTACCTTGACCTCCTCAATCCACCAGGAGTTGATCTTGTCGGATGTGTCGGTCTTGACGAAAGGCTTCTGCTGTGACCGGCTGATGGTGTATGAGATGACCATGGCCTGATCTGGACCATCCACCACCATGTTGCCAACGCTGACAGCACCACCAGGCGGAGGTGGCGGCGGTGGACTGAGTCGGTTCACGTTAACGCTGCTTGGGGGCGGCCTCTGTACATTGATTGCGGGTTGAGGTAGTGGAGGCGGGCGGGCTGCAGGTGGTGGGCTGGGAGGTGCTGGCATTGGCGGCGGGCTGGGCTTGGGGACTGGAGGGCTGGGGGGAGCGGGTGGGCGGAGGGGAGTGGACGGGGGAAGGGGCGGGGTGGGTGGCGGCTGAGGGTTGGGTGGATTGGGTGGGAAGTGGTTCACGCGCACGTTGGTTGCATAATCGCTGGCATCGCGGAATAATATCTCCCAGCGTGCATTGTCACCATTGGCGCCTTGGTTTGCAATTACGACCTGCCTAGCCTCTTTCACTCGGCTGGTCCAGGAGCCTGCGCTCATAGACAGCATGTGATGCATGATGTGTGGTGACGCAGGGTTGTCGCAGAAGCGTAGAATGTTGTCATTTTCCTGCCTTCCTGCCTTCCTCCTTCCTGCCTGTTTCTCCCCGCCCCGCCTCGCCCG
>BDDA01000029.1:318370-340143 GCA_001662385.1 Chlamydomonas asymmetrica
GGGTGGTGACGAGGGTGGTGGCGGGCTTGAGGGAGGTGGGAGCGTCAACGATGGCAATGGCGGCGGTGGCGTTAAAAGATTAAAACTGTCCTGGCCCTCTGTGTCATCGGTTGGAAAGTAATCTGGTGTGTCATCGTATCCATAATCATTGCTAGATATGGCAGCCGTGTCCATAGCGGCAATGTCGAGTCCATACTCCTCCCACTCCAGTATGACACCCGACGGGATGAAGAGATTGGGCACCGCTAACACATCACTCCCTCCTGGTGAAGCGCCATGGAGCCGCCGTCTTGAGTCTGGTTTGGGCTGGTTTGAGACGGCAGTCCATGGGGCGCGCCGCCATTCATCCAAGCCTGCGAGGGATGCACGAAATTCCTGCATGCAGCAGGACCGGTGTGCAGCAGCAGCATGGATTGTGCCATGCTTCTTACACGCAGATGGAAACCCTTTTCCGATTGTCCTGGCCACCCTGGACTCTCTTTTCACTTCCATGCTGCATTCTGCATACAACCCCTGGCAATGGTGCCGAAGCAGTCTTCCACCGATACATAAAAAGAATTCCTTGGGCCAATTGCGGCCTATCGTATTTACCGATGTTTCGTACCGATTGTCTATGAATGTTTTGCGCCAGCGTTTGTCAGATTGGTGCGAGCAGCATGGCCTCCTGGCCGATGAGCAGTTTGGCTTTCGGCCAGGTCGCGGCACACTAGAGGCTGCATGGGCATGCACCACTGTGCGGATGATGCACGTCGCCCACGGCACAGACTCTTTGCTGCTTTCCTAGGCCTCAACAAAGCCTATGCTAGATAGCCTAGACCGTGCGGCAGTGTGAACAGTCATGCACCGCCTCGGGTTCACTCCGCACATCAATACGCTGCTCTCCAACTTGTACGCAGGTACATCGACGGTTGTAAAACTGCATGGATGTTTGTCGCGAGACTGCTTGCTGCACGTGCTCTTCACTTGTCCTCACCCTGCACTGCCCCCCCGCCGATTGCTTGCGCTCTCTCAACTCCCCAACCTGCCCCCGACGTTGCAGCATGTTTCATCATCACATGTACGCCTGGGCACAAACCACGTACACACCCGCACACACACGCACCACCACCCATCCCACGCAACTTCATGTCCACTAACGCCATCCATGAATGGCCTGATCGGCCATATGTAAAGTCAACCATGGATTGTGAGATCTTAAAGGTGTGCGTGGGGCTGCATGGTGTGGCTCGTGGGCAACCGGCAAGCAACGGTAGTAATGGTCGGTCTTGTATATGGTAGGGCACATGCCTCAATTGCACGATGGCAACAGATTCATTGATGCATGCGGGGTGTAGGTTTTGTGCATTGTTTACATCTAAAATGCGGCGAAGGCCTTGGCCAGCCGCTGCATGCCACTGACCTTCATCACGGAGGATGCGTCCAGCGTGTCGCTGAAGTTGCGCATGCTCTCGCGTAGCGCCTGCGTCACTGCCTCTGGCCGCAGTGTGTTGGGCGCCAGGCGCTGCAGGAAGGCGTCTTGGGGCCTCACGCCCGCGCTGGCGGCAAGCAGCGGGGTAGCCAGGTTGCTCAGGGCGTTAGCAAACATCCTGCGGTGCAAGCGACAAAGGTGCGGCCAATTAGGCATGCAATGCAGGCAGTAGGCGTTACTCGCTTCACTGCGCTGACGGTGCTGATGGATGGGTTCCGGTTCCGGCCTCGAGAATCCCACACAATTACGTACTGTGCTGTGATTTCGCAACCTGTATGTGGCGGGGACCACCATACCAAGCCTGCTGTCAGTGTGGAATACAAATCAATCAAGGTCGTTGATGCCAATCAAGTGTCCACCTACATATATACCTGAAGTTGTGGTCGTTGAACGTGGCTGCGAGCCGTGCACCCTGTTGGTCGTGCAGGTCCATCAGCAGGTTGCTGTACGGCAGCAGTGCGGAGGCGTCCAGGCTGTAGCTCTCTAGCTGCTCACACTGTATGCCGTCCTGGGAGTATTTGGGGCCCAGCTGCATGCATGAAGGGCAACAGAAGAAGGGCGCATTGCACGCAGTCAGGGCGGGAGATGGCGTTCTTCAGGGGAACTTACAGATGCACATGATGCGGGTGATGCGGGTGTGCGTTTGTGCAGATCACCGACCTGGTCGTGTGTGAAAACCACAGGCAGCAGGTGACAGGACAGCATGCCCAGGTGCATCATAGCGCGAGGGGGCATGGCCGCGTGCGTGAAACGCGCCCCTGTCGCGGCGGTGATGAGGCAGTTCAGGGTGGGCATGCATGCTGCCACCATTGTTGAATCCAGGCATGAGAAGCATAGAGTATCATACCAGCCAGGGGATGCATATGCATTTTGTATTCCAGTATTCCACATCCACATCATACGCGAACATTGTGCTGCTTTGTGTGCAGATTAGGGTGTTGGCATGCATAGGCAATGGCGGCCACGTTAGCAATGATGAGCAAGCTACATGTGCTGCAATTTATGGGGTTGGCGCAAAGCCTGTATGTGATGTATTGCCTAGCCTTATTCCTACGCACAGCCTGGCCCACCTTCAGAAGCTCAGCAGCTGGTAGGAAGCTGTTGATCGAGTCGCAGTGTTTGTGGATGAACCATGCGATCAATCCAGTAAGGACCACCGTTACCAGTGCCACCATTAGCGCCAGCGTCCCCGGCATCTTGTACAGCGTCAGCCTGATAGGTAGTGGATGATAGTTCATACACATCAAAGCAGTAGCCGTATTCAGTACCCTTCAAGAACTCACGTACTGACGCACGCCTAACACGCACCCTAACACCCGGCAGGCATGGCTAGCATACATGGTCTTAGACTTACAAAGTAGGCAGTTGCAACCTGGGGGTTCATCAAACGAACCTTCTCCAGACTGACGGTCACGTACCTTGGATTGATCATTCTGACGACCGCAAGCTTGACCTTGCTCCAGCTGTCAGGGTGCTTGCTACTGGTACTGCTGGCCATGCTGGCATAGCTTAGATAGCCACCCTCGCCGCCTGGAGGCGGCCGGCTGTGGCCATCAGCCTGCTGGTCACCATAGCCACCACCGTTGCCACTGCCTCTGGGATTGCCCAGGTCGCTTCCTGAAGCTGGCAACGGCAAGCCTCCTGGAGTAGCTGTACCCTCCTTCAATTCATGATCTTGTCTGTTTTTGGTTCTTAATTGTCTGCTGACCGTGCTGGCACTGTTAACGTTGCCTGGTGCGTTGCTGTCGGCTGCCGGGCCAAAATCAGAAGCATTGAGCCGAATTAACACGTCACCAGCAGCACCAGCTGCTCTTCCAGCGTTTCCCGACGGCAGAGTGGGGACAGTCTTTTGTAGCAAATTGCTTTGATTGCTGGGCGGACAGGCGCTGCTACCAGTAGTACTGCAGGGGCCCTGTGCAGAGGGTATTGGAGCGTGGCCTAGGGATAGGTTGTTGAGCGTGCTTGCTAGGCTCGTGTTGCTGGAACTCCCCGAGAACACTGCTGGATTGACTGGGCACGCCATCTGCGCGCCGCGGTCCATCATAAGGCTGCTGAAGGTTACACCGTAATACAAATCTGGGCCTTCACATCAATGAGTCAGCTGTTATACTCCTGCTGAATATGGGAATTCGCACAGAGCGGGTAGCAAGCAACGCCTGAAATTGAACAATTGGTTGATGAACCGCTCCGGAACTACCGGAACCACACATGACACAAGGGTGGCAGCTGGCCCCGAATCAAGCAGCGCAGAAAACGAGAATGCCAATGTATGGTGCTGTGCCTGCATTTTGCTGCCACAAAACATTGTGACAGAGCCACAGAGGTGTGTTCGGGCGGTGCACACGCCGGCCAGATATTGGCCAGATGCGATTAGCCAGGTGCGACACACGCAGTCTGAGAAATGCGGAAACCCCTGGTGTGCTGCAGCAAACAAGCTTTACAAGTCTATACACAAACATCACTTGTGCATGAATGGCACTGCTGTTCCGATGCCTGACCATTATTGTTTTCCGTTGCCTGCATGCTGTGGATGGCGTCCCCAGCGCATACATGCCCGCCGTATCTAGCAGTCTCCTATTCCCTAAACACATGGCAGTAATGCTGCCAGAAGACGTGCCTATCCTGCCTAGTAGCAGCTCACCAGCCTGGCGACAACCAGCGCCCATATGTGAGATTGCACAAGTTGCAGGAGTGGATGGATTTGATGCGTACCTGGAAACAGCAGGTTTCCAGCAACAAGGGTCGCTCTCATGTTTCTACCTTGCTTGGCACACATGGGTTGAACGTAGGTTGATAGTAGTCTGAGCTAAGATACAGTTCAGCGCTGTACACACTTACTTGCTTCAACGTGCACGAAAACTGTGACTGCATACATTCCAATTTGCAATATGCTTATTTCTTGGCTTTTGGCGGCGTAATGATTTAGGCACACACACAAACAGTCAAGCCCTGGCGCCCGCGCACGCAGGTAGGCCATGTACGCCCAATCAGCCCCAAACTGCAACGCTGTCTTCTTACTGGTTCACAATAGAGATAAGAGATTCGTGTTCAGATAGTGTTGAAGAACCTTGTAGAAGTCCTCAGTGATGCTTGCACACCCACGTGCGACCGCCGTCACTGCGCCGACGACGTTGCTTGGGTTTCCCTAAGTTAGCCTTGTAGCAGAGCGCTCACGAACCACGTTGCAGTCCTTTTGTATTTCAGATTTGAAACTAGGTCCAGCGTTCTGTCGGCAGCACTTCTTGGTGTGTGGCTACCAGCGTCAGGTGACGTACGGACCCTGTATTATTGTGGCGTGCGGGCGTGGTGCGTGCGTGGTCCGAGCAATGAGCTGCTGGACTGAGAGTACACGTGTCGGGGTTATCTCCTGACAGGCGTGGATTTTCAAATACATAGGTAAATGATGAGCTTCAAAGGGCTCATTAAAGGCATTTTGGTTAGGGTTTCCTGGGCCGCGACCAGCCACGGCCTGGGCCGTGGCCTCCCACGCCACCTGCCCAGGAAAACCCTAAAATTTCTCCAGGTCGAAAATGACACAGGGTGCTTAGTATGTTTTTCCAGGGCAGGTCCTGATTTCCACATGAAGAAACACTGTATAGTACTGACTGTACACACTAGCACGCGTAGGACATCAGAAGCAACAATGAGGACAGCAGTGTTTGCGGTTGGTTTGGGGAGTGTCCCTTCCGTAACTCCCAGAACTGCTGGAAGTACTGTAATTACTACTGGAACTGCTACTAGACAAGTAAGTTTACTGGATCTAGTACTACTGGAACGGTCCACAACAATGCGAAGCCAAAATAGGCACGCACGCACTGTGCGTGCGGTCGAAGCTCAGCACCGGGAGGGCTCTGTTTGACAAGCACTCCCTGAGGCGGCCTTACGTGCACTTCAAGCACGGGAAGGGGGGGGGGTGGAGGGAACGCCAGGTTCCGGGACGCGCAACCTTTGCCGTAACCTTTGGTGAGTGTCACTACTGGCACACAAACGCTGAGTGGGATGATGCAAGCTGACACCGTATTGCACTACCATTGCTGAATCACTTGTCACCGCCGATCGCCAGCTCCTTCCTCCAACAACATGGCACACAAGCTAGCCAACAGGTTGTACCAGCAGCAAACCCAAGCCTGCGGAGCACAACCCCAAGTAAGCCTGCAGGAGTTGGTTGGTGTCACACATGACACAGTCACGGCTGCGGAGGGATCACACTAAGTCACCCGCACCAGACGACAGGTGTGCAGTGCTGCAATCACTGGGGGCCCTCAGGCGTACTTAGCGTAGCAGCAACAGCAGGAGCAGCAGCTGCAGCAGCAGCAGGAGGCATCTGCCTGCAACCCTGCCCGGCATGGTGAGCGTGCTGCGCTAGCTGCGCCAGTCCTCCAATACGCCGCCGTCGATGCGCAAGGAGGAGTGGGGCCAGCATGACATGGCGTGTTTGGTTCGGTGTCACGGATGCTGAGGTTCCGGCCCCAAGCTGAGTTTCGATAGGGCATGCGAGGCATGCATGGTGCGCGTGCACGAGCATTTTGCCTCTGTGCCGGCTGTTTGCAGGGTGATGTTCGCTGACTAAAAAATGTCATCATGCGAACCCCCATGCCTCAGGGTCAGAAGGCCAAAAGCTGCCCCGACACTAACCTTGCCAAATGCGCCGCTGAGTGCCGCGCTACCTAGACGCTAGAGCCACGAGCAGGTGCATGCATGCACCAAACAAGGCATGCTGAAGTGACCTTCCTCCAGCATGCGGGCAAGCGAGCGCGGCATGATGCCACGGCTCAACGCGCTCCACAGCTGGCCAGGTGCACAATTGCCAAAATCATCAATGCAACCGCAAGCAGTACTGCAAGCTTAGTCGCTTTAGTCCCAAGGCCCCAGGCAGCCACCCCACATGTTGACGATGGCAATGCCATCTCCAGATTACAGGGTGCGCCTATGAATGCGTCCATCCATCCTGGCAGTACACCTGGCAGCTGCTGGCAGCGGCTATGCCAGCGCACAACGTGTTGGGCCGCAGGGACGGGGCCAGCGGCGGCGGACGCGCTGCTCAAGCTGGGCCGCTGCGAGGTGGTGGCCATGCTGCCCATCTCAGCCTCAGGCGCAAGCGCCATGCAGTACAGGCTCAAGACCGCCTGAGGTGCTGGCCTGGTCGCTGTTGCGGCGCCCCTGCCATACAGCAGTGGTGACCGGTGGCTTGTCTTCACCACCAAAGCGCCCTGCCTGCATGGCAACTTGCATGCAAGCGACAACCTCGTTGTGCAAAACGTACTCGATCCTTGAGCCTCTTTAGTGGCAAGAATAATTTGCTGGTGAGCAGCAGTGTTCACACTTCCTTGAGCTCCTCAGGCATGCACGGTGCCTGCCAACGCCACTTGGCGTGCTCTGATTGCATGCTCCGTCATCCACCATGCCGCATGCATACACACAATGCTCCCAGCTGTATACATGCAGCCATGCCCGGCGTACGTACGCATGCGTCCCACTGTCATCAGCAGATGGCAGTGGGGCAGACAATGCTAAGGGTACCTGCGCCTGCCTGCTGTGGCTGTGCAGCGGGCGGGGGCGACAAGGCAAAAAGGGCACATATCCCCATACAGCAGTCTCACACGCTCCTGCCGGCACTTGGGACTCGATCCTCTCTCACGCTTTTCCGTAGGCCTGTAACTGAAAAGTCATGCGCAGCACGTGTTATGAAGGTGTACCCTTCCTGAGTTGGAAGCCGGTGGGCTTTTTCAGCGCTGGTGGACAAACCACAAGTGCACAATATCTAGTCAGTGGTGGGACCTATAAGGGCTTGCAGGTCCTGTAGGTGTTGTACGGAACTGCAAGAAGAGCAATACTGGGCAGCATCGTCGTATGACCCGGTGCATCATGTGCCTGTTGTGAGACGAGGATGATGGCATCGAGTAGATTGCTTTGACCCATGTGTCGTCACAGCCACCACACAGCCCATGGCATCAGCAGCAGCCCTGGCAGCACAACTCAAATCTGATGCAACCCCTGAAGAAAGCAGGGGACAAGCCTCAGGGACAAGGCACACTCTGACACAAGGGTTCAGGAAAAGCAGCAGCAGCAGCAGCAACAAACCGCTGCCAACATCGATGACAGACGCAGCAGGAGCGGCGGTGGCAGCAGCGCACGACGACGCGGCTGGGGCGCCGCCTCAGACCTTCCGTGGGGGTTTCAATGTTAAGAAGGCCACACATGACACGCACCAGCTGCCAGACCCAGCAGCAGCAGCAGCCGCAGGGCCAGCAGCAGGGGCTTCATCGTCGCTGGCTGAAGACCCTGTTGACCCGAGGAGTGGTGTGCGGGAGGTGCCGCCACCTCGCAGCCTGCATGGCGGCTTCGGCACTCAGCCTGGCGACAAGGCAGCTGGCCGGCCTCCAGGCCTTGTGCACAACGTCTGGATCATGATGGTGAGGCTTGCGTGGGCAGCTTGACAGAATGGACAGAAACAGGTGGTGCGTGCACCGTCCAGGCGACTGTTGTACGCCGGGTCGGTGGCAAGCTAGGGAGGGAGCATGAAGGCGGGCAGCATGCATCACTGGCTTGCATCACTGGCTTGTTTCCTGCGTGTAACTTTGCCTTGCATGACTGGCTTGCACCAAGACTAGGGCCGTCAAGCAGCTTGACCCTCGCACTGCTGGGACAAGTAGCGCTTCATCAGTGGCACGCCCGTTCAAGCCACTTTGTGGGGACGGTGTGGCGGCGGGCTGGGTGGTGCTGGCCCCTCGCATTGGTGTTTTTCCTGCAGATTCATGTATCCATTGGCCCTGCCACGCACGCCAGGTCCACAATTCAAGCTATGTGACCCTCGAGTGCTGAATGTGTGTGATGCAGTGCTGCACTCTACGTATTGAAGGCCAGTTTCAGCGAAGGTCAACCCTTGGAATCTGGTTTGATCAGCTGGTCTGCTCAGCATGCCATCAGCGCGCTACACACCTGCACGTACTGTTTGGATGCCCATGTCATATGCATTTCCCTGGCGCCGATGTGCATGCAGGGCCAGACAGAGTCGTTCCAGCACCTGGATTGCAGCATCACTGCTGATGTGGTGGTGGTTGGGGCCGGCATGGTGGGTCTCAACACTGCGTACAACCTCGTCAAAGCAGGTGCGGGAGGGAGGCGTAGGAGGCGCTGACAGTGAAACACGTGGCACTCACACGCATGACGAGCTGTGCCTGTACATCCCGCACACATACGCGCGCGTGTTGCACCACCTGTGCTGCCCTGGCATACCTACCAATGCTGTAATCTGCCCGGATACATACGTGATGATTTCAGTAATTTAAATTGCCTCCATCCACCCTGCAGGTAAGGATGTGGTAGTGGTGGAGGCGCGCACGCGGGGCAGCGGGCAGTCAGGACGTTCGGCTGGTCAGCTCATGACGGTAAGGCGCTAGCCGCTCGCCTGACTGAGATGCGTTTAACACTTGCTCATTCATGGCTTCCTGTGTGGGAGTGTGTGCGAGCTTTCTTGCTCCAACAAATGCCTGTGGGTGCTGTCACAGGGCACGCGATATCCGCACCCGGAAATGGGCATATGGTCAGCAGGAGGCACGTCTTCAGGGCCCCACAGAGCGCACTCACTAGGAGTGCATGCATGTGCGTTCATGAGGGCCACATGGCCTCACACATTGCGCCACACACGACCGTTTGGCTCTGACCGCTTGCATGCCTGTATGCTGTATGCACCGATTCTATGCTGCTGGATTTCCCAGTACCATACGGTATCTGTCCTGGTACCCTGCCTGGTACCTGCTTGTGGATTGCCGCATGCAGTGGAATGACGACTACTACCACACACTGGAGTCCAAGCTGGGCGTAAGCACGACCCGTATGGTTGCAGAGGCGCATGCAGCTTCCATCGACTTCTTTGAGCGCGCTGTGCGGGTGAGTTGGGCCCCGGAGATCAGGCCCTCCATCCTGCCCGCCATCAGCGCATTTGCGCTTTCCATGATGGCTGGCATGCACGTGGCCGCCTTGCTGTTGCGGGAATCCATTCACGCCCTTCCATGCTCCTCAAGCCCACCTGTAACCGCCCAAGTCACACCATGACAGTAAGCCCACAGCACATCATCACTCACCAGTGGTGCACATGCCGCATGCAAGGGGCGGGAGGTGTACAGCGCGTGTGTGCAGGTGCCATTCCTGTGCTGTATACTCACCATTCACGTCAAATTCAGCATGCATGTCTGCCCTTCATGCACACACCTGCTGCGCAGGATGAGGGCATCCAGTGTGGCTTCACGCGCGTGGAGGGCTATCTATTTGCGCATGATGATCGCCCTGTAAGTGAAGTGGAATGCGGTTGGGCTCCTTGCAAGACCCAGGAGTATACACAGCCACCTAGGCTACCGTATATGGGGAAATGCTAATCACGCTGGTCGCTCTCATGAGTGCATACGGAATTCCGATGCTGTGGCTATACCGTGTCCCCCACTCCCCGCCCTGCCGGCCAAGCATGCAATGGTCAATGCTGAACCTTGGGGAGTCTAGTTGAACACAAGTCCAACACCACCACCACCACCTCGCACCATCTTTGCCTCCAGCTTGGAACCTTTGCCCTCCAGCCACACCCTCATCAGGCACAATCAGCGAGGAAGTCACAGAAACCTGTCGACGTGGACCAGTCAGCCGCACGTGTGCTTGCTCCGCCTGTGCGCTTCCTCACCCCGCCTTGTCGTTCACAACGCTGCCATGTGCAGAGCACCTCCCACCTGCTTGACAAGGAGCTGGCAGCGTGCCACCGAGCAGGCCTGACCGACGTACACAAGGTGTCCTTCAGCACACCCCCAACGCCCCGTACGGCGCTCTCAGAGGGGGCACCTACCTCAACGGCATCCGCTTCAGCGCCAGGGGGAGCGGCGGGGCCCGCAGGTGCACCCCCGGCTGCGGCTGCGGCGGCCGCGCTGGCGCCTACGGCTGCGGCAGCGGCGGAGCTTGCGCAGGGCGCGCCCGGCGTAACGCCGGCCGCCGCAGCCATGTGTGCATCGTCAGCGTCGCCGCTGGTCAGCAACGTGAAGGAGGCACTGGTGTTCCCGGGGTGGGTGCTGCGGGGGGCTGCTGACTTGTGTGCCCACGGGCGGATATCCACCCCTGGATAACATGAATTTGGCTTGTGGGCTGGTGCAATGGCCAAGTTGTTTTGTCTGCCCGCAGTGCTGTCTTCCACTAGCAGCTCCGAATGGTGGCTGATTGTCGTACTTGTGCCAGTGAGTGCACTCTGTAGGCATGTTTGTTTGGCGACATATAGTTTTACGGCATGTTTGTGAGGGCCACCAGGGTGCAAGCTGGGACTGCAAGCCACAAGCATGCACCCGGGCCACGCATCCCATGCTTGCCACCCGTGTCTCAAGCAGACAACAAGCTAAGGATGCCGCGGCGATCAGCTAGCCTGCACAAGCACCTGGCATTATTCAGCGAAGGTGTCGGTGGTTGAGCGCTGCTGGGGAAATGTGGAAAGCGATGGGGAAACCCACTGCAGTCATGTGTGCGATGTGGCTGAGGGATGCTGTGCGGGCTGCAAGGGGCGGGTGGACGGTTTCAACCCCGGCTGGCTGTACGTGTATTGCCTTGTACCGCAGGTGTGCAGAATTCCACCCGCTGCAATACATCAACGGCCTCGTGGAGGCAATTGTGCTGCGTGGCGGGAAGCTGTTTGAGAACACTCGCGTATTGGATGCTAAGGACCACCTACACTCTGCTGGCACGGTAAGATAGCTGATTCGCGTCTGCGGATGTAGTGTACGCACACCAGACCTGCGCATGGAGATGCAGATATAAGTTGCATGGCATGATTGGCTTGACGCTTCATGGCATCGCATGTCCCCCACCATCACTCTTCAGAGGTTATGCGCGCTGTAGTAGTAGGGTGGTTGCCACGCCCACACTGACAGCTGTGTGACAGTGGCGCATGCGGTATATGAGCCGGACAACCCACTACGTCTTGTGTTTGTCTTTGGCGCGGGACGCGTGCTGCAGCTGACGACTGACCGCGGCCACACCGTCACCGCCCGTGACGCGATCGTGTACGCCACCAACACCCCCATCAACCGTAACATCCTGGGCACCCACGGCCGCCAGGTGCCGCACCGGACATACCTGCTAGGGCTCAAGGTGCCCAGAGGTAGGTGTGGAAAGGACTACAATGCATCGGGGTACTACGCTCTACACACCTCAAGCAACTGGTCCAGAGGTAATGGTCCGCACGCCCTGTCCCGTTACAAAAACTCCTGCGGGGGTTGCCAGAGGCGTGTGGCACTGCTGAATGATGGATGATGTGCGTGAAGAGGCATGTACACTTGCATGTGGTCGACCCCATCAATCCACACCACCAACACTGCCTGGAGCTTCTAAGGGCCTGCCAGGATCTCTGGTGACGGATGCTGCGGGGCGCCTGGGTGGACTGCTTGTACTGTGCAGGAAGTGTGAACCGGGCCAGCTGGTGGTCAACCGAAACCAATCACCACTACATCCGTGTGCAGCCAGGGGATGCAGATGGTACTGCAGAGTATGACGTGCTGCTCGTGGGAGGTGAGTGACTAATAACTGCAGCTGTTTTGTATGGGATCATACGTGCGGTGCAGCCAATCTACACAGCATGATGTGCCTGGGGATGCCAACCCAACCGCCTATGGCCTGTAAGGCCACTAGATGCAAGGCGCACCATGCCACGGATGCAGCAGGGTGAGGGGGTGGGGTGGGGGAAGGGGGAGGAGCACCTAGATTAGCATCCCAACCATGCAGTACATGGGGGATCATGCGTCCCGTATTCAGACCCCAGGGCAATCCTATCATCGACTTACGCCTGCCTTTCCTCCACATCGTCCACGACGCGTGCTACGGCATACAGCCCAGCTTCCGGCCAGGTCCTGCTGGGGCCTACGCAGCTAGATGTAGACAGATCCGGAGCATGCATGCGTGCCTTGTTGGTCTGTGCGGCCATGCATGCGCTGATGCAGGCGAGGCTCACCGCACCGGCCTGCGGGCTTACAAGCACAGGGATGCATGGGCCGACCTGGAGGCATTTGCGTGCAAGCACTGGCCCCAGGCAGGGGAGGTGCTGTACCGCTGGTGCAGCCAGGTATGTATCGCTGGCTGAAAACGTCGCGTGCTTCTGCATGCGTGCGCGCATGCATGCGTATGACTGCACGCCGAAGCACATCGATCTGACATCCACTAGTGAGCGCATCCGCCCTGCCCTTGCACCTGACTGCCTCCCAGCATTTCAGCCCAGCTGCCGCCTTGAACCACGCATCCATGCATACATGAGCATGCAATGCCCCGGCGCTACTGTTGCATGTGGTGGCTGAGACATGCCTTGCTGCCTGCCCGCAGACATTCCAACCAGCCGACAACCTGCAGCTGTATGGATTGGACCCCCTGAACCCGGTCAACGTGCTGCCCGGCGGTGTCAAGCGCTACATCGCTACGGGTAAGCCAAGGCAGTAAGGCCGCGTGGGCAAATACAAGTAGTGCAAGCAAGCAAGGTGTGGGGTTGTGTTGTGTTCATTTACATTGGAGCAATCCTGCATCTCCTTTGCAGCCAATCTGACCCGCGTACTGCAGACCCATGCCCGCAGAGGGCCCACGTGATGCACACACACGCACGTCAACGTCCTCCACATGCATTGCATAATCGCTCTCCTATGTGTATGCGCCTTGCCGCACCCAGATGCACCTTGCCGCACCCGGATGCGCCCCAAATGCGCCCCTCCAGCGCCTATTGCCAACGCGCACCTTGCCCTCGCTGCAGGTGACAGCGGCCAGCCCATTACAGGATCTGCAATTGCCGCCATGATCATTGGAGATGCAATCCTGGGAGGGGAGGCCTCGTCGAGGGCTGGCGCTGAGACCGTCACCGTCAAGGGTGCGTGCATGGGGCACAGCCGTGTTTGCTGTTGCGGTCGTGTTATACACTTATACGCATGACCAAATCACAATCTGCAGCGATCCAATTCCCCATGCGATAGCCAGCCTTACACGTGCTGCTAGCTGCCATGCTAGCCATGCGCATCAGTTCCGCAAACGTGCTCACTACTGATACCAGCTCGGGTTCCTGCAGACGGCGTCATCGTGTCTGCTGCCAACAGCGCCGCTGGTGGAGGCGGCGGAGGTGCATCCCAGCGTCGTGGCAACCCCTGGAGTGCCGTCTACTCACCCAATCACGTCAAGCCGCTGACCGTGCCGTCCAACATCGTTGTGCGCACCTGTATGCACGACAGCAACACGCATACAGTACAGGGAGTATGTGGTCTTTTGCATGCCTAGTAGGCATTGCCTACCATACCGGCACTTGGCATGATTTGTCGTGCCATGTTAGTGTGCAGTGGTCAGGAGCTCGATGGCCAACAGGCCAAGACTACGCGTGAACACATTACCTCCCGAGTCCGAGTGCAAACCGGCAGCAACAGGTCTGACTGACCCGTCACCCTGCCGTGCCTTGCAGCACTTGTACTGGCCATCGGTATGCAGATCGGCTGACCTGTACTGCACCATTTCCGGCCCACATGCTTCTTCACAGGCCTTCTTTGCAGGCACGCCATCCACACACATCAAGATGGTGCTCACCATATTCGTCGTGTGGCCCTTCCAAACCGCCGGCACGCTGGCTGCTGCCGCCGCCGCCGCTGCACACTCCGCTACCAAGACTGCTTGGACAACCATCATCGACGCCGCCACCATCCGCACCCCGAGGTTCGTCCCCTCCCCTGCGTCTCTTGGGGCAGAGCTCAGCGATGCGGCGGCGTCCAGCGCAGCCACTGCGGCAGCTGCTGTGGCGGAGGTGCCCGAAGCGATGCAGGCTGCGGCAAGGGCTGCACGGGCAACGCTGAGTGTGCGCTTCAGGGAGGCAGAGGGCAAGCTGCTGCCCGGTGAGTGCATCGCGCTTGCTGGCATGCTTGTGCGGCGCGGACGCCGCGCGCAAAGGAGATCCGGCTGTTAAGACTCCAACCAAAAGTTGCTGTGTGTAGTAGCGCTCAATGTGGGTTCCGGAGCCAAGCAAGCATGGACGGCGATCACTGGGCGGTTCTGACAAGCAGCGATACTGCAAGGAATGACGGGCAGTGTATAACAGGGCATGCTGAGTTGCGACCTTCCCCATAGCTGGCTGGACAGCCGCATGAGAGAGGCACTGTCAGCAATTGGCGGCACCACCGGGGCGCGCTGGTGGTTGAGCCGCAGCCGCAGCCGGAGGTTTCACACATCCGGCAGGGCCATCACCCCTTGTGCCTCACGCAACGCTTGCAGTCTCATGGCAAGAAGGGAGTGGCGGTCATGCAATGACGTGGTGCATGTGTACTGCCTGTGCTACCTCACCACTGACGTGCCTGTGTGTGCGGTACAGGCGAGGGTGCGGTCCTCCAGGAGGGGCGCCGCGAGGTGGCCGTGTACAAGCGCCCGCCGCGCGCGCACCCCGTTGGCGCCGCCACCACGTCAGCAACGACGGCCAGCAGGACCGACCCTGCTGCTGTTCAGGTTGCATACGATGAGGGAGGCGACGAGGAGGACGGCGGCGTGACGCGCCTGAGCGCGCTGTGCCCCCATGCAGGATGCTTGGTGGAGTGGAACCCCTACGACTGTGAGTGCGCCCTGTTTCGGCCACCATCCGTTGGTCTCTTGTCATTGTGCGCGTGGCCAAGCCGCTTGTGCTTGCTTTGCAGACATGGTGGGGTGCTGTAGCCACACTTCCGTGTCGATTATTTGTCCTCTGCGCCCGATGCGTGTTGGGTGCGGTGACTGGCATTTACGGCGTTGCGTTGGAATTACAGTAACCCATCATAAATGGCTGTGTGTACACTTGGGGGGGAAGGGTCCCACAACACAGCCCTGCTTCGTCATGCAAAGGGGCAGGATGTGGCTGGGCAGTTTGGTGTGTGGTGGTTGACTTACATCACTTGGCCTATCTGGCCATTCATGGATTGCATCAGCGCATATGAAGTTGTATGGGGTGTGTGGTGGTGCGTGTGTGAGCGGGCGTGTATGTGATTTGAGCCCAGGCATACATACATGCAATGATGAAATGTGCTGCAACGTCAGGGGGGGAGGTCGGGGCGTTCAGACTTCAGAGCGCGTAAGGAAGCGGCGAGGGGGCGGTACCGCGAGCGCAGCGCTTGCAGGGTGGGGTGAGGGCAAGTGAACAGGACGTGCTGCAAGTCACATGCCGCGGCGTGACAAACGGGGCAAACACGGTCATGAAATGGGCGATGGGCAATCCTGCCGGTGTCAACAGGGAGGAGCGGGGAGCAGGAGCAGCGAACTTGTGCCAGCAGCTGCTGTTTGCGGTCTGAGTGGATATGCGCGATGTACCACGGCAGGGTTGGCTTGTCGGTTGCGACGTTACAAAACCATGCATAGGAAGCCATGCGACGATGGGGGCAGTCAGGAGACGACGGATCGGAGACCAATCGCAACCAAGACTGAAAGTGCGCAGCAGCAAAAGCGGACTTGACCACCGAAACGTTTGGCGTGTGTGTGTGTAACGCCTCGAACAACGTGTTGCTGCCTTGCATTGCGCATGGCTGGGCTGTCGGCAGCACGTCCCGCTGGCCGTCATGTGCATATGCGTGCACAGTCAAACGGCATTATTGCCATACACGCATGCGCCTGCAGCGCCCCACTCCTACGGCAGAGTGGCAGCCATAAGCAAGCAGAGTGTTTATTGTAGTTCCCTGTGCTCGCTTTGGCGTCGCCTCTGCTGACAGGCACGTTCGACTGCCCCTGCCACGGCAGCGTCTTTGACTGCGCCGGGAATTTCATCAACGCCCCCGCCACTGCTAACCTGTCAGAGCTCATCTGAGGACTCTGCGAAGCGCCTCGCTGGCGCAGTATGCGTGTTTACCAGTCAGAGCCAGTGTTCAGCAGGCCGGTGCAAGACCGTGCAGACCGTGCGTTGCCTCGCTGGCATTGAGGAGGGTGTGCGTCAGCAGGCAGTTGAGTGTGGAGGAGCCTGCTGAAGTGACACGGCGCAGGCCTGTTGGAGTGTTGTTGGCTGCTTGTTGTGCATGCATTGCAGTCATGGAGGTGTTTCACGTTGCTTGCGCGTGCGGTCACCATGGATTGCGGTTGCCAAGGACCGGTTGACTGATGACCTTTACATCAGGTGCCTACAATTATACAAGTGGTTGCATGGGTTGTGCAAACAACTGTTTGCAAGTTCTGTTCGAAACAAGCGTGGGCCCACCACGCGCATGTGCGAGCGCGCTCAGCTCTGTTCGAAACAAGCGTGGGCCCACCATGTGTTGTGCAGCATTTGCAGCTTGTGTCTGTCAAATAGTTGAGGCTTGCCGCGTTTTATGCTGTGCTGACTTGTGCCTCTTAACTTTCCGGACGTTAGTCAGCCAACGGTCCAACACCTCAGGTTGAAGTAGCGCTGCCCAGCCTCAAGCTTGACACAGGAAAGTGTGTGACGTTTCTCAAAGGCAGGCATGAACCACAAAGCCGTTTTCCAGGGAGTCCACTGTATGTTTCTGGGGCATGCTATCAGCCCTTCGGGTAAGCCGAATGTATGTAAGCCGTGAGCCCTTTGGCCTTGGCCAAGCTAACAGAATGGATCAACACAGCTACCATGGAACAGGATATCTTGTTATGTGAATTGATGCGTGTGTTCAGTCTCCAGGTTTTTCCAGCGCCTCCTGCCCTGCTGATATGCATGCGCACGCGCAGGCACAAGCGCTTGACCACCACACCCCTGCATCAGCGCTTCATGGGTTCCACCTCCATCATCTGCCTGGGAATATGTCTCATATCATAGGCCATCTTGCTGGTTTGCGCAAGGCAGGCAGGTTTGTTTGTGGATTTGGATAAAGGCGTGAATGGCACGTTGTGGCACTGTCTGTGGCTGCCCAGAGCCAGCCCTTGCGGACGCAGCAACAACTTTGAGCCCACAATCTTAACTGGTTCCGCAGTATGCTTCCACTCACCTTGCTCTGCACTTGCTTTCCTGCAACGAGCTGCACCAAAAACAGAGTGCCACCGGTTTCTGCGATTTTGCAGGCGTGAAAAGCAGCCGAACGGTCAAGTGGAAAGTGGTAACAGGTGTTGCAAAAACAGTCAAGCTGCAGAAGGAGTGCAGTTCAACAATGGTGGGCAGTAAATGGCGAAGGGAAAGGACACTGAATGTGTCAGGTCAGCATATGGCACCGTATACAACTTCATATTGCTATGGTACACAATGCTCAAACAGCCACTGTTTGTGCCCATAACCAAGGTCGTTTGATGGACGTCAAGCAGCGCGAGTGACTGGAATTCCACGACCAGCACCGGAACCGCAGTGTGAATGCGGGCAGTAAAAGCCCAGATGCAAGTATCATGACATTTTGATCCTATGTATGTCGTCGGAAACTTGAACTTATGACACCATCAGGCCATCAACCTGGCCACCAAAAAACTATTTGAACGCGGCACTGACGACAAGCGGGGTGGAGCGAGGCACGGCTGCCGCCAGAACACTGTACCTGGTATGACAGTCAACTATTCAGCTGTACGGTTATATGCTTCCTAGTTCAAGTCATTGAGGTATACGACAACGCTGCAAGTCTTTGTCCTGGGTGACAACACGGTCGCAATTGTCGCACCAGGCGTCAGCGTCACAGCAGGACCTCTGCGAGCCTCATCAGCGTTGAATCACAGCGGATATGGTAAGTATTGTTGAATAATTGAGGTGCTTTGCCACCCTCCCAGCAGTAAGTGGGCAGCAGCGTTTTTGCACAAGACCAGTCATGTGAACGGCTCGCTTGCACGCTTGTTGAAAGCCTTGAACACTTCACGGCGCAACAACCTCACAAGCACTGCTTGGTCAGCATGCAAAGAATGATGCAGCCGCACACCTGTACAGCAAGCGCTTGCATCAGTCTTGCTTGAGTGTGTTGAAAGGAAAGCAGCGTCACCGTTACTTGTTGCGGAACTTTGCTGTTAGCAGATACATACATCAAATTGTGTTGCGCCTTGATATAGTAAAGACGCTTGCACCGACGCAGCTCGACCACGTGCATGCAAATGGACACGCGAGGGGCATGCCCAGCAGGCAACGGAACACGGTAGCATAAGCAGCTGTGCAACAACCGCTTGTTGGAGAGATTTATAGATTTATACATATTTTTGTGCGGCACGCCAGAGCAGGTTGGTGATGACTCCGTACGGCTTGCGTGTGTCGCTGTACATTATGGCTTGCAGCGTTTCTTGCAAGTGCATCTTTTGTACACAGAATACCGTACACCTCTGCGATGCTCGGAGGACATACAGGCCAAATTCAAACATGTACTCATTTAACCCGGAAACAGCTTCTCTCTGCTGTTCACACTTGGGCCAGCCCTTGTGCTGGTCATGGTTCCGGAGCTGACACTTGCTCTTTGCCTTTTCCATACCCTGCAGGAGATAACAGCTAGATACGTTTCACTGGATCCAATACAATTGTAGTGAACCAGTGAACCAAACCTGTATGGCATCGTCTGGAGATGGCGACTCCAGCAACACGCATCGCCACCCGCTGACACCGACTGCACAGGCCCCCAGCAGCGGCTGTCTGCGCAGCAAGCAGGTACACAGGATGACGCCCACTGTGGCATCTGAAAAGTCTGAATGCGCAGCTGATCCGTCTGACATTCAAATCCGGCTCACGGCGTCTGGTGTCGGTCCGTCGGCAGACAGCAGCGCACAAGGCAACGTTGGCGATGCTAGCACAAACAGCAGTCGACCTATGCTGCATACAACCAAACAACAGCGCAAGTTGCGGTTCGGGGGCTGCCTGCCGTGTGTGGCACCAACCAAGCAGCAGCCACAGGCCCAGCTTGCAGGTGCTGGCAGCAGCGCAGAGCACCTGCATGACAGCCTCGCGTTGACAAAGGTGGGCAGCAGCAGCAACGGTGCGACAATCTTCGGCAGCACGCAAGTAATGAGTCCTCCAGAGTGTGCTGCGGGGGTTGAAGTGAACGAGATGCCTGCCACACAAGGCGGCATCCCGGCAGCCTCAGGAGGCGATCTGGGAGGCAAGGGTTGCAGCGAGGACGGCAGGCGCCGGTCGTCGGGCGCGGGGAGCGCGTTTGGCTACCCCAGCAGCGCTGGCAGTAGGCACCCCGACAGCACGCTTGGACGCATGGCTGCCAGGATGCGCAGCCCTGCCGTAGGCACGGCGGCACGCAAGGCGAAGATCGCCGTCGTCAACGTGGTCAACCCAAAGTACGTGACCTGCTAGGAGGAAGCTTCCTGATCGGTGAATCGCCGAATCGCCACTGCGTGTGACACATGCCGACATGCGTATAGGCTCCTGTTTCTAAATACAAAGGGTGCACAAGCGATGATGTCAGGGGTTTGATCTCTGTAGACTGAGCAATTCTGCCAGTACTGAGTACCGCCTGTGTGTACCGCCTTACAATGCCGTGTGTGTGATTTTTGATCGCCCACCGTCATCAGGCTGACGCTGTACAAGATGCCGGGGACGCTTGCCCTGATCGTGGCAGTGGCAACGCTGGTGTGTACTGGATTGATCGCATGGGGCATCCGCACAAACTGCGATACGGTCAACAGCTTCCTGCCAGCTGCTGAGCTAATGAAGGTGAGGCCCCCAATGCAAAAGAGCCAGGCATGGCAATACAGTATATACAGGGCTCTGCGACTCATCACTGCAGCATGCGGCCACAAGTGCGCCAAGCAGCACCGTCCATACAGCACCGCTCGACGCACTCTCGCGCATGACATGGGCGCGTAGTAAGGCAATGCGTGCATCCCATGGTGCTGGTGCGGTCCCATGTGGCCCTGCCTGGAACCAGCAACAGTGGACGCATGCCGACCTGGCATTGCTTCTATTGCTTCATCACCGACCCAAAGGGGGTTTGTTGCCCTTATACATCTTCGCCTCCTCCCTCGTCCATGCATGCACATCACGTTTTGTGCGATACTGTGATGCATACGTGCCGTTTCTCAGTCTGCTACCTGCACATCAAAAGGGCCCATGAACCGTACCATGCACGTCACCCGCATCATGTGTGCGTGCAATCGTGCGTACTCCCCAGAAGAGCGCATCTCTCTGCTTTGCTGCTGCATGCGATTAGTGCGATGCGTCCTTTCTGTTTTTGCCATTCATCCATGCCTGCAGCTGGGCTCCAAGGACAGCGTTCAGTGTGAGCAGCTTCAGGGCTACAGCCTGGCGCCGCTGATGGCCGCCTCAGCGCTGCTGCCCTACAGCGACCTGGTGATGGACCTGTACGACCAACAGGGCGCACGAATCATCGCCACATTCAACGAACACAACTTCAGGTAGGGGGGCGTAGCTGTAGGCACTTCATAGCCCAGCCAGCTGCCTTGGCATCCAGGCATCCACACCACCAAGCGTAACGCCTGCTTCTTGCATTACGCACCTCGTCACTACCAAACCGCCCACGACCAGTGCATGCATCTTTGCAATTTGCAATGCAGGATGTTTGCATGCGCACTGAGCAACCTGGCAACACCGCTGCTTGCCGCCAGCGCGGGCGTGAGGCCCCAGGACGCTTTCCTGCAGCGCCTGGCGCCCAACACGCTGCGGCCAGAGGCAGAGACGCAGGCGCTACGCGAGAGCATGCGCAACTTCAGCGACACGCTGGACGCATCCTCAGTAATGAAGGTCAGTGGCACGCCATGGCTGGCAGATGCCGTCACCAGTGGTTTGCCGACACAATGTGCACCACGTGGAACACTAGCAACATCGTCATGCGCTGCATGTGCTGACATTGGTTGTGTGGAAGGAATGGCCTACACAACCTACAAGAACTTACCATTGCTTGCCGGTGACGCCACCATCCATTCCAACAATGCTGGCTGATTGCTTACAAGCCACGTCTGTTACAGTGCAAGAAAGTGCACCGCTGCGTTGGCACTGCAGGAGCTGCGTGCATCCCTTGAGGGCTTGGACGCATGGCGGCGCACCCCGTGGAACAAAGTTTTAAAGCAGGCAGGACCAGGCTCACGACGACGGCTTCAGGCAGTCTCAGCAGGAGAGGACAATGTATCATCGGTCTTCATCCCATCAGGTGTCATCCTGGAGTGGGAGGGGTACGGAAGCTTAACAACCGACACCACCTCTGGGGGCACGCCTACCATTGTTAACAATGATTATGGGTACGACGACACACCAGACTACTTCCCAATTGATGACACAGAGGGACAAGACAGTTTTGATCATTCACCCCCGCCGCCGCCATTGCCGCCGCCAACACCCCCTCCTCCCCCTAGCCCGCCACCGCCCTCGCCCCCACCGCCGTCTCCGCCACCACCCTCACCACCGCCACCATCACCGCCGCCCCCGCCGCCACCCTCGCCGCCACCACCCTCG
>BDDA01000030.1:0-48016 GCA_001662385.1 Chlamydomonas asymmetrica
CCGTCCAGCGCGTGCCACAAGCTTGCCAGCCACTCGATAGCCGGCCTGTACGTGGGGCATTCCAGGAACAAATGCGTGTAGGTTTCCAACGTCGACGTCTTGCATAAGTACCCGGGTACAGGATATTAGAAAAGCTAGAAGAGCCTGATGGTCAGTCTGTAGGCGGACTTGCTGGTGAACAGCCTACAGCGCATGTTGAGCGAGGTGAGCCTGCCTGCCCTGCCTCGCTCAGGCGGATGCACTGGTGGTCGGCCCTTGCAACTAACTGCTCACTCCGCTCCCAAGTGGTTGGCATACATGCATGATGTCTGTGATTTCCGCACTCCTGGATTCAGGGCTGTAGAATCGTCCTGCGCCTGAGCATGTTGTGAATGCCCGAAGCATTTATGCACGCTCCATCCCGACATGACGACATCCTTTGCTGCTGGCCAGACAAGCAGGCTGCTGGTCGTCATTTATATTGGAACTACTACGGTATATGAGCTTTGCACTTATGTAGTGTGTGCACAAGATGAGGAGTTTTGTTCACAGCAGTTCCATGCCGCAGCTCCGCGCCGCAGCGGGACCGTGCAGCACCAGCTACTCAAGCAGCAGCAGCAGCAGCAGCGCCGGGGCACGACAGCAGCGTCAGCTGGTGGCTGGTCGGTCGGTCGCTAATCGCCGGTCTGGCTTTTCGTGGGCACCATATATCACAAAGGTTAGTCTCAGGGGTCTTGCATTTTTGACCTGCCTGGACCGTTTCTGGGTGGGCTGTTAGAGTCGCGTCAAGCAATGCCTCTGGGCCTACCGTGCCATGTGCTGAGATGAGATATTCGTAGCCTGGACAGCTGTATAGCCTGTTGCATAGGTGCTGGCCGCCCCAGTGCTGCTGCACTGATTGATGCAACTCAGCATCGCCTAATTGGCGGCCTGGCTCGTGCATTTGCTCATGCGAGACCAGTCGGCAGTGCCCACGTGTATCGCAAATGCACGAGGCACAAACAACCCCAAGCATGCAAATTGGGTTTAAAAAGCGCGTGCCTGGACCTCAGACCCTTCAGGTTCTGAAATCCTGGGACACGGTCCTCGTGTCGTACTCGGGGTCGTCTGAAATCTCTCTCGTCTCTCTCTCTTGTTTGACCTCTCAGACCCAACACAGAACCAATTCAGAGCAGGGCCTGAACTTCAGTGACCCCCCCGCCCCCCTCGCGCAACTCGCATGGCAATGTTTCAGACGTGAAGTGACTGCCCGGCCTTGTGACGTGACCTGAACGTAAAGGGCGTGCCAAACAAATCAAGAAATGCAACGCAGTGCTGGGAGTTTGCTTGACATCTCGAACATGAACACTTTATTGGTGTCTGAAATCGGGTGGAGGAAGCACTGTTTTCTTTGGAGATTTATGCTGTTTTGGTTTCGGCCTTCGTTCTGCACATGCGCTGCAGGTTGCTCAGCCGCCTCAGCGGGGCAGGTACGGGTTTCACATAGGCTCTAGCAGCTCAGAGCTCGGAGCATCCTCTACTTCTCTGCCGACCGTTGCCCCAGCGGTCGAACAACAGCCTCAGGCAAAGCAAAAGCGAAGGCGGGGACAAACACGAAACCAGCAGGGAAAACAGCAGCAGAGTCTTCGAGGTCTGCAGCAACAGCAGACCGCAGTTCAACAAGCCAGCTCGCCTTCGCAATCTGCTGCTGCCGAACGAGCGACCAACCTGCTCAACCTGCGCGCTGCGACGGCATTGCTGGACATATTGGTGCCCAAGCACTTTGACTGTTATGATGCGTGTGGGGCGCAAGACTTTGTGGAGGATCCGTCAGCGCTTTTCGAACATGCAACACTTTGTGAGATTGTCGAGGCTGAGGAGAATGCATTACAGCCGTTTGCAATGCAGCAGATGCTTGACAAACTGCTGCAGCAACGAGGGGTGAACCTGCAGCCGCTGTGCCTGCCTGATCAGCTGAAGGAAGCTGGCATACTGCGGGCGTATGGAGCTGCCCGCGAGGTGCGTGGTGCAAGAATGCGAGGCGAGCAGTGTGTGAATGCACAATGATCAGCATGCAGTCATGCACGCATGCATGAGGAGGTGTTGAGAATGCCCGTACGTGCATCAGCCAAAGGGTTGAGGGTCTACCCTCTGCTGTGCTGTACCTGTGCTGCACTGCTGCCCCATACACACATACCGATCATACGCTACAAGCTGACATGCATGCATGCAGGCGCCGCGCCATGACTACACCCCAGAGGGTATTCTTTGCAGTCACGGCATCTTCATTAATCCGGACACGCTGCCCCCGGTAAGCAGGGTAGCGCTGCACATGCATGCATGATTTGTGTGCGGCACATGCATGAAATGCTGCTGCAGTAAACTAACCAGACTGCAATACATGCTAGGGCGAGCGGTGTCCCACAGTTCTGCATATCTGCATCCTTGGTTTCGCCCAGGGCGGTGCGCAGGCGCGGGGCAAGGCTAAGCCTCTCGCCACCGAAGTTTTGGCAGGAGGTAATGCACCAGCACCTGCCTGCCTACCCAGTCTGTGCGCATGCATGGGGCAGGGTAGGTGGCTACGCACTACATGCATTATGCATCATCCCCCCATTATCTATTTCCGCCATGCGCGTCCCACTTGGTGTGCATTCCCTTCTGAACGCTGCATTTGCTGCATGAATGCAGCTTGTATGCACATCTCTTGTGTGCTGCATGGTGAGTGTGGGCACGTGGGCTGTGCTGTGATGCCGCGCCGGTGTGTGCAGAAGCGCCAATGGTGCAAGTCGTTCCTGCTAAGGAGATCGCAAGGCGAGCAGTCAACACAGAAGGCATCGCAAGACGAGCTACAAAAGAACGCCTATATCCCAGACAAGCATGATGCTGATGCTGGTGGAGATGGCGTGCCATCTGAGCAGCTGTGGTCTAAGGAGGAGTGGAGACGACACACAGCGCTGCATGAGGCGGCTCACTTCCTGGTGGCCTATCTGACAGGCGTGCTTCCGATAGCGTATGAAATAACGGACGACTGCTCTGGCGTTGTGCGTTTGGGCGATGCTTACATCGAGGCGTTCCACAAGGCTGGGAGACGCGGCTCACGCCTCGCACGAGGAGCATGCTGGAGAGGTAATGAGTTAGCGTGCGAGCACTGTATTGTGCTAATAGCTACCTCAGGACGTACAGTTCACCTTCTGGCCTGCATTGCAATGCCGTAGCCCGTGCATGTGTCGCTCGATGGAGCACTGATTAGCGTATATGTGTTAGTTGCTTGGGCTTGTGCTGACTGTGTAGGGTGTTGTGCCCCTCTGCCTGGCAGGGACATGTGCATCGACCTTGCGGGCATATTAAACGAGTTGCGCCCGACCGGCGGTTGTAATGGCTTTGGTGCCGGTGATAGGCAACACCTTGAGACAACGGTTCGGCGCTTCATGGTCAGTCTGATCACATGCTCAAGTTCTGACAAACACCCGTCTGTAGCAGCTTCATGCATGGTGTTGCAGCAGCAGATTCCTTTGTGAACGGGCAAGCAACACTGTTACCAGTTGCAAGGCGGTGCACGGGCATGCAAGCCTTACCCGCACTTCACCACTTCACCAATCTTGATTTCTTGTTTTCGTGCTGTCTTGGCCATAGTGTTTGCATATGCTCACTTGCACACGTGGCCTGTTGTATGGTGAGCATGGTGCTCAACGTGGCTTGCTCTTCTTCCATCTGCAGCGCACCAAGACCAAGGGCAGGGCTGAGCTGTTGTGGGCGACCGTCAACACGCTTGACATCCTCAACAGGCACCGACAACTGCATGTGAGTGCTGAGGTAGTGAGTGGTGGGCTGGCAGTCGGGGAGCTCTCACTGCAATTTAGGCCTACAAGCGGCCGATCTGGTTCGCATTCCATTGGCATCTGCAGCGCTGCCGTACTTGTACTGCCCATGCATGTTCCTTCCTTCACTCTCTAATGAGAGCATGCTACGATGTATGCACCGGCCCACATGGCCTGCATCCTTGTGCCACCTACATGACCAAGCATCAGGAATCAGGGTTTGGGGTAGGGTTGAAGGTTCTCTCACGGCCGGGATGTACTTGCAGCCACCGAAGTCAAGACCAGCAGGTTGACACCTGGGCTGGCACTTTGCAAACACTAGCAATGTGTATGGTATGGTATGGTATGGTTTGGTATGGTACCGCTAGCAATGTGGGCTGGACTGCTGGTCCAAGAGCCAGCTGGCACTGTACGCCAGCGTGGAATGCAGCGGCTGCGCAACAGCACTAGAGGCAAGGCAGGGGAGGCTCTTGAAGGAGAACACCGGGCGAGATCATTGCCAGTGCAGCAAGGCGACATCGAGCAGGCCAATCAGCGTGTGGCATCCTGTGTGGTGTGTGTGTACGTGTGTTTAGAGTTATTTGATTCCCGTGGGGCCATGCAGTGTGCTTGTGTTATGCGTGACGATGAGAACTGAGGGTGGCGAGGTGTCTGGGCTGAGCAGCCGGCTGTCGTGAAGAGAACAGCGGTCTGATGGTCTCTTTACGTGTGTGTCAGGAAGAGGCGGCCGAGAGGCTATGCAGTGAGATTGACGGATTATCGTGGGGCCGTGCAGTGTGCATATGCGTGTGCGTAAGGATAAAAACTCACTGCACCTGACATTGGCGAGCGAGGTGTGATGGGCTGATCTGGCGACTGCCGCACAACGTGCGTGTGCGTATGCATGCGCCTGCGCACGTTGGCGTTCGCGCGCGTGCAAGCGTGCGCACGCAGTACTGACCCTTCCATATAGCCGATACAGTTAGGTTAACTATGTGTGGTGTTGTGCTTCAGGCTTGATCATTCAATGTGGTATGTGGTTGCTGCAGGAGGACTTGGCGACAGCCATGTGCGCCGGAACCAGCACAGGCGGCTGCATTGCGCTGATTGAGGAGCGGCTCAAGGACTGCACCGACATATGACGACGACGCCTTGATGGCCGATTGCATGGAGCTGTACGCCGCGGGATCACACCCAGGCGGTTCACAGGCTGCATTAAGAAGTACATATACCACGCTGACCGAGCTGCTTTGACATGCCATAGCGTACGGACGTTGGGGTGCAGGTGCATTGCATCAGGGCCGCGGCCTAACACAATGAGTAGCGTGCTTGATTGCCCTTGTTGCCAACAGCCGCGTAGTTGCCAACAGTCCGGGCAGGTTGCGCTAACCGTACTGTTGGTTTTGAGGTGGAACAGCAGGCTGCCAGGCGCAGCTGTCAAGTGACTGCATGCGCATGAACAATGGAATGTGTGCTGTGTCCAGATGCAGCATCACCCTGCTGCCTGGTTCTTCCCAATTTGTCGGTGCACTGATTGGCCTACCTCCTGCGCATGTGAGCTTCACGTTTGAGCAGGTTTTGTTTTGGGTGTGACATGCGGCAGGGACCCCACCGTAGGTACTGTAGGTACGGTAACCCTAAACCCTAAAACCCTGAAACCCTAAACCCTAAACCCTAAAACCCATGCGGCAGGGACCCCACCGTAGGTACTGTAGGTGCGCATCGCATCTGGCAGTACGCATTGTTAGTCGGGACGCGTTTTCATGCCTGCAGCTAAGCATCCTCATCAGGGTTGAAGCTGGTGCAACCGTGTGTAGTGTGTTCAAATATTTTGCTTCCCGATGGGCCATGCAGTATGCTTTCCGTGGGGCCGTGCAGTGTGCTTGTATGTGTGCTTATGCGTGATAGTGGGAACTGCACCTGAGGGTGGCAAGGTGTCTGGGCTGAGCTGACGGCTGGCGTAAAGGGAACAGCGGTCTGATGCTCTGAGTCGGTGGCTGTAGTAAAAGCGGTGTGTAGTGTGTGTTTGGGGCAGCAGGGGCCCCAACGCGTCCACGATGCGAGTTGTTGTTACAACAAGCGGCAGCAGGGTAGAGTGAGGGCGGTATCGCTCAGATCAATGAACCCGGGTCGCTAGCGGTTGGTGGGGATGGCTGGATCCGCACAGAGGCATGCGTGTCTGGATCCGCACAAGAGGCATGTATGTCTGAAAATCCTCTATCCGTCTGCATTCGGTGCATCAGCCGGCCGCCCGCCACCGCCCGGCACCGCCCGCCTGTTGCGGCCTTCCTAGGCATTCGTTGCCTTGCATGTCCTGGTACAGGGATAAGGGGAGCCTGATGGTCCTAAGGCTGCACGTAGACTTGCTGGCTGACAGCCTCCAGCGCATGTTGAAGTGGTCCTGCGCGTCCTGCCCCAGCCAGGCAGCGGTGCAGGTCGGCGCTTGGAACCGCTTATTCCGCTTCCCAGGTGGTTGGGACCGGTTTGGCATCATGTGTGGTGTCTGTAACTACCGTGCTGCCGGTTTCAGTCACCATCACTGATCACCATGTCCGTCTGACGCATGGCACACTAGGGAGCACAAATGTCTGAAGCATTTGTGCTCACTCGCTAGACATCCTTTGCCTGGCCACGCAGGCTGGCTGTCCATTTTGTGGGACATGCCTGGACCCAGTGATTATCCAGGCTTGTGAAGGCGTGCAAAGTGTGCACAAAATGAGGAGTTCCGTTCACAGCAGTTCTATGCCGCAGTTCCGCACCGCATCGGGACCGTGCAGCACCAGCTACGCAAGCAGCAGCAGCAGCAGCGCCGGAGCACGACAGCAGCGTCAGCTGGTGGCTGGATTGTCATTCGGTACACACCAGTCTTGCTTTTCGTCAGCACCACGCGTCACAAAGGTTAGTCTCAGGGTGTCTTGCATTGCGATGCCCTAGCCTAAACCAACTGGGCCACATCAGCAGAGAAACGCTTGGTAGCCTGGCCGGCTGTATGGCTTACTTTTAGGTGCTGGCCGCCCCCGTGGTGCTGCAGAGTTGTTTGGTGCTAGGGTTTACCCAGCATGGGTTGCACTGCGAGACCAGTGCCGCATGAGCACACCTGCTGGAGCCCACGTGTACCACTCAATGCATGCACAGGCGTAGACCAAAGCAAGTAAAAAGGGTTGAAAAACGTGTGTCTGAACTTTAGACCCCGGTTTTGACACTCTCGGACCCGCTTGTTGAACTCGGGGTCTTAAATGTGACCACTCAAGCATTGCTCGAGCAACCTCTGAAGCACTACAGGCCCAAGCCTGAACTTCAGTAGAAGCAATCCCTCCACACAGCTCACCTCGCGATGTTTCAGAACTGAAGTGATCGCCGATTTGACCACACAGGAACCACACAGGAACGGTGTCAAGGGTGTGCCGCAAGACAACCCAAGAACTGCACGCTCCGCAGAGTTGAACACCTCATATATGCTTCCTTTGTTGCTGTCTGACACTGGGTGGAGGAAGCACCTGTTAACTTTAACTATTTTGGTTTCGTCCTGCACTCTGCAGGTTGCTCAGCTGTCCCATCGTGGCAGGCACGGGTTGCACATACGCTCTAGCAGCTCAGAGCTCGGAGCATTCTCTTCTTCTCTGGCTACTGCTGCCCCAGCGGTCGAACAGCAGCCGCAGGCAAAGCAAAGGCGAACACGCCGTCAAATACGAAACCAGCAATTAAGCCAGCAGGGTCCGCAGCAGCAGCAGCAGCAGCAGCCGACAGTTCAACAAACCCCTGCACCTTCACAAATTGCTGCCGACCCAGCGACCAAGCTGCTCTACCTGCACGCTGCGACAGCATTGCTGGACACAATCTTGCCCAAGCGCGTTGACTGCCATGTGGATGAGTTGCAGGACTCTGTGGACCCCTCATCTGTCTTCGACCATGCGATGCTCTGTGCGATTGTCCAAGCTGAGGAGGATGCATTACAGCCGTTTGCCATGCAGCAACTGCTTGAGAGGCTGCTGCAGCAACGAGGGGCGAACCTGCAACCGCTGCGCCTGACTGATCAGCTGAAAGATGCTGGCATACTGCGCGCGTATGGAGCTGCCCGTGAGGTGCGTGCGTGCTGCAAGAGGATTGCTGAGGAGCCTCCCCTGAGCGCGGGATGCTGGAGTAGCCGGAGGATGGCGCTGATGGTCATTGGGGTGCTGAGTTGGCGCGTTGGCCTGCGGTTCAGGCGAGAACGCCGTGGTTCATCAGTATAGTACACCTCATTCACGTCTATCAGCAAACCCCTTAGCATGTTGTGACTCGGCACCCTGTGCATGCGCTGTTGCACGCCTCCATCAAATTGCAGGAAGTTCATGCGATGAGCGTAGCATATAATATAATAATATATAATATACGGTATACGGTATATATTGTGAGTTTGGGGCCCGGAAGCCCGCACCCGCCCCGCAAAGAAAGCGACCATCAGGGGTCAAAGGCACCACGTGACTAAAACAACCTGTCAGCGCCGTGCACCCAGTGTAGCCACCATGCTCCATGCATTGCTTGCCTTCCCTATCAAAGCTGCATACTTGCTACATGCATGCAGCAAGTATGCACATCCCTCGTGTGCTGCGTGGCGACTTTGAGCGAATGCGCTGCATGCTGCGCTGTGCGTGGCGCCTCCACCGGTGTGTGCAGAGGCCCCTCTGGCACCAGTCGTTCCTGGAAAGGAAGTCGCAAATCGGGCATAGCGAGCAGTCGACAGCGAAGGCATTGCGAGAGATATTCCGATTGAGTATGGGATTCCAAGAGGGATCACGATTCCTGAAGGACTTTCGCACTGGCAATCATGGTGCTGGTGCTCTTGCTGGGGGCCCGCCTAAGCAGCTGTCGTCGACGGCAGAGTACAGGCGACATAAAGCGCTGCACGAGGCGGCACACTTCCTGGTGGCCTATCTGACAGGCTTCCTTCCTGTAGCATATTCAATCATGGACAAGAGCAACAGCTATGTGTGTTTCGGCGCTGCTGACAGCAAGGCGTTCAACCAGGCGGTACAGTCGAAGTGGCTCACGCCTCGCACGAGGCGCATACTAGAGAGGTGAACGACTTAGTGGGCGAACAATGCGTTGTGCCTGTGGCTGCCTGAGGGTGTAAGGCTCAAACCCAAAGGAGCATCATCATGTTGTGTTGATTGGGCTCGTGCTGACTGTGTATGGTGTTGTGCCCCTCCGCCTGGCAGGAGAATGTGTATAACGCTCGCGGGTGTGTTCATCGAGTTGCGTCCGACCGGTTACGGCGGTGATGGCGGGGATAGGAGAAACCTTGAGGTCTATGTTAAGCGCTTAGAGGTCAGTATGATTACGGCCTCATGGTGGTGTACGCCGTGGTTTGACAAACAACCATGTGTACAGCATCACGTATGCATGGGATTGCAGCAGAAGTCCCTCCTGGATGGGCTATATAGCAACGGTGCTACAACCGCTTGCAAGGCGGTTCGTGAGCAATCGAGCATGCAAGCCTTACCCGCGCTTCACCAATGCATGGCGTCAGTGGATTCCTTGTTTCGCGTTGTCTTGCCCGCATTCGCAGTGTTTGCGTACCGAAAGCGGAGGCAAGGCTGAGCTATTGTGGGCGACCGTCAACACGTTTGACATCCTCAACAGGCACCGACAACTGCACGTGAGTTGTGTGGATGCTGTGAGTGGGTGGGGGGCAATCTGAGAGGTGTCACAGCATCTCGCGTGTGCCCACAAGCTTTGAGCCTGGTTCCTGCCAGGTTTCCTACTCCATTTTAAGATTAGGCATTTGATTTTGTTACATCCTACTCCATTGGCATCTGCACTTCTGCTGCGCTGCCTGCCTTCGTGTTCCTTGCGTCCCTCCCTAATGAAAGGATGCTGTCAACACAATCAATCCATCATTATTGCACCGGCCAATCGCGGCCTGCATCCTTGCACACGCCTACATGGCGAAGGAAAGATGGAGACTGCAACTGACTATGACGAGCGAGGTGTATGTCTGGGCTGATCTGGCGACTGTCGCACAACATGCGTGTGCGTGTGCGCATGCGCGTGTGTGTAGTGCACAAGCATGCGCGCACCTAACTACTGACCCAGTTTCCCAGTGTAACCGGTTCGATTAGGTTGACCAAGTGTAGTGCAGTGGGTGAAGTTTTGTGCCTCAGGCTTAACGATTCATTGTGTTATGTGGTTGCTGGTTGCTGCATGAGGCGCTGACGGATGCCATGTACAAGGGCACCAGCGTGGGCGGCTGCGTTGCGCTGATTGAGGAACGGCTCATGGACTGCACACACATATGATGATGAATGATGGCCCATGCATGAACTTGTTGCGCATACATACCCAGCCGGTTTACAGGCTGGATAGCATTCTGACATAGCTGCTTTGACGTACCATAGCGCACGGAGGTTAAGGTGTAGGTGCTTTGTATTTGGTTCGCAGCCTAAAACAGTGAGCGTGCTTGATTGCCCTTGTTCCCGACAGCCGCGCAGTTGCCAACGGCCCGGGTTGCGCTGACCTTGCTGTCGGTTTCGGGGCGGAACAGGCCAGGCAGGCGGGCGCCGCTGTCATGTCCAGGGAGGGAGCGAATGAGCGCTGGACATGTGTGCTGTATCCAGATGCATGCAGCATGCCCCAGCCATAGTATGGAGCTTCTTAAACAGCCCGCTTGCCCCGAGGCTCACTGGTGATTCCATATGCCATACAGTGATGCTGTTGTGTTTGCCACTGCATGATGTAGTGATGTGCCGCCAGCTGGCTGAATGCAGCATGTGTGAAGTACAGCGAGATCCTCATACCGGCCCTCTCATACCGGCCAGAGGTTGCTGGCAGCCTGCGATTCTCCTCACTCAACAGAGACGATGTCCCAGGCAATCAACAGAGACGATGTTGAGGCCCACGCAATCAATGCGCGCACGCCACGCAACCAGGCGCTGCCTGCGTTACGTCGGCAGTCCGACTGCCTCGCCATCAGTTGCCACTTGCCAGCATAGTACCTTTCATAGACCCACAGATGTAGGGAATGCAGCTCCCACACCCTCACCGTACCAGCCATGCGTTGCCATGCAACGCTGATGTACTCATAGCTGTCATGAGCAGTACACGTGCACGCTGTAGATAGCGTCACCTAGCCCACCAATCACCACTCACCTGCAAGGCCACCGGATGTCAGGTCAATCGACCACGTGCATGCTGTGTTCTGTGAGCTTTCTGAACCTCCGCTCTCCGTGAAGCTATATGCTACCGGCGCAGGTGCACGCCACACGGCGCGGCCTTGAAGGTGCAACTAATGCATGCCGACCACCACGTCACACATTGACCCCTTGCAGCTAGCCGGCAGGGGCACGCATACCACACACGGCAGACGACAACCTACCTATACAGCCTGCGAGGCACGCGAATGTCATGTGACTTGCTGTAATCAAAACGGCTGACTATGATAATGGATTGACCTGCTATGCCATGCAAAATCAGGTCAACCCAACCAAGTCACACTGGCGCAAGCGACCACCACACGGTAATGCAGGCAGGTCTTGCATTCGGACACCCCATACGTAGTGAAATGTTACATTACATACAGCCCGGTAACGGTATCTGGCGTGGTTATTGATGGTGCTATGTTCTATCTGGTGGCAGGCGCACATGCATGTATGCCATGCCCCCTATGACCGCCCGGTGGCGGGTGGCCACGGCGCGAGTGCGCCATTCTGTGACACAACGGCATTCCCGGACGTTCAGGCGAATGCAGACAACGGTGCAAAAGCAAACCAAAGCAGATGACGATGTAGTGAATTCAGCCGTAGTAGCAGCAGCGGCGGCGGCGGTGGCAGTAGCGCTGTGGTAGTGTACAGTGTGCGGCATGGGGAGGGGCGGCCCGTATGATCGGCGCCTGCAGACGGCAAACGCCTCGGGAGGGGAGGGAGGGGCCGGGGGCAACACAATTGCGAAGCGACGCGCATGCAATAATCGTAAGATGGGCCCTCACGCCCTGGTGCTGGCTGGGGGCTTCCCAATGGTCGGTACGTGGTAGTACGGTGCCTCTGCTATCAGCTCGGCCAGTTCATCGTTCAATCCATCATACTGGTATGCGTGTGGTGCCGTCAGCGCGGCCCTAAGACGGCTGCGTGAGGACCCGCAGCGCGTCCTGCAGGTTCTTGATGGCGGTGGGCAGGTCCTCAAACGACAGCGCGCTCACCGCAAAGCGTGCCTTCTTTTGCGCGTCCTGCGGTGCCGCAACACACGCAAGCAAGGGAACAGCGGGGCACGACGCAAGAAGAGATATTGCCACGGAAGACATGCACAGGTGAGTAACAGCGTTGGAATCACTGTAGCCAGCCTACGTTTGGTGAGCTTGCAAAACGCCTGCCTGTTGCTGGCTGTTGCACACATTCAGCTTGAACCGTGATGAGGGAATGAGGATGGTGCGGAGGGTCTCAAAGAGAGGCTCCCAGGTGTGAAGAAACTGGCCTAAACTGGACACTGGCAGAACCTATACCACGTGCATGCGGTGCGGTACATTCAGCCACATCACTCAACAGGCTGCGTTTTCCTTGCAGCCAACTTCTGGTCATGCTGATGTCTCAACACAGTGCACGTGCACAACGCATGAGCACCACCACATTCGTGGCATGGGCGCCATTTTGCCACGGGCCTGCGCTGCTCGTGTACCTGTATCGCCACCAAGGAGGGCTTGAACCCAGGCACAGGAGCGGGCATAGGAGCAGGTGCGTGGTATGCCTGCTGCGTATGCGCAGGAGGGGCCGCGTGCGGCGGCGGCGGCGGCGGGGGCAGCTTCTGGCCCACAGCGGTATTGAACGGGGCACGGTAGCCTGAGGTCGAGCTTGGCGAAGGCTCAGCCGGCGGCGGCGGCGGCGGCGGCGGCGGCTGTGGAGCACTGTGCTGCTGCGCCGGCGGCGCCCCGCCCGTGTACGCGGGCACGCCGCCTGACGGCGGCGGCGTTGGCGGCTGGTACACGTGCGTTGGCGGCGGCGGCTGGTGTGCGCCAGGCGGCGGCGGGGGCGGCCCAGCGCCGCGGCCGTCACCGCCGTACGCGTCGTGCGACGCGGACACAGACGCAAGGGAGGGGTTCGGCGGCCGCGGCAGCGCCGCGGCAGAGTAGTCCACCGAGCTGGGGTACGGCCCGGCACTGCTGAAGCTGCCGGCCGCGCTTGCGCCCGCGCCTACGCTGCTGGTGCTGTCGGTGCTCGCCACCGTCGGAAGGTCGTGGGGCGGTGGCGGCGGCGGTGGCGCCGTGTGGCCCTGCAGGGGGGGGACTAGGTGTGAGGGCGTGACGAAGGTCCAGGGCTCGGAGTTGAACTCCTCCACGGTGAGCAGCGCCACTTGCCAGTACTCGGCCACGACCTCCTTAGAGGTGTCGGGTTTGAGCAGGTACGAGATGGGCCTGCAGGCAGGCAGGTGGAGTGTATACCGTACATGTCGATATGTGTTACCGCCTTACCGTCGCGTACTGCACGTAATCATGTTACATCAGGTGAAGTGCTGGGTGAAGTGTGGCCATGCGCAACGGACAGCGGGTCAACGCACACTTCGGCATAGGCGCTGCTGGTCATCCGTGAAGTGCCTGACTGGCAAACTGATGTAAAGCGGATCAATGGATATTCCACGCAGTGGGTCTGTACTGCGTTCCGGCTTCCGACCGACGCCTGACCCAGATTGCATCCACATCAGGTTTGGCCTTGACCCAGATCAGTCAGGTGACAAACAATTAAATCACCCTCCGTACACTCCACGCTGGACTTGCACGACCTGCGCTTGACAGGCTGGAGCAACCCTTGGCGATGACGCTGGCTGGCTGTGCTGGTGCAATTCCGGCTGTGCTCATGCAACCAGGATACAAACCAAACCCAAACCCAGAGCAGCATGCATGCTGGTGGCAGCCGTTTGCAACCAGCAAGCGTGCTGGTGTGGGTTGGGGTACAGCACAACACGCAACAGCACGCATGCTGGTAGCAAACGGCTTCCATGGGACCCAAGCTGCCAAGAAGACCGGACTAGGCGCACCGACCTAGGTATCTGCGGTGATATGCCTGCATGCTTGTATGCTTGTGTGTTGAAGTAATTTACTTCCCGTGGGGCCATGCAGTGTGCTTTCCGTGGGGCCGTGCAGTGTGCATGCTGACTCTGCGTGCCTCTCACTGTGCACTCCGCCACCCACCAGGTGGAGTCATCCAGCAGCACAATGCTGGCAGGCTCCGGCCCTGCTGGCCCCAGGTAGGTAATGCGCTGGCCGTCGCTGACGTGCGCTGCCAGCTCAGGGTCCTCCGCGTCAACCAGCCGCTCACGCAGCGCCACGCGGTACCTGCATCAGCCAACATGCCACCACCATGAGCAGCCACGGCACCACGAGCCCCAATGAGCAGCAGCAGCAGCGACGCCATGCCACCATGAGCCCCCACGGGTTCAGGCGGAATGCTTAATGAGTTTATGCATTGCATGGGTGCCCTGTGCAGTCTGTGCTGTGCTGTGCTGTGCTGTGCTGTGCTGTGCAGTTCTTGGCTATCAATTGCAGCGCCACCACTATCCCGTGTCATACACGCCACCAAGAGCTACCAAGAGCAGCGCCAGCGCCACGAGCAGCGGTACAGCAAAGCCAGCACTACTCACGCATGGGTGCTCTGAACCTCCAACCACGACAATCAAGTCGCGGTAAGCAGCGCTGACAGATCCGGGAGGACCGGTCAGTGCACCGCCATGAGCAGCACCATGCGCACCGTGGTAACAGCCTAACAGGTATCCTATATTCTTATCCTATCCTCAGTGGAAGAAGGCGACCCGAAAGTCGATCGTGGATCGGAGAGGAAACCGCTCGGGTCGGCCAGGCTGGCAAGTGCAAAGTGTTGGCAGGTGGGCAACGCGGCATGCGATTCCATCATGGTGTGCACGGTGCGCGTTACCACTCACCAGTGGCACCGCACACTCCTCACACCAGGATGCAATCGCATGCCGTGTTGCCCACCCGCCAACACCTTGCACCTTCTGGCTGTGCGCTGCCCGTCAGCACGAGCGCGTCCCATCCTGAGCGTTTCCAAGGAGGCGGTTTGCTGCGAGCGGAAATCAGAAGTACTGCGCCTCACCAATTTTCATAAGAGAGTCTTGGGCACGAGTCGCTCAAGACTCAGTTATGGAAACTGCTGAGGCGCGGTACTCCTAATCCACTGCAGGAGCCATGAGGTGGGTGCGGGCCCACAGCATGCAGTAGGACCCCACCTGGCATCAGCATGCTTGCAGCGTCACCTATCCATTGTTACGAAAGGTATCATGAGGAGGGCACACACCTTGGCAGGCCGTTTGCGCCCATGATGACCTGGCCAACCGTACCGCGCTCCGGCGACGACATCGCCGGCCCGCAGTACAGCACCTGCGAGCCCGGCTTGAAGCGCGGGGCCACGGTGCTCTGCCCAACCGACCCGATGCTATTCAGCGGCGACACGCTCGGCACCGGCGCCACCGGCAGTGGCGGCGGAGCCTGCAGCAGCGGCCCGGGCGCGCCTGGGATCGACGCACCGGGGATCGACGCGCCTGGCACTGGCGGCGCCGCGGCCGCGGACAGGGCGGTGAAGAAGGAGTTTGCTGACCCAGGTGGCGTGGGGAAGTCGGTGCTAGCGCCGCTGAAGCTTGGGCCGCCCAGGCTCAGCTCGCTAAGCTCTGGAAGTTCGGTCGCCTCCTTGCTTCCGAGTGCTGGCGGGGGCGTTGGCGCACGCCCCTCACGCAGGGCCTTGCGTATCTCCGCAGCACGCCATAGCGCGTAGCGCTGCTTCTCTACATGCTCGGCGTCGTTCTCCCCAAAGTGGTTGAGCACCTGCTCCGGAGAAGCCAGTGCACCGACAGCGCATTGACGGATGCGTGTTGCAGCGTGCTAGCCAGTCGGCTCTCAACAGACCAGCAGGAAGCCCCTACAAGCAACTCCTGATGGTGCTGGCTTGTATTACAAGTAGTGCCTTAGCAACAACCCTCGGCCTGGGTGCCCTCGCACTCACATCGAGGAAAACGGACGACGCGTAGAAGGCCTTAGCAGTGTTTTCTGTTGCACGACCACCTCTGTCAACCTTGTCGGCGTTGACAAATATTCGTAGCGCAAACATTTCGACATGCATTTTGTCTGTTTCTGGGTCGAGTTCAATCTTGGCTTTGTCTTTCTCCAGCGCAGTAATGGTAGCCATCAGCAACTCATTGATGGGTTTGAGACGGTTTGGCAGCTTCATAGCCTATAAATGCACCCATGGGGAATAGGCATGCGGCAAGGCAGGCAGACCAGAATCAGAAGGTGCTTCAATGTTGGAAGGTGTTGGATCGGCCCCCAACTGCCAGGGTCAAAAGGAAGTACACAGCAGGCCTGGCCTTACCTGCTCTGCTGCATAAAGCCTGCAATAATAAGCCACCTTTGGGTCCGCTTGCACAACTTCTTGTGCACGCTGCAATTGCATATCGGGCCAAAAACGTCAGCGGCACGGTGACGCAGCTGCGCGGGGCAATACGCAAAGTTGACACTAGGAGCAGGTTGCAGGCAAGTACTCATCAACCTGCATGTACGGCACTATAGCCTTCTTCTGTTCCTCCAAATCCGCCATCTCAGCGAACTGCGAGAACAACTAGCGTTGTGTGAGCTTCAGCAGTGGGAACAACGTGTTGAGTATGTGACGTCTAGCTATGTAAGGGCATTTTGAATACAAGTGAGGTACAAAATGTTTTATAGCACAGCGTTGGGTACTTCTGTGTGCTGTGTATATGCTGGAAGAGCTGCTGACGTAAGGCGGTACGGTTAATCTCAGGGCGTCGCGGAGGCGTTCTGTGCCGGCAATGGGCACACCACTCTAGATCTTCCTTAGCTACTGCGTTCACCAGGCTTTGCGTGTCTCTTCCAGTAGAGCTTTCTCTCCATTACCTTCCGCAAAGCAACCTCACCAGGCTAGAACTTGCACAGGCACAGGGCCATGCAGAGCCTTCGAAGTGTCAGTGGGGGCCTGCCAGCATGCAGGGCAGTGAGGACGCCGCTGGCTGGCTCGAGGGCGCTGGGACTGCTGCACCTCAGGAGGGCAAATGAGGAGCCCAGCACCACAGGTTGGTTGACGACTGATGGCATCGTGGAACGTTCCCTAAGGCCCAATTGCTAGGCTTGGACGCGTACAGTGTATGGCTTGCAACTTCTTTGATATGGACTGGTAGGCTGCTGTGTCGTAATCTCCTTCGGGGGCATCATCCCTACTGGCGTTGCGGTCTTGCCATGCGCAGTCACCCAGGCACCCGCTGGGCAGGAGCAGGCTGAGTCCACTAGCACCAGCACGTCTAGCAGTCTGGAGAAGGACCTGACACGCTTCTCACGTCAGGCTGCGGGCACCTTTGCCCCACGCTCGTCCACCGCGAGCAAGAACCCAGCGCTACGCGGCACACTTCTGTACAATATTTTTGAGGTCCAGGCTTGGGTGGCGCTGGTTGCGGGTGGGCTGCTCTCCTTCAACGTAATTTATCCTACTGACGAGCCGAGCATTCCGCGCCTGATGGGGTAAGAACAAACTTGCACCAGTCGTGCGGTCATGCATCAAACTGGTGTTGGGGTGTGTGCACGCAATTGTTAGGCGGAGAGTGCCGCCCACGATGAGGTTGGGCGGGCCCCCGCCCCTGCGGAGTTGGTCCGCAGCCCGCAGGAGGGCCCCGCTGCACACACCCTGCAACGCATCGGGCCGGCAGTCACGTTTCACTCTTGCGCTGTGCGATAGGCATGTGTCATCATGCATGCATGTAATATCGTTGCCACCGCACGATAACTGTCCTCACTTTGTCAGCAAGCAGCAGCAGCGTCAGCACGACCTGGTGACGACGGTCAGCAACAGAATTTCTGGCCCGGCAGCCGCCCTCAGAGCCGCCCTGCTGGGCTGAATAACTGCTTGCTTGATCTTGGCTTGATCGACATGCATACACCATGTGCTGTCACATGTGCCCTGCACGATCAGCATGCTGGATCCGCATGGGGCATCGAATGCATGCTGGATTCACTGGCAAGCAACGGCCCCTTCCCAACACGCGATTCGCATATCGGCAAAAGCAGACACCCACCGTCCTATGCATTTGCCTTCCTTCCATCCACCCTACTGCTGCATGGTGCCTTCATATGGGTCCACACTCCACAGACAACATTGCCATCAAAGTAACGCTACACTGCTGCATGCGCATGCAGGATGTGGGCGATCTGGATGTTCACCATCCCCTCGCTCCGCGCCAAGGAGTGCTCTCCCACTGAGAAGGACGCGCTCAACCTGCTGTTCCTCGGGGTGCCGCTCATGAACGTGCTCGTGCCCTTTGTGTCCAAGTCCTTCCCCATAATCTTCGTCCTCAACACCGCTGCGGTGGTCGGCGTGTATGCGTGGAAGGGCGTGTGGCGGGAGATTTACAACCTCCCCATCGGCAACTTCCCCTCAAAGCCGCCGCTGCCGCCCCCAGGCACCGAGGCCTAAATTTTGCGCAGTGAGGGCTGCGTGCAAATGTCTACGCCAGGCAACGCACAGCAGGGCTTCTGGGGCAGTCTGACGCTGGGCGGCGCACATGTGCTGATGCTGGGCTGCGTTGCTGGGCTTGCTGATACGGTTTGTACTTCCGACTGATCAGCCGTTGCGGCCTGCTGGCAGTGGCATGCACTGCAGCACTTTGATGGCTGCTTTGTGTGATTCTCAGTGGTGGCGGGATGGTACTGAAGGCCTGTGGCCTGAGTGTGTTTGTAAATCATGGTCTATGCTGGTTGGGCCAACGGCAAGGCCTTATGTGAGACACTCTTTTTGCTCACATGTGGAATGCGATATAGATACCGCACATGCATGCAGTATATGCCAGGCCTGTACGCCGCCACCAGTTTTATAAATGTGGTTCTGTTGCGCAGTTTGCTGCATGCATAATGCACTGCACAGGCTATGGCGCGCTCAGTCGCTCCATAGCGCGCTCAGTCGCTCACTTATCCATAAGAGAAGCCCGGCTGGCAAGCGCTGACGCGGCTGCCTTGAAGCATGCGCCTACTGTAGGAACTGTGTGACCCACAACGAGCATGCGACCCACGTCAGAGCAGCACTTTTCACCCTGCTACTTTCCCATGCTTCCTCCTCACACGCAACCACATCAGAGCAGGCACACATGCTTGCAGCAAATGTTACGTGCATTGCTGGCTGATGTGCTGCATGCAATTGGTAACACTCTGCACTTGCTGGCAACTGCAGCTGGGGTTTGAGCTCGGTGTAGGACAGCAGGATGGGGGCTATCAAGAAGCGCTCAAGCACACGGGAAGCACAGGTGATACCATGGAAACTTGTGCTTGACACTGCAGCCTCCAGAATGCCACTAGCAATACTGACAGCAGCTAACAGTTTTGGCAGCACTTGTTGAGTGCAGCCATAGGCAATGTTTTGTTGACCACTGCATGCAAGCACGTATCGCTTGGTGGGCAACATCGTGTGATACAACCACAACAGCACGCAAATTCGGGTTTTATGCTGGCCTAACACGCGGCAGGTTACAGCTGTGCCACATGTATTCGAGTTTGTGCTGTTTGCTTGAGGTGTGCGGGGAACTCATCCCGTACACCGTACTGCGACCGAATTGCGAAAAGGCTTCTCGTTTCTTGACTACCTGCAAGCCACAGCCATCAGCTCGTAAAACTTTTTCTTGATTAACACGGACAGCCTGGACACCAAGACATTTAACCCTGCGCTGTCCCCACAAGTAAATTACTGGCGCCTTTTGGCTTAGAGTGAGACCAACACAAAGACGGGGCCGCGTAACAGGAGGGAGCCAAAGCGCATGCTGTAGGGGCCTTGGAGGCCATCGCCCCTAAGCAAGCGAGCATGGTGCGCTGGACGTAATTTCCCGCGTGTGCTCTTGATTTCTTGGGGTGCATTTGTGTGCCTTGCTCAACCCTTCGTTTGCATGCCTTGCAGTCCATCTTTTGGGAGGTCCCGAACGTGGTCGGGGACGTTCCCTGCCCTCGCTCTGGGCACTCGTTCACCACTGTTGGTGAACGCTTTCTGCTCTTCGGAGGGTGCGGGAGAAAGGACGGTGAGTTCTTTTGTTTTCAGGTGTTGACTCCAAAGCCTGGACCGAGCAGCTGCTGTGCTATGTTGAGCAACACAGCTGACAAACCACTTTTAAAGGCTTGATATAAGAACGTATTCAGCTTGTTACCTTACGCCTGCCCGCTATAGTGACTTGTACGCGCTGCACTAAATGTTCATGGGCATGCAGGCAAGGCACAGGCCTTGAATGACCTGTATGAATTGGACGCCAGCGATCCAGATGAATACAAGTGGAAGGAGATCCAGGCAGCCAACGCACCCCCGCCCAGGGCCAGGCATGCAGCCATTGCGGTGAGTTCAATCAACATACGCGCTTGTGCGCCTTCACTGCCGTGGCTCAGACCGGCACCATCATGTGCTTGCTATTTGTGTGAACAAAAACATACCGAAAGCGGTGGCTGCAGTGTCGTGTGCCGGCCTGCTGGCGTGTTTCGCAGTGCTTGCTCATGCGACTCGTAGCATGGCGCCACTGTCAGTCATAAGTTGGCAGCCCCAGCCTTTCACTTTAGCACATAAGCAGCCCAATAGAAGCAGCTGTTTCGAAGGCGAACTCATGGAGTGACTGATTGACGTCTTTTGTGTCCCACCGTGCCATTTGATGTCAGCACTTGACCGTTGGGTATATGCACCTGCTTGAACAACCGCAGCTTGATGACAGGAGGCTGCTGGTATTTGGAGGCCTCAACAAGCGTGCTAGGTATAACGACCTATGGGTATACAGCCTGGAGGACCGCACCTGGACGCAGTACCAGTGCGAGGAGCCTGTTCCGGAGCCACGTGCGCACTTCACAGCGACAAAGTTCGGCCAGCGCATTTTTATCTTTGGCGGCTATGGCGGCAGCGGGCAGGTCTACAACGAGATGTGGGTCCTGCACTTTGACACCTCGTCCACCGAGGCGCCGTTCCGGTGGGAGAACTTGACAGAGGCGATCGAGGGCACCGGCCCCACGCCCCGCTTTGACCACAGCGCGTTCATCTACCCCATCACGCCCAACAGCGCCACGTACGATAAGCTGCTCATAATGGGCGGCCGTGACCTCAGCCAGCTGTATCAGGACGCGCACATGCTCGACCTCAACCGCATGGCGTGGGAGAACGACGCGCAGCCGCCCACGCTGCCGTACGAAATCTGCAACAACATCTGCGACGGCGTGGAGAGCGTGCCTTACCACAAGGTGTTCAGCTTTGGCGGCCGCAAGGGCATGATGCAGTACCTCAACACCGTGGAGGTTATGGACTGCGGGAGCCAGGTGTGGTCCACGCCGCCAGTGGATCGCGGTGTGGCGCCTGTAGGGCGTGAGGACACCGCATGGGTGTTTGACGTCAAGACCTGCAGCTTGCTCGTCTTCGGCGGCTGGGCCAACCGCTGGCTCGGCGACCTGCACAAACTCAACGTGTCGCCGATCATCGGTCCGCCGTACGCATGCACCGGCATCCACCCCGATATGGGTCCTGTGTTTGGCTCCACCGAAATCGAGGTCAAGGGCCTGCGGTTCCGGGACGGCAAGATCCAGGTCAAGTTCGGCACGAACGAAAAGAACGAGATCACGGTTGACGGCACGTTCATCGACAGCGAGACCATCAAGGTCCAGACGCCAAACTACGAGACGTTCGGCGCGCTGCCGGTCGACGTGCGCGTGTCGATCAACGGCGAGGGCTGGACCGTCAACAAGATCAAGTTCAGCTACTTTGCCAACACGGCCGCGCGCAACTGCATTGCGTACGGGCCCGGCCTGCTGGAGAATGCCGTGTGCGGCGTGGAGCTGCCGTTTATCATCCAATCCAAGGACACGCTGAACGAGAAGCGCACCAGCGGCGGCGACATCTTCCAGGTGCGCGTGGTGTCTGCGGACGGCAAGAACGAGGGCATCGCGCGCGTGCGCGACCTCAACAACGGCCAGCACGACGTTCGCTACTTTGCACCCACGCCCGGCAAGTACCACGTGCACGTCGCGTTCAACGAGCTCGGCACGAGCGAGTTCGTGCCGATCCGCGGCTCGCCGTTCACAGTCAGCTGCACCGATCCCTGGACCAAGCACCGCGTCACGGGGCAGACGCCCAACAAGCGAAAGGGGCTATCGCTGGTCACGGTTGGCAACGAGCTGGTGGTGTACGGCGGCGACAAGTCCGGGGTGAGCGTGTGCACCACCGAGGGCGCCGACTGGAAGTGGAGCGCTGCCACGGTCAGCGGCACGGCGCCGCCGGACCGCACGCAGCACAGCGCGACGGTGCTGGCGGGCGCGGAGATGGTGGTGTTTGGCGGGACGGGCCTGGCGGACAACCAGGACCTCAACGACCTGTACTACCTGAAAAAGCAGGACGACGGGTCTTGGGTGTGGAGCACGCCCTCGCAGACCATGCCGTACGAAAGGTCCGTCCATGCACATGTGTGGGTTCAACTGTACAAAACTGCATACCGATTGCGTAGTTTGAAGCATCAAGGCCACGTCGCGTTGAGCACTTGCCGGCAAGGATGCCAGGCCCCTCTGTTTAGGTGTTGTCAGGCACTGTTCCATGAAGCAGCAGCAACTTCTTGCACTGCAACCAAAGCACTATGATGTACCAACCCCTCACTCAAGAGAGAGTCGCAGGCTGACCGTGCAACTGTCTGTGTCGCATCATGCAGGCACCAGCTGCAGCCCGGGCATCCAGGTCCGGCCGACTCAGCCGCCGCGGACGACGACGAGCCCACCTCCCCGCAAGGCGAGACCGCAGCAGCACCCGCAGCAGCGGAGGGCGCAGAGGGTGAGGAGGGCGCCGCCCCCGCAGCAGCAGCAGCAGCAGCTGCGCCAGGCGCCAGCGAGGACGGCGGCGAGAACCCGCCTCCGATGGCGGAGGTGTCTGTTGCGCCCAAGGGCGCGCTGCCGGTGATGGGCAGGAACAGCCACGCGGCGGTGGCCATTGACAAGGACCTGTACATCATGCACGGCGACAAGGACGGCGACATGCTCAGGTGAGCAATGAGCAGCTGTGAGCATCGCCAACAGCGCTGGAGGCCACAACTCACATATACTGCATGGTGCAGACGCACGGCGCAAATAAACGCTCGCTGCACACAAATGCCTGAGTGCGCCCTGGTGACGTGCCCCAATCATAGTGCAGTCCAAATGCAGCACCTGTGCCCCACAGCCTTCCGTGAATACTCCACGCAGCGCACAAATCTGAAACCCCTAGCAATACCTTCAATCATCAACGCGGGCAGGCAAGCCTGGCGTTGCTGACAACTTGCTGTGTACGGTACCTGCATGCTGATCTGCCAGTGCATGCATGACCCTACCAATGTACCATTCACGCAACCTGATGTATGTGTAGGGAGTATGCGCTGCTGGACACCACCACCCATGAGGTCGCGGCCTGGATGGAGCCCTTCATCTCGGGCGACATCCCCCGCAAGCGCAAGGCCGCCGCCGCCGCCGCCACCGGCGAGTACATCGCCGTGTTTGGCGGGCTCGCGCTCGACGCCGAGGACCAGCCGGCCGCGATGGACGAGCTCATGCTGCTCCACGTGACCGGCCCCAACAGCCTCCGCGTGATGGTTAACCCCGCGTCGGCGTACGCGGTGCCCGCCGCGAGCCGCCCCTGCGCACGCTCGTACGCGATGTTCCAGGAGCTCGCCCCCGGGAAGCTCTTCCTGCACGGCGGGCTCAACGCCGACAACAAGCCGCTGAACGACGCGTGGGTGCTGGACACCGCCGCCATGTCGTGGGAGTGCGTGTACTACGGCTCTCCGGACGCGGTGCTGCCGACAGGCTCGGTCGCGACGCTGCTGCGCGGCAGGTTTGTGGTGCTCAACGCGGGCACGGGCAGCCCGCGCCTGGACATCGCGGCGTCGCTGGACATTTTTGAGACGCGCGACGCGCTGCAGTTCACGCACAAGATGCGCGGGTCGTCGGAGGCGATGCTGAAGCACTTTGAGGAGTGGGTGGACGCGCAGGCGCACGGCATGGAGCTGGCAAAGTGAGTCGGCTCGCTCAGGAGGTACCCACCGGCCCCAACCAGCTCACTCTCACCCTACCGCTTCCAAAACTGCACCTAAACTAAGCACTTGGCCCGGTCACAGCACGTGAGGTATCATCGGATACGTGACAAACCGGCAATGCTGTCCGTGAGCCCGCATGAAAAACACCATGCTCCCTGCTCATGAGCTCCCTGCCATGATTGCATGATTGCATGGTGCTGTTGAAAACGTCCGGCCTTGTGGTTGGACTGGCGACACCAGCATTCTGCAGCAGCAGCGTCAGCAGCAGAAGCGGCAGCGTGGGTGCAAGCTAGACCTAGCACGGCTGCAGGCGTAGGATTCAATGAGCAATCCGCTACGCACTGACCCGCATGCTGCTGATGCGATCAACTCAGCTTTCTGGCAGCTAGCGGCCTGTACCAGTGTTACTGGTACACGGGAGCTGTGAATCTTGGCCGGGCCATTGTGCCCGCACCTGCAGCGTAAACATCGTGTTGTCCACGTCTCACGCGCGCCACCGACTGTCACACCTACCCACCCGCTGGTGCTACGGTACAGGAACCCTGAGAAGCTGCTCAAGGACTTTGACAACGGCCTGCGCAAGGTGATGGACGCGCTGTTCCAGGTCAAGGTGCAGAAGACCGCCACGGACCTGCTCATCGACCAGCTGCACGAGTGCTTCCACCAGCTGGCCAAGGACAAGGTGAGCTTGCTGAGTGACAGGGGGGGGGCGGGAGTGATGCACTGATGCGTGGGTGAGTGCGGGGGAGGGCATGGAAGGTGCATGCAGGTTTAGGTTGCTGTCCTAAGACAATACCAGTACTTTCTTCTTAGGAAACCAAGAGCGTTTGCATACCATATACTGGCCCAAGCTGCTGCCTCCCGCGCCTGCAGTGGCTGCTGCAGCCATGCATAGCCGGCTGCAGGCAGGCATGGAACAGTACCATGCATCTTGGCGGCAGCCATGCAATCCATCAATCCATCATGCTGCTACTCAATGCATCCGAGTACAGTTCTAGTCTTCCCTCGTATGGGTGATCATTTTGGTATTTCCCTGGCATTTCCACTGCTGCAATCAGATTAACATCACCAAGCTCGAGAAGCGCCTGGAGGACGCGTCCCACAAGTGGGATGAGATCAAAAAGGCGCAGCCGCAGGTCAAGACCGACATTGAGCCCATCCAGGTGAGGCGCAAGCCATGCATGGTGTTGGGCCGCAAGTATCGCAAGGGCAGCGACAGGCAGGCCAGGCGGTTGCTGCGCTTCGGTGGGCAGCGGCTGCACTGGCAGCAGCAGATGGATCCACCATGCGCTTGATTGAAAATTCACCTTGCGTGCACTACTACAGGGTAGCATCCATCGTGCCCCCAACCACACCTGCAGCACAACACGGTTTGCACCAATCCATGCACGCTTGGCAGACATCCAACCATGCAGTCATGCAATTCCGATCCATGCATGCTCTGCATGCATCCTCTAACGCTACATCGCCCCCCCCCAAATATGACTCCCTGATGCCGACCCACCACCACATGCAGGCCCAGAAGGGCGAGGACATCAAGAAGGACGTGGAGGCGTTCGGCCTGCGCGTGCGCAACTACCGCGTCGACTTCTCCAAGCGCTCCTTCTTCAAGTTCGTAACCGGCTGCAAGGACGCGTACGCCGAGCTCGATGTCGTCGCGCGCGAGCTGGCCGAGATCGAAAAGGAGAAGTTCCGGCTGGTGGAGCTCGCGAACGTGTTTGAGTTCCCGCAGCTGGTGGAGCCCATCAAGGTCGCGCTGAAGGAGCTGCAGGACGACCTGGTGATGGTCAAGGACGTGTGGGACACCAACATGCTGTGCGAGCTGCAGTTCCACGACTGGAAGCAGACGCTATGGAACAACATCCGCACCGACGAGATGGAGGAGGGCGCAAAGGCCTTTGTGAAGGAGGTGAGTGCGGCCCTGGTCATGCAACCCACCGCTGCAACAGCCGTTCTTGTCCTCTGTGCTTTGAAAGGGCATCCATGCATCATTATTGGTGTGCAACTGCGCGCACGCGATGAAATGCGTGGGTAAGCGGGGTTGGGGGGAGGGGTGCTGGGGGAGGCACCCACGCAGGTTACCTGCCTTTCTGCTGTACCAGGGCAGCTGTGCATGCAACTGTGTGCTGATAACCAAAACTTACCATACCAGACAATCAAGCACCACATTGTGGCATGCTGTCTGTGCCACTCGCCATAATTTGCAGGTCAAGTCGCTCAACAAGAAGGTGCGTGACGAGGACTGCTTCAAGGGCGTGGACAACATGGTCAAGAACTTCCTGGTCAGCGTGCCGCTGGTGGCCGACCTGCGCTCGCCCGCCATGCGTGACCGCCACTGGGAGCAGCTCATGACCACCACCAAGGTAATAAGCCAAAGCCTGCCCCATCCAAGGAGGCCAAAGGCCCACACGCCAAGTGCAATCATGCACGTGTTTTTTCCTGAATGTGCACGCTGCTGCAGCTGCTACTTCCTGCAGACCCCTACCAGCAGCTCACAGCGCGCACGGCTGAATGCACCAGGATCACTGCACTGTCCCTTAGATGCAGGCAACCAGGCAACATAACAAAACTGGCATACGCAGGTCTCATGTGATCGAGTATTGAAAATTAAAAATACTTGGTGCTTTGTCCATGCCTGTGCAGGTCACGTTTGATGTCAAGGACCCGAACTTCAAGCTCAATGACCTGCTCGCCCTGGAGCTGCACAAGTTTGAGGATGAGGTGGGCAGGGGGAAGGGAAAGGGGAAAGGGCAGGCCAATAATGATGCATCTACAGTGACTTGGTGAGGGAGGGGCTGTTCGCTGGGTTCGTTTGCTATGCAGTTTGCTATGGCCATTGGGTCAACTTGACTGGTTGAGAGTGGTAGCCACGGGGCATTCATGGACAACGTCATCTGGTATGCAGCAGCAGCCTCACTCACGCACCTGCATGTACCAAGCGGAAGCTCTTGTCTGGTTATGCCGTGCGCTGAACAAAGTAAGTACACGCCGCAATACACTGCTGCAGGTGGGTGAGATCGTGGACCGCGCTCAGAAGGAGGAGAAGATGGAGCTGGCGCTCAAGAAGCTGGACGAGCTGTGGGCGCGCGTGGAGTTCCAGTTCCAGAAGTTCAAGGACACGAGCGTGCACACCATCAAGATGGCGGAGGAGGACTTTGAGGTGGGAGCCAGCATGCGCTGAATGGGTGCCGCCGTGCTGGTGACAATGGGTCAATCGCATTTTCTACGCCTAGTCCTTGCAAGCCTGGTGGCTCTGTGTGCACACCCCACCCACTGAATGGCCAGTTGTGATAAGATACCGCATGCATAAACACCCCCAAACCATGTGTACTTACAAAGGCAGCAAGGCGAGGATGCAAACCTTGTTCATGCTCCTGAGCGCTCGCTAAGCAGTCATGGTCATATGCATCCACCAGTTGTCACAACGAATGGCTGTTGATCGCTGACCCGAGCGGTGCTGTGCTGTGCTGTGCTGTGCTCTCTGGTGCAGGCGCTGGAGGACAACCAGGTGCAGGTGCAGGGTATGATGGCCAACCGCTATATGGCGACGTTCAAGGACACGATCCTGGGCTGGAACGCCAAGCTCATGAACGTGGCGGACGTGAACCAGATCATGAGCGAGATCCAGCGCACCTGGGCCTATCTGGAGTCGCTGTTCATCCACTCGGCCGAGGTCAAGAAGGAGCTGCCAGAGGCCGCCACGCGCTTCGCCAACATCGACAAGGAGGTCAAGGCGGTGCTGCAGCAGTTCGCCGAGATCAAGAACGCGGTAGGTGGCGTGGTGCTGTGCCGGGAAAGCCCTGCGGCTGTCGCTTACGTACTGGTGATCCGGCAGAGCTTACTTGCTGCATGGCCCTTCCTGCACGCTGCAGCCTCGATGGACAGCGGGTGGTACTGTGCCACAGCCCCCCTGGAGCGCTGCCATGCATATCAGGCTGCAGCCTCCTGCACATTACCGGCGCATGATACGCGACAAACGCATCCGCATGATTGCCTCATGGATTTCCTTACATGATGCTTCTCTCCTGAATCCCCATGCCTGCTTGAAATGAACGCGCTCAGGTCAAGTGCTGCAACCGCGAGGGCCTGATGAAGCACCTGGAGACGCAGCAGCGCGAGCTGGAGATCTGCGAGAAGGCGCTGGCGGACTACATGGAGTCCAAGCGCCGCGCCTTCCCGCGCTTCTACTTTGTGTCCACCGCCGACCTGCTGGACATCCTCTCCAACGGCAATAACCCCATCAAGGTCCAGGACCACATGTCCAAGTGCTTCCAGGTGAGAGCTCATGTCAAATCAGTAAATCATATACCGTGAAACCATCAACTGTCATACTGACCTTCAATCAATCAATCACTCATGCATGCACGCACGTACGCACGCAATTAGCAATTAATCAGCCGGTCTATAAGTCAGTCAGTCACTGATTATGCTGATCAATCATTCTTGATTAACAGGGCATGGAGAAGCTCAAGCTGGACACCGACAAGCCCGCCCCCGGGGAGCGCCCCAAGGGCCTCGGCATGGAGTCGTGCGTTGGCGTTGAGTACGTGGCGTTCAAGACGCCTCTGCCGCTGGAGAACAAGGTGGAGGAGTACATGAACGACATCATCCGCAAGATGCGCTCGGAGCTGCGCGACATCGTGGACCAGAGCGTGGTGGACTACCCCAAGAAGGAGCGCACCAAGTGGCTGTTCGACTGGCCCTCGCAGCTCATCCTGGTGGTCAGCCAGATCTACTGGTGCCAGGAGGTGGAGACCGCGTTCAAGGGCATTGCGGGTGAGCATGCGTGAAAACTGCAGCCCTCAACCTGCCCTTCCCACCCGCTGGCCAACTTACTGAGTGATTCACACAGCAGACGGCAGGCCTGCTCTCACGCGTCAGGCATGGCCACAATACAAGCCAGCCCTCGATGCACACATACCACACATCCTGGGCTCGTTGTAAATTGGGAAACGTGACGGATGTGTCTGGGCCATGTCTAAACTACTGGTATTGCGCTCCACTGTGTGACGCGCAGACGGCGACAAGGACGCGATGCGCAAGTACAACGACTTCCAGGTGCAGCAGCTGACGGCGCTGATCGAGGTCACGCGCTCCAACCTGGCCAAGCCGGACCGCCAGAAGGTCATGAACATGATCACCATCGACGCGCACTCGCGCGATATCGTGCTGGTGAGTACAGCAGCTGCCAGCGCTACAGCGTTATACTGGAGGCCGGAATGCAACGCTGTGTGAAAACGTGCATGCTGCAAGACAAAATTAGTGAGCAAATTAGAAGCACAGCAATACATCATCCAGAGCTGCAGCCAGTGTGCCTGTCACGCTGTGTGTGCGCCTGACCTCAGCAGAAGTTTACACAAAGTTGGATTGGAGACAATCGTAACTCCTGCTTCGTGCGCTCCCCTCCCCCAAAACTCGCCCGGACTGCAGAACATGGCCGAGGGCGGCGCCGACAAGATCGACTGCTTCGAGTGGGTGTGCCAGCTGCGCTCCTACTGGGACAAGGACATCAACGACTGCCGCATCCGCATCTGCGACGCCGCCTTCCCCTACGGCTACGAGTACCTCGGCAACGGCGCGCGCCTGGTCATCACGCCGCTCACCGACCGCATCTACATCACCGCCACTCAGGCCTGCTGGCTGAGCCTCGGCACCGCGCCCGCGGGCCCCGCCGGAACCGGCAAGACCGAGACCACGAAGGACCTGTCCGCGCAGCTCGGCAAGTCGATCTACGTGTTCAACTGCGCGCCCGAGATGGACTACCGCACCATGGGGGACATCTTCAAGGGCCTCGCGGCGTCGGGCTCCTGGGGGTGCTTTGACGAGTTCAACCGCCTGGTGCCCGAGGTGCTGTCGGTGTGCTCGGTGCAGTACAAGTGCGTCACGGACTCGCAGAAGCGCAAGACAATGCTGCCGGGCCGCGGCCTGGAGTACATCGACAAGAGCGGCGTGAACCACCCTGCGATGGACAGGTGGACGTTTGTGGCGGCTGACGGTGAGCGGGCAGCCTCTGCTTGGCATGGCGTTGCAATCCTATCGTCACACTGGGTGGGGAATGGCTGCAGAGGCGCATAGCTTGCACTACGCACGGCTTGCTGTGCATGCCTCCCATGTGGGTGCTTGCCGAAAGTGCTTGCAGGTTGATGCCTGTGCAGGTTGCCGTGTAGATTGCTGTGTACGCAGATGTCTGCTGTGCTTCTGAGAACTCATGGCAATTGGCCTGCATACTTCGTTGCCGATGCATGTGAAGATTCCTGCGCACAATCAACTGACCATGCTCGCAAGCCATGGTTCCGGCTGTTTATCATTTTATTAACTCGCCAGCTTGCCCACGCACCCCTGCAGGCGTTGAGATGCCTCTGGAGGAGGGCACCTCGGCCTTCATCACCATGAACCCCGGCTACATCGGCCGCGCCGAGCTGCCCGAGTCGCTCAAGGCGCTCTTCCGCCCCATCACCGTCATGGTGCCCGACCGCCAGCTGATCATGGAGAACATGCTCATGGCGGAGGGCTTTGTGGAGGCCAAGATGCTCGCAAAGAAGTTCGCGTCGCTGTACTACCTGCTTGAGGATCTGCTGTCGCCGCAGAAGCACTACGACTGGGGCCTGCGCGCGATCAAGTCGGTGCTGGTGGTGGCCGGCTCGCTGCTGCGCGCCGAGGCGGGGCAGGTGGAGGCGGACGTGCTGTTCCGCGCGCTGCGCGACTTCAACATCCCCAAGATCCTGTCAGAGGTGAGATCCGGTAGCGTTGGATGGGTGGCGCTGCACACCAGCGCCAAGATGACTGCGTAGTGCACCCATGCAATGCGTAGAGTATTCCGCTTGAGGTGTCAGGGACAATCCAGGGCAGGCGTCCCAGCAGGGTGCATCAGGTGGCTGTCGCTTGACAGCTGGGGCCAGCATGGGTGTGGAGCTGCTGCTGGGATGCAGCTCTTGTGCAGTTTGATTGTACCAACATCAGCCAACAGGACATTGTCTCAGGCTTGCTGTACCCTCAGGCATGGCAAGCGATCTGATCTGTCCGTACCGCACTCAACACTGCACTGCGTTGTTGCATTCACTGTATCACACCCTGCTTGCCCTTGCTTGTTCACCAGCCCATTGATTATTATGAACAAGTGATCCTGCAACTGATCCACTGTGGCAACTGGCAATCCACCCCTGCAGGACATGGTCATCTTCATGGGCCTGCTGAACGACCTCTTCCCCGGCATCAACCCGCCCCGCAAGCGCGACACAGAGTTCGAGCAGGTCATCGTGCAGTGCGCCAAGGACATGGGCCTCACCCCCGAGGACGACTTCATCCTACGCGTGGTCCAGCTCAGCGAGCTGCTCGCCATCCGCCACTGCGTCTTCCTCATGGGCCCCACCGGCGCCGGCCGCACCGAGTGCTACCGCGTGCTCGCCAAGGCCATCCACAAGGGCACCAGCGAGCCGCTCAACGACTACCTCAAGGTCGTCAACAAGCGCAAGGTGCTCATCCGTGACATCAACCCCAAGTCGATCTCCACCCAGGAGCTCTACGGCTACGTGAACCTCTCCACGCGTGAGTGGAAGGACGGACTGCTCTCGTGCTGCATGCGCGAGCTCGCCAACATGAAGACGGCCTCAGGCGACCCGGACGAGAACCCGAAGTGGATCCTGCTGGACGGCGACCTCGACGCCAACTGGATCGAGTCAATGAACTCGGTCATGGATGACAACCGCCTGCTGACGCTGCCCTCCAACGAGCGCATCAAGGTGCTGCAGCCCATGAAGCTGATCTTCGAGATCCGGGATCTCAAGTTTGCCACGCCCGCCACCGCCACGCGCGCCGGCATCCTGTACATCTCGGAGTCCAAGCAGTGGCACAACATGGCGCTGTCCTGGGTGGACCGCGTGGTGCGGCCGTACGCAGAGAAGGCCAAGTGGAAGGACCCCAACGTGCCTTGCCAGTGGCTGCGTGAGCTGTTCGACAAGTACATCCCGCCCACGATCCTGGAGATGAAGAAGGCGTACTCTCACATCACGCCGCTGGCAACCATGAACTTCCTCACCACGCTCGTTAACATCCTCGAGGGCTGCCTCAAGCCAGAGAACCTCTCCAACAAGGCCGACCAGGCCATGTTCGAGATGTACTTTGTGTTTGCGATGATCTGGGCGTTTGGCGGCGCGCTGTGTGAGAAGGACGGCATCCAGTACAGGTGCGCACGCATGCATGTTGGTGTGGGTGTGGGTGTTGGGCTGGCAGGGTCTGGGTGAAGCTCAGGGTGGGCAACAAATAGAGCGACAGCGGCGTTGAGGCAAGGCTGTGATCTCCCGCTTGGGTAGACCATGCATGCTAGGTGGGTCCTGAAATAGGCAGGCATCCTGAAATGCACCGTGAAACTGGAATACTGGTATGTTGCGGCTTCTGAGCATCTTGCGACCACACAAAGTTCAGCATGCAGTAGCCAGCTGGATGGCCAGCAGGCTTAACAGTGAGAGTAGCAATCGGATTACACATATCCTTCCGCTGCCTGGCCCGACACAGGCGCAATTTCGACAAGTGGTTCAAGCAGACGTGGACCACCGTCAAGATCCCTGGAAAGGGCACCGTGTATGACTACTTTGTCAACCCCAAGACCCAGAAGTTCCAGCCGTGGGCGGAGCTGGTCACAGACGTCGACTACGACGGCACCAAGCCCATGTCCACGATCTTTGTGCCCACCGCTGAGACGAGCTCCTTGCGCTACTTCCTGGACATGATGGTGCGTACCGCATGATGCTGTGGACCGCCTTGCTGCTTGGCTGCATGTACGCGCAGGTGCTTTTGCACTCTTGCTGCAAGGCAGCAATGTACACCATGCTGGGGTTGCAACATGCTGATGTGGATGCACAGGGCATCGCATGACCTGTTGTTGTTTGTGGCTCACCAATGCCCGCGGATCCAGCCCAAAACGTAATCCTGCTCATCACCATACTCGTGTCTGCCTGGCCTGCCTCCTGCAGGTGGACATGCGCAAGCCCATCATGTTTGTGGGTGGCGCGGGCGTGGGCAAGACGCAGCTGGTCAAGGGCAAGCTGAGCACCCTGCCCGAGGAGATCATCAGCCTCTCCATCAGCTTCAACTACTACACGGGTGAGCCTCCTCCTCGCACCAGACGCATGCAGCGCGTACCCATACACATGCATGTGGCACGCAAAAGCAGGAGGTCAGGTATCGACGCGCCTGCCTGACAGTGGCCCCGACCGGTGCGACTTGAATGAATTATCTACATCAGGCTATGGGCCAGGCATGCAACTGGTGGTTATGTGTGCATGCAGGCTGCAGCACGTGCGAGGCAGTGAATTGTGCGTACTGAGGGCTGTACGTGGTGTGATGCTGCCTTTCATGCAGATGTGATTTCGTTCCAGAAGGTGCTCGAGTCTCCGCTTGAGAAGAAGGCCGGCATAAACTTTGGCCCGCCCGGCACCAAGCAGCTCATCTACTTTGTGGACGACCTCAACATGCCCAAGCTCGACCCGTACGAGACCGCCATGCCCATCTCGCTCATCAGGCAGCACCTGGGCTGGGGCCACTGGTTCGACCGCACCAAGCTCATCCAGAAGAACATCAACAACACGCAGTACGTGGCGTGCATGAACCCCACGGCTGGCTCGTTCATCATCAATCCCCGCCTGCAGCGCCTGTTCATGACGCTGGCCATGGATTTCCCTGGCCAGGACTCGTTGATGAAGATCTACGGCACATTCCTTCAGGTGCGTGCGCGCGTATGTCCGTGTGTGTGCAGGTTTTAGGTGGACTGTTGCGTGCATGCTTGTGCGCATGTGTGATTGTGAGCAGCCGCATGCATAGGGTGCAGCTCTGCAATGTGGCAGGTGTGGCAACACACAGCAGGGATCACGCAGCGGCAGCGAGCTGTGCCTGCCTCCTGCAGCATGCGTGCTCCCCTTTGCTTCCCCTTCCCGCCTTGCCACACATATGCACGCAGGGAGACACACTAATGCAGGCGAGCATCATGAGCAGCACAGCGCCCATCAGCGTACTGCATGATGCTGGCATGCATACGCACGTTCACACGGCGGCATGGCTGCTGACCCGGATGCTGCTTGTACTGCGGTTTGTACCGCAGGGCCACCTGAAGAACTTCAAGGAGGAGGTCCAGGACATGGGCACCAAGATCCTGCAGGCGGCGCTCGCGCTGCACGACAAGGTCTCGTCCACCTTCCGCAAGACCGCAATCAACTTCCACTACGAGTTCACGGTGCGCCACCTCGCCAACGTGTTCCAGGGCCTGCTCATGTCCACGCCCGACGCCTTCAACAGCCCATCCAAGTGGGGCAAGCTGTGGCTCCACGAGTCTGAGCGCGTGTACGCCGACCGCCTGGTGACGCTCAACGACCTCGAGGCCTATAACAAGGCGGCCGTGGCCATCGCCAAGAAGTACTTCTCGGTCAACGACATTGACGACTACTTCAAGAAGAAGGACCCTAAGCCCCTGATCTTCTGCCATTTCGCGCGTGGTCTGGCGGAGAAGGCGTACGATGAGGTGGGTGGGTGGGCCCTTGATGCATACACAGCTGCAAGCCCATGCTCAGGCAATTGCACAGCCTGCTACGCCAGCAAGTGCTGCCGGCTGTATGCAATTGCCATGCAGCGCACACCCTCTGCTCACCTGATGCCCCCTCAGCGCTCAGGGCATGCAATTCTTAGTGTGTGCTGGTTTGAGCGGTTTGAGCAGCCCAGCACTTGCCTTGGAGACGGTTAGGCGCACAATAGCTTCACACCAGCCCTGCAAATCACCTGCAAATTGTTCAAATGGGTCGACCTACTTGCTGCGCTCCTCCTCACCACTCCCACTGTTCCCACTGCTGCCACTACTCCAATTCCAGGTCAATGACTTCAACTCGCTCTTCAAGACGCTCACCGAGGCGCTGAACGAGTACAACGAGACCAACGCCGCCATGGACCTGGTGCTGTTCGAGGACGCCATGAAGCACGTCTGCCGCATCTCGCGCATCATCTCCAACCCCAGCGGCCACGCGCTGCTCGTCGGCGTCGGCGGCTCCGGCAAGCAGTCGCTCGCGCGCCTCTCGGCGCACATCTGCGGCTACACGCCCTACATGATCGTCATCTCGGGCTCCTACTCGCTCAACAACTTCAAGGAGGACCTCCAGAAGATGTACAAGCGCGCCGGCGTCAAGGGCGAGGGCATCATGTTCCTGTTCACCGACTCGCAGATCGTCGACGAGCGCATGCTCGTGTACATCAACGACCTGCTGTCGTCGGGGGAAATCCCAGACCTGTTCCCCCAAGAGGACAAGGACGAGATCGTCAACGCGCTGCGCGCCGAGACCAAATCTCTCGGCCTGATGGACACCACCGAGAACATCTGGGGCGTGTTCCTGCAGAAGGTCAAGGCGAACCTGCACATGGTCTTCACCGCGTCGCCCGTCGGCGAAAACTTCCGCGTGCGCTCGCAGCGCTTCCTCGCCACCGTCACCTCCACCGTCATCGACTGGTTCCAGCCGTGGCCGGAGTCCTCGCTGTTCTCGGTCGCCAAGCGCTTCCTGGACGAGGTCGACCTCGGCGAGGAGTCGATCCGCAACGCGGTGGTGGAGTTCATGCCGTACAGCTTTGCGCTGGTCAACAAGGTGTCGAAGAAGTTCTTTGACGCGGAGCGCCGCTTCAACTACACCACGCCCAAGACCTTCCTGGAGCTGATCAAGCTGTACAAGAACGTGCTGAGCCAGAAGCGCAGGACTATCCAGGAGTCCACTGAGAGGTGCGTGGGTGTAGTGGGTGTGGGGTGTGGGAGGGGATGAGCAGGACGTATGAATGCCGGCTGTGTGAATGCTTGCTGCATGGATGTAAGTTGCATGCGGTCACATGTGTTACAGGTCTTCAGTCTAGATGCGTGCAGCAGCGCACCCATGCATTACAGGGCAGGGATCTGGAAGGGCGAGGCTGGCGGACAGAAGCGAGCTGCATGGGGAGGAGTCATACGCCGGGGTTTTGAGAGCCGTGCACTCGTCATTCCCCCCTTCAATAATTACTAGCCTGCACTGCCAAATTGCAAGCGCTCTGACACTATTGCGTGTGGCTGCATGCCATGCAGGCTTGAGAGCGGTCTGCGCAAGCTGCACAAGGTGCAGGGCGAGGTGGATGTGCTGGTGGAGCAGGCCAAGGCCAAGGCCATCGAGGTGGAGCAGAAGGTGGCCAGCGCCAACGAGTTTGCGCTGCAGGTGCGTGCGCTGCTGCTGCTGCTGCTGGCGCAACGCGCGGTGCCTTCAATTGATACCTAACTAGCCTGACCTGCACTGTTGCTGCCCTGCGCTGTTTGCCGCAGCTTTAGTCCTGCCTGCCTGAACGTGTCTTGCTAGTTGCTACTTGCCAGGCCTAGAGCACGCACTTTGACACTTGCAAACATTACTGACACGCACACACAAGTGCCTTCCTGCTACACACACGCACGAGCATGGTAACACATGCCCACTGCTCCTGCCCGCTACCACCCAACTCACTGCACAGGTCGGTGCCGAGAAGGAGAAGGCCAACGAGGAGAACCGCCTGGCGCAGATCGAGGCCGACAAGTGCGCCGTGATCGCCGCTGAGGTCGCCGACAAGCAGGCCTCGTGCGAGCGTGACCTCGCGGCCGCCGAGCCCTTGGTGATCCAGGTGGGGCGGGGGGGGACTTGCACGCAGCAGGCAATGTGCTGGGCAGCAGCGTCAGGCAGCATAGTTGCCCTCATGCCAAAGCTTCAATGGTCGCTATGCTGCCTGGTCGCCACCTACATCGTGGGTCATATCCCGATGTTTGTCAGCACCGGTGTGTGACCCACATGGGAGGTGGTGAACAACAGAGAGCGCTCATCTTTCGATGAATTGAATAACGGTAGCATCTGCTGGCCTCGCATGCCTCTGTTGCCCTGTGTCTATGTGGCGTCTTGACGCATGCCTGATTGCATTTGCATGCGTGCGCTCGAATGCATTGGTGTGTTTGATGAGCGCATGGCTGCAGTACGGCATCCTGTGCATCCGTCAACTCCCTCCGGTGCCTCACAACATTGCACAATGCCTCTAAATGCAACCTTTTGGGCTGTCTGTCGTTTCCTTGCCTGATTCCTTTGTATGCGCCCTTTAGGCTATGGCTGCCCTGGATTCCGTCAACAAGAAGGATCTGGGTGAGGCCAAGTCGCTCAAGAAGCCGCCCGCCGGTGTGGACGATGTCACCGCAGGTGAGTGAACGCATCGAGGCAAATGGTTGGCCCATGCGATGTCTCTTGCATGCAGCGTCTACGGGCTGGCCATGCAGGAAAGACAGGTAGCGGTCAGCTAGGGTCATTTTGGTGTTGTGTGTGCCAGGATTGATGCACTACTGTTGGAGAGGCTTAATCACTCTGGCACGTGTGTGCACCTACATATGCCGCGAGTGCTCGTTCAAGTGACAGGCACATTGCGCTTAGCACCGTGAATGCTGACTCTGTGTAAATGCTGGTTGCGGTACATGCAGTCGTGCTGATCCTGCTGGACAACAACCCCAAGGACAAGTCCTGGGGCGCCGCCCAGAAGATGATGAACAACGTGGACAAGTTCATCGACCGCGTCAAGTCGTTCAACACGCTCATCGACGCCGGCCAGGTCGCGCCCAAGACGGTCGACGCCTGCCGCCCCTTCCTCGCTATGGAGCACTTCCAGCGTGACATCATCTACAACAAGTCGCGCGCGGCCGCCGGCCTGTGCGAGTGGGCCATCAACATCATCAAGTATTACGATGTCGTGGCTGAGGTGGGTCAGCTGCTGGTTGGGCTGTTGGCTTGCTGCCACCACGCTGCTTGTCAGAGTGGTGTTGGAATTGACGGCGCATCCCGGTGGGTGACGCATTCCGTGAAATGTGAAAACATGCCAACAGCAGGAGGGTGGATGTCAGAGGCCGTTGACTCGCATGCATGCAAGGCGAGCAATGCCCCGCATGCGTACAGCCTGCCCATCACAGCATGTGCAGTACAAAACTACAAACGCAAGCACCTGACCACATACACAGAGTACCATGACCTGGTTTAAACTGCTTGCCGAGCATCCAGCGCGCCTCTGTCCCTTAACACACCCTGTACACACCATCGCTCTGCCACTGCGCTGCACCACCGCCGCAGGTCGAGCCCAAGCGCCAGGAGCTGGCCGCCGCCAACGCGAAGCTGGAGGAGGCAAATGTCACCCTCACCGCCGTGCAGGAGAAGGTCGCCGCGCTCAACGCGATGGTGAAGGAGCTCGAGCGCCAGTTCAAGGAGGCCACCGACGAGAAGGAGGCCGCGATCAAGGAGAGCGAGCGCTGCCAGCGCAAGCTGGAGCTCGCCAACCGCCTCATCAACGCGCTCGCGTCCGAGGGCGAGCGCTGGGCGATGACCGTCGAGCAGCTGCGCAAGGACTACGAGGTGCTCACGGGTGACATGCTGCTCGCCGCCGCGTTTGTGTCCTACGCGGGCCCCTTCACCTCCAAGTTCCGCTCGTCGCTCATCGACGACTGGATCAAATTCCTGCGTGAGCGCCAGACGCCGATGACGGAGGGTATCACAGACCCTCTGAAGGTGCTGGTGGACGATGCCATGGTGGCGGGCTGGATCCGGGAGGGCTTGCCGAGCGACCCCACCTCGGTCCAGAACGGCACCATCCTCATGAACTCGGAGCGCTGGCCGCTGATGATGGACCCGCAGCTGCAGGGCATTGCGTGGATCAAGGAGCGCGAGAGCAAGAACTCGCTGATGGTCACGCGCATGGGCGCGGACAACATGGTGACGATCATGGAGCGTGCGATCGAGGCCGGCAACAGCGTGCTCGTGGAGAACATGGGCGAGTCGATCGACGCCGTGCTCAACCCGATCATCACGCGCAGCACGTTCAAGAAGGGCCGCAACCTGTACGTAAAGCTCGGCGACAAGGAGGTGGAGTACAACAAGAACTTCAGGCTCTTCATGCACACAAAGCTCTCCAACCCCCACTACCCCCCAGAAATCCAGGTGCGTGTACACGTGTGCGCATTGATGCTTGCCCTGATCCTCGCGTGCAGCTGCTTACCGTACGCAGCTCACGCAGCTCACGCAGCTTTTTACGCAGCTCACAACGAGCATGCAAAGGCGGGTGGTGCAGGGTAGGGGAGTGCACTGCACGCCTGCAGGTGTGGTCCTGCAGCATGCAGCCAGCCTGCAAACCGCACAGCAACAGAGCCTGAGCTTGAGCTCGGTGGTGTCAGGTGCTGACAGGCCTGCTCGTCTCCTTGCTTGCCCTGGGTGTGATCGTCATCGCTCATCAGGCCGAGACCACGCTGATCAACTTCACCGTGACTGAGGGCGGCCTGGAGGATCAGCTGCTGGCGTTGGTGGTGAACAAGGAGCGGCCTGACCTGGAGGAGACCAAGACGCAGCTCATCATACAGGTGAGGAGTGGTGACAGCAGGGAGGAGAGGGGGAACCCCAGGAAGGCCTGGAGGGGGCGAGGGGGGGAGGGCAGGGGGAAGAACGCAGGGGGATTTGGCCATGTAGGATCGGACGACACACAGTGTGGTGTGGGTGGGTGGGTGGGGGAGCAGGGCCGGGGTTGCAGTACTTGCTGCAACTCACACGACAGGTACACTTAATAACACATGCTGCCATTGTGTGGTGACTGTTGGATGGTGACACCAGCATGGGGCACAACAACTCCCAACCCATCCGCGATTGTCTGCCTGAGCTGAGCTGACGTGGTACCGCGCGGTGTGCGTGATGCAGAACACTGAGTTCACCATCAAGCTGAAGCAGCTGGAGGACGAGCTGCTGTACAAGCTGTCCAACGCGGAGGGTGACATCACCGAGGACGTAGCGCTCATTGAGTCCCTCGAGGTGAGCTTTGGGGTGGGGGATGCCACTGTCACACGACGACCAGGACGACAGCCACAGAGTGGCATCGTACATGTAGACAAGCTCTGCAAGCTGCTGCAGGCTGCTGCTGCAAACTGCTGCTGCTGCGCCACAGCCCCTACATGCAGCCTTGCCATCTGCGCAAATCCATACGTATTGCCCAGCAAGCGGCCTTGCAGTCACACTGCTTGACCCCTGCATCATGAGTATTCATGACCAATTAACAAACGCTCCCGTTCCTTGCCACCCCACAGGACGCCAAGCGCGTTGCGACCGACATCAACGTCAAGGTCGCCGAGGCGAAGCTCACCGAGGTGGCGATCAACGAGAACCGCAACAAGTACCGCGACGTGGCGGCGCGCGGCGCCATGCTCTTCTTCCTCCTCAACTCCCTCAACAAGATCCACGCCTTCTACCAATTCTCGCTCAACGCCTTCGTCTCGGTCTTCTCCCGCGGGCTCGACCTCGCACCTGGGGGCCGCAAGAAGAAGGGCCAGGGCGCGGCCGCGCACGGCGGCCTGGTCGCGCAGGCCTCTCAGGCCTCCCAGGCTGCTTCCCAGGCCTCCATGGCCCGTGAGGCATCGACCGCCGGCCACCCAGCGCTCGAGAGCCAGCCCTCTCAGGCGAGCGTCGGCAGCGCGGCGGAGGGCGGGGAGACGGGCGGCGCGGTTGTGGAGCGTCGCGCGAGCATGGCGAGCGTGGCGAGCATCGGCGCGGGCGGGGAGGAGGAGGACGACGACACGCTGGAGCTGTCTCACGAGGACCTCGAGAAGCGGCTCGCGATCCTGCTGGACACCTGCACGTACACCGTGTACAACTACACGCGCCGCGGGCTGTTCGACCGCGACAAGCTCATCGTGCTCACGCTGCTCACCTTCACCATCCTCATCCGCAGCCAGGTCATCGACACGGCCGAGTACGAGGCGCTGTGCAAGGGTCTGCGCAACCCGTCGCCGCCGCCCATCACCGACGACCTCTCGCGCTGGATGAGCGAGGCGCAGTGGGCGGCGCTGGACGTGCTCACCACGCTGCCCGCGTTCGCCAACCTCTCCAAGGACATGGAGAAGAACTCGGATGACTGGTTTAATTGGTGCATGAATGAGGCTGCGGAGCGGGCCACGATGCCGGGCGAGTGGGGCAAGCTGTCGGAGGTGCGGCAGCTGCTGGTGATCCGCGCGCTGCGCCCGGACCGCATCACCAACGCGCTGCAGAACTTCTGCGAGCGCATCATGGGCTCGCCGTACGTGAACCAGGACGCGTTCAGCGCGGCGACGGTGATGGACGAGAGCTCCAGCTCCACGCCCATCTTCTTCATCCTCTTCCCCGGGTACAGCCCCAGCAAGGAGATTGAGCAGTACGCAAACAAGGTGAGTGACAGCGCGAGCGAGCGTGCGCAGCTTGGTCAAAATTCAAAAGCATTCGGCCCGGTGCTGCCCAGCATTGTCCAGTGCACGGGGTTCTGTATGCATGCAACTCGCACTTGCAGTACATTTCTGCCTGCAACGCTGAGGCATGGAGTTGTCTGCTCCTGTGCACTGACGTTTGCTTTGGGAGATCCTGAGCACGCTGCCAAGCAAAAATGAAACATGCTTCCCTGCCTGCCTCTGCTCCCATACCTGCAGTGCGGCAAGAGCGTTGAGAACGGGCAGCTGACGCTGATCAGCATGGGCCAGGGCCAGGAGACGCCGGCGGAGGCCATCCTGGACAAGTACACCAAGGAGGGCGGCTGGGTGTTCCTGGACAACGTGCACCTCATGCAGGTAAGCTGGTGAATCCAGTGAACCACCGTAGTTTGAAAGGGTTTGAGAGGCAAAAGGCAAGATAGGATGCCTGTGTGAACGCGTCTGGCATTAGCTGAAATGCGCTTGATGCTGCTGAGGAAAAGTGCGGTGCAAATGCAGCTGCTGTCCAGCAACCTGGATGCGTTGTTAGGGCAGCATGCGCATACGGTGGCCACGTTAGGCCATTGAACAATACCTCATTACCTGTGCCTTGATGTGCACTCCCTCACTGCCTGCAGGGCTGGATCCCACGCCTGGAGCGTAAGCTGGAGATCGCTGCCGAGACGGCGCACCCCGATTTCCGCTGCTTCTTCAGCGCCGAGCCCATCAACGGCGCCCCGTTCGCCAAGATCGTGCCCGAGTCCATCCTGCAGACCTGCATCAAGATCTCCAACGAGCCCCCCTCGGACATGCGCTCCAACATGCGCCGCGCGTTTGCCGCGTTCTCCCCCGAGCAGTGCGACCGACCGTCGACGCCCACCAAGCGCGTCGCGTTCAAGTCGATTCTCTTCGGCCTGTGCTTCTACCACTCCCTCCTGCTGGGCCGGAAGAAGTTCGGCGTGGGCATCGGCACGGGCTCGGGCTCGGGCCTGGGCTTCTGCCGCGGCTACTCGTTCAACATGGGCGACCTCACCACCTGCGGAGATGTGCTGTACAACTACCTGGAGGCGTACGAGCAGATCCCCTGGGCGGATCTGCGGTACATGTTTGGCGAGGTGTTCTACGGCGGCCACATCACCGACGGCATGGACCGACGCTGCTGCACCACATACCTTGAGGTTCTCATTCGCCCCGAGATTCTGCCGGTCGGTGAGCTCGGTGCGGAGCCGTCCTCGTGGCAAGCTCCCACTCTGGAGCTCGCGCCGGGCTTCAAGGCACCCATCCCCAACGACTACGATTCGCTGAAGGAGTACATCGAGACCGCGCTCCCGGCGGAGTCGCCGGTCGTCTACGGCATGCACACCAACGCCGAGCTCTCGCTGCTGACCAGCCTGGGCGAGACGCTGTTCAAGACGGTGATCGAGGTGTCGGGCGGCGGCACGGGTGGCGGCGGCGGCGGCGGCGGCTCGTCCGAGGCTGCTGTGCGGCAGACGCTCGAGTACTTCAAGTCGTGCCTGCCGGAGCCGTTCAACATGGTGGAGGTGGAGCTGCGGATCAAGGAGAAGACGCCGTTTGTGGTGGTGGCGCTGCAGGAGGCGACGCGCATGAACGCGCTGCTGGTGGAAATGAAGCGGTCGCTGGAGGAGCTGCAGCTCGGCCTGGACGGCGCGCTCAACATGAGCGAGCAGATGGAGCTCCTGGCCAAGGGCATCGCCACCAACACCGTCCCCGCGCTGTGGATGTCGCAGATGTCGACGCGCGTGCAGGAGGTGTACTCGCTCTCCGCGTGGTACGCCGACGTGCTCAAGCGCTACGAGCAGCTCAACGCGTGGACCGCGGGCGACATCGTCACGCCCAACAGCGTGTGGCTGCCGGGCTTGTTCAACCCCAAGGCTTTCTTGACAGCCGTCATGCAGACCTACGCGCGTGCCAACAAGCTGCCGCTGGACGTGATGAAGTTCATGACCGAGGTGACCAAGTTCGCGGGCCCTGAGCAGGTCTCGGAGCCGGCCCCGCTCGGCGTGTATGTCCACGGCCTGGTGCTGGAGGGCGCGCGCTGGGACAAGGAGGACGGCTGCCTGCGTGAGTCGCGGCCGAATGAGCTGCACCCGGCTATGCCGGTGCTGCAGGTCAAGCCCGTGACGTCGGACCAATACGTGACCGAGGGGTACTACCAGTGCCCGGTGTACACCAACATGCAGCGCGCCAACGTGTACAGCCCGATCGTGAGCATGTTCACGCTGCGCACGTCGGACGCGCCGCACAAGTGGGTGCTCGCGTCGGTCGCGCTGCTGCTGCAGGACGACCTTGCGGCGTAGATGGAGCCCCCGCAACCTCGAGCGCTGAGAGTGCTGTAGTGGAAGCTGCGTGCAGTGTTACATTTCGTGTGTGTGTCACACTCTTGCCCTGTGGCACGTGTTGGACGGTTGCAGTTGCGTGTCGCTCACACCTACTGTTTGGTTGTTGTGTGCTGATAACCAAATAGTCAGACTTGATGCCACACGTTCACTGGATGCTTTGCGAGCCAGCATGCCGGCGTGCTGAAGAAGCTGCATGACTGCTGGGTAGTGCCACCGCCTGCCCCGTGCAATAAATGCGTGACGGCGTGGTTTGGCAGCGCCTTGTGTAGTTCCCACTGGGCTGCTCATGCCTGCCAGCCGGCACGCGAACCCCTGGACGTGATGACCCCCATCCAAATAACCATGACATTCATGCTGCAGTGCTGTGCCCAGCGCTGCTGCGATTGAATTTTGATCCAACAGCCTCCTTGCCATTCATTCACCCGTACTACAGAACTGTGCACTGCTCCTGACTACCGTACGCTGTTACGACTTGTGAGTCCATGACCTGTGATTAATTGTTAACGTAGCTGCAGGGAGGCGGTTGACACTTTGACTATCAGAGCATTATTGTAGTATCGGTCACACTGTATGTAACGTGACCATGCGCTTGCTACGCTGGACAGTGGGCTGATTAGGCTGATCGCAAGCATGCGTGCGCAAGCGCGCGTAACTCTTAGCTGCATCCGCAGCATCACGGCGACTCGACAAGGACACGGGGGCGTCAGCCTCAGGTCAGGGCCGTGGAGACCGCTACGCCATGCAGCCAGGAGCGCATAGCTTAAAGACACGCAGCACACAGGGGATCACGGGGTTTTCAGGGGAGTTGTGTGCGTTTATCAGGCCCATTTGCACACAACAACGTATGTGGCATTACAGTGCACTGCGCCGGCTGATGCAGAAAAGAGCAGGCCGAGTTACAGCATACAAAGCCAGCAGCGTCTTCAGTATCAGCATACAGCCACGCGTACAGTCCTATAATTGGCCTTGTATTGTGGTCATCAAGCATCCACACAGCACATGTACCCCTGCATGTGCCCTCGTTCGCCCAGTTTGAGCTGGTGGGCACGCCGCACATGTCTGCACATGTTCAGGCGATGCATGTAGCCCAGAGCGCATGGCAACACGTGCATTCAGTTTGCATACAACCAAGCGGTGACGTGTCAAGCTAGCTTGTTGAGTGTGCATCCTGTCCATCAACGGCAGTTTGCGAGCCTGCTGGGCAGCAGGGTGTTAAGCATGGCATGTGGCATTGCATGGCCGCACGCACTCTCCTGAACCTCATAACAGCCTCTGCCCTTGTCGCATGTGTGGATAGGTTGCAAGCAACTTGTGCCGCATGCTGGCTGCAGTCGTGCCATGCACCGTGCCAGGAAGGGCAGTTGCGCAATGCTCCAATGCAGTCCATGCGCCATACGAGGCCCCGACTCACTGCCACATATCTCGGTCAGGGCAAGCTACTGGGAAAGCTACCAGCGATAAGAACATTTTCTTTGAGCTGTTCGCTGTCTTGTCTGCCTCTCGCCGAACAGCCCCGCCAGCCACCCACGTTTGTTTGACGCTTCGAAGCTGGTGCAAGTGACGCTGGGGCGCGGGGCACTACAAATGCCGCCGACGTTCAAAAAACCTTTGGTACGCCCTTATATTGCGTTTGGGTGCAGTGCTTTACTTGTGCTGCACTGCTTCGGTACTTTGTCGTGTTGCTTGCCGTTGCGGAACGTTCCTTGCACTTGCAACCAAAATACCAAATACATACATCAGGCACAGGTTTGAGGCGCCCCTACGTGGGGTGTGTTCAGTATAAATATATGAAGGTTTTCAGGTGTTGGGGTTGCGTCCCTGCCACCCTGTTTGCATAGCCCTGGTTGCGTGCCAAAATTTGGTTGCTGCATCGCTGCCACAGGACTTTGACCCTACACTGGCTGAGAAAACACTATCCCTTTATGCCAGCAAGTCTGAAGCCGGGCAGCAGGCAAAGAAGAATGCTATGCTCAGGGAGTTGGTGAGTTGCGGCGTTTCAATGACCACATGTCTGGCTTAATGCGCGCTGGTGTGTGCACGCTTTAGTGGAGCACCGCAGGTGCTGCCAGAAAGCGGCTCTGGGAATGCAAGCGAGGTAATGCCCCTGTGTCCTGGAGCGCAGGGTTTGGCTGATGAAGAATACGATTTGACAGACGACGATGCGCAGTCTGGTCTGGACGACGACGACGATGAGGAGCCCATCCTGCGCAACTCCACAAAGGCCAGCTCGCAGACCAATGGTTCAACACATGCCTATGGGTATCGCGATTTGTTTGGCAAGGACTTTGAGAAACGCAGGCAGAAGCTAATTGACCTGAAGGTATGTTGCTCGAACTGCTACGCCCGTGCCACCGAAACTCAAGTATATACACAGTGTGCTACGCTACACAAACAATGCTTTGCTTGGTAAACCCCATGTTTGACTGTCTCCGTGGTTGGTGCCGTAGGGTTACGAGACGTATGTCGCCGACCTTGTCAGCCATTCTCAGGACAGCTTGGCAGCGCTGCGGCAGGAGCAGGCGCAGATGGCGTCCCCAGGCAGCGTGGAGGTCATCCCGGAGCTGCAATACGAGCTCGAGCACCTGCTTAAACTGTACACAGGGTCTTGCGAGACCATCAGCAGCTTGCGCTCGAAAGAGTCGGCCGTGCGCTCCAACGGAGTCGCTGATGGCGCCAGCGCAGCTCGCTTGCGGTGAGGAACCTGAGGGCACCAACCTAATCGTGCTGCAGCTGGCGTCCTACCGGCTGCTTGAGTGCAATGCATGACACGCATAGTCACAGGCCGACATATGCTATCCAATGTTGCAGCCGAGCTCGCATGTATGTCTGGATGGCCCGGTGGACATTAGGCTGTGCAGGCATGCATTCAAAAACGCAGCGGTACCTTGACCGCCGCCAGCCGCACTCCCCACCACGACGCCCATGGGCCCGGCCCAATCGCTAGCAGTGTGCATTTCCCGCACGCAGCACACCACGCATGCACCACTGATACACTTCACCACGGGTTCACTGCCATTGGTCAGGGTCGTTGTGCGCCACAATGCATGCGTAATCGCACTCCTCTGTACTGCTGCGCCTGTACTGATGAGCCTGGACTGATGGGGCTTGTGCATGGCGACGCGCAGGCAGCTGCAGGCTCAGGTGGAGGCGCTTGAGTCGGACCTAGAGTCGCGCGACCAGGGCCTTGCCAAGCTGCAGAGCAAGTGCGCGCAGCTGGAGAGCAGCCTGGCGGTAAGGCCGGGCCGGGCACAGCATTCCGTAGCGCAGGATCAGGACTGCAGCCTCAATACGCTTGAACGCTTGCATGAGGTACACTGGTTCACAGCGCGCTGTAGTACGCTGTAGTACTGCAGTACAGCCGTGCTGCGCTGGGCATGTGGGTTAGCAGCAGCCATGGTTTGGGCAGCGCTGTGCTCATGCATGTGTCTTTCCTACATCAACGCACATCATAGTAGGCGTTTCAGTTTGGCCCTGGATCAGGGTGGCCGATTACAGGTGTTTGCAGTGTAGGGCTGATGCGACAGCAGCACCGACATCCCCACCCACACTGCACGCTGAGACAAGCTGTGCGCAGAAGCGGCACCAAAAGCATAACGGCATGTCTGGACATGGACTGCCGCTTGCTTGGAGGAGCCTGAGCAGTTCCTGTCATGGGGCTCTTGGTTGCTCCCTGCCTCTCGGCTTCTGAACCACTGGCGCACCGCGGCACCTCATCGCCGTTCCACAGGCCAAGGACGCTCAGCTCAAAGCGGCGAGCAACGGGGGAGCAGCGGCCGTCGGCGAGGCGGCTGCGCAGCTGGAGCACCTGCGTGCGCTGACGGAGATGAAGGACAGTCAGATAGCGGGCCTCACCCGGCAGATCGAGGAGCTGCGGAGGGCGGCGGGAGGCGCCAGCGCGGCGGCCGATCAGCTGCTGGAGGCGTCCCGGCAGCGGGACGAAGCTGTGCAGGTGGGTGGCGGCGCTGCCAGGTGTCAGACACGACAGGTTCTCTTGGTCTGAGGTCTGAATACCATTATACGACGGCAGCAGGGACCTTGATGCAGGCCTTGGTGCCGTGTGAACGTGGGCCTGCGAGGCTTTGTGGGCGGTGCAGGTGCTCAGCGGTGTGGCGGGGACACAATTTTGCGGTCGTGCGCCCCATGGTTGCTTGGTGGTGCAGGGCCTGTCAAGTGCACACATGCTGCAGCCTGCGCAAAGTGTATCACACAGGACTGCAGGTCGTGTGCTGCAAAGCTATTGTTCATGATGCACAGCATGCAACCAGCAGCTACGCCAAATCATGGGCCAGTCAGGCGTTTGCCATGCTGCTGAAGTGGTGATTGATTTGGCCACGGATCGGGCATCGGCGTTGGCATCGCTTTCAGAAGCCTACCAGTGCTAGGAAAGGCATGCTTGTGTTGCTCGTAGCACAGGCCACTGGCCTTCCCTGGGGCGATTACTCAAACAGCATTTCACTGCTGCATCGCGACCTCAGGCTCTGGACCTGATCAAGCGTGATCTTGCGGCCCGGGATGCTGAGCTGGCAGCGCGCGAGGCGGAGCACTCCAAGAAGCTAGCGGAGATCGTTAGCTCGTCAGAGTCTGAGCAGGTGCGAGCTGGTGGTGGGTGAGGTGTGTGTGGGAGGGGAGTGTGGGGGGCC
>BDDA01000030.1:49061-102156 GCA_001662385.1 Chlamydomonas asymmetrica
GTTACCACTTCCACGTCTAGTGTTTGCTTATGACAGCGAAGCGTCGCACTCGGGGTAATCAGGCATGCAGGGGCAGCAGAGGGACGAGGAGGGACAAGCATGTGCTGTGCAGGTTATTATTGCAGCTGGAAATGCTGCGGCATATGTGCATGCTTTCAGGCAGTACGTGATGATGCAAAGCAAGCACCCGCATGACGGTCAAGGTGTGCAGGGCCCCCCTCGCGGCCTTGGCTGTGGGTCAGCCGGCTGCATCTCATCTCACCATCTGCACCCTCACCTGGTCATGTATGCGTGTTCAAGTAAGCTGTTTTCCTGCTGTGTACGGTATTGCTGACGGTATTGTGGGTTGTTGTTCATGCCCCCCCCCCCCCACACACACACGCTTGCTGCTGCAGGCCGCCGCGCTTCAGAAGCAGGTGTGGCTGCTGACGGAGCAGCACAGCAAGCGCGTGGAGGAGCTGGAGGCGGAGCTCAAGCAGAAGCAGGTAACAGGCGGTACAATCCACTACCAACCACTACATACACAGCATGCATGTGGCCCTCGAGCACGCAGCGTGTGTGTAGGTTGGCGAGCCACTTCTGGTCGCCTGGTCGCCAGCTGGGGGGAGCATGTCGGCCGTTCGGCTGACACGCTCCTGATGCAACACAACATACACTACTGGTATGCAGCGTGGCGCGTTGCATGACCCACTGGTGGTTAGGTGCAAATCACACCACTGCTCATCTCGTATTGTGCTTGTCCTTCGTGCTGATCGTACTGCGGTACTCCATGCGTGTGGACGTGCAGGTGCAGTACAACCAGTTGCAGGCGACCAAGAGCGACGCCATCTCCCAGATGAGGGACATGAAGGACAAGCTCAAAGTGGTGAGTGAGCGTATGCGGCATCGTGCAGAGGCGGGTTGTGCCGACCGGTCGGTCCATCCCCTGGAGACATGGCTTGCGTCAGCGCGCATGTGGAATCGTGGATGAACACTTGAATGGCAGGCTGAGCGCGAACAAACAGAATGTAGAGAAGCTCAAGTCACACGGTCATAGGATGCAAGGAGCATACAGCTGTACACAGTTGAGAGTTGAGACCCTATGCTGCTGCCACCATGCAACGTGTCAACCACATGGACCCCTCCCAAGCGATTTTGCGAGGGGCTGGTAAAACCCAACCGGCTCTCAACCGTTGTTCTCCTGCGTCTTGCGTGCGTGTTTGTGTGCAGGCCAAAGTGGAGACCGCCGCGGCGTTCAAATCGAAGCTGGAGGTGTTGTACAAGCAGATCGACGAGCTGCATGCATCGCGCGCCGCCATCTTGCGGGAACTGGTGAGAGCACGCGCTCGTCCGGATGAAACATTCTCAAATTTACACCCATACAAACCGCGGAAGAGTCACAAGCACCTGTACCGTCGTGTAGCCAAGCTGCTTACAGCCCATGCACGCTCAAGCACAGTCACACACCGTGGCATCCTGATCTTGAATTGTACTGCGTGGTGCAACGTGACCGGGATGCACAGGCGGAGTTCCAGAAGGAGATCTTCAACGATAAGACGATCACGCAGATGACGCGCATGGTGCGCGACAAGGAGATCTCCTGCCTCAAGAAGGTACGTGTGTGTATGCGTGTGGGGCTGGCGTGGCAGGCGCACTGGCAGACGTGGCGCGTGCTTGCCGCAGCGTGAAGCTGCTCGCTGTGGCACGAGCGTTGTCACGTAAGCAAGCATTTGTGAAGCAGCGTTCAACACTGTTACGTCTGCCAAATCGCCTGCAAGTCGCTGCGAATTACCCTTACCCGCCCTCCCCCCCCAACAAACACAACGCGCTATGAGTGTGGTTTGTGAATGCACTCACTCTTCACCGTGGCCTACGTCAATGCGAGTTGTGCAGGGGCCCTGGCCACACCAACGATGTCTGCATCCCCGCCTCTTGACTAGTGGTGGTGGCGGGTGCGCTTGGTGCTGTTCAGATGACGAGCGAGTCGCGCGCCAAGGTGGAGGTTGCGGAGGCTCGCGTGGCGGAGGCGCAGGAGGAGATACAGACCACACGACAGAGATACGAGCAGGTCAGGATGGCCTAACCACTCTGGCATCCTAACCCTGCAACCCTGAACACCTGTAGCGTGGGTCCCTAGCAATGTCAGTTGCCCACCGCTGAGCGTCGGCTGAATGCTGTTAGGAGCGCACGTACCTGAACGTGCGACGAGGGTGTTGTGGGAATCTGATCCACGATCAGCCATGCTCGCCTGTGCAACCTGTGCACTGCTCCGGTCAAAGCTACATGTCCAAGGCCGCCACAGTCACAAGCTGTCTGCATGCACGGATGCTGGTCGATTCTTGCTGCAACATCATACAACACATACGCATCCCAGTTCGTTACAGCTCCCAGTCACAATCCCAATCCCAATCCCAGTCCTCCAATGGAACCAGTAGTCAAGTCCATGACATCTGTACACTGGCATTATTGTCCTGATTCACCCTGCAGATGCTAGCCATCAAGGAGCTGGAGTCTCAGGGCCAGATCACGCACTTCCGCGACCGCTGGCGCGCCGAGTTCGACAAGCGGCGCCGCCTGCACAACGTGGTGCTGGAGCTGCGCGGCAACATCCGCGTGCTGTGCAGGGTGAGGCCCCTCCTGGAGAAAGAGCGCTTCAATGCAGGTGAGGGAGCAACACGCCTGTGCGTTTCCCTCAAGGGCGATTTTCGGCAGTGCAAGCGCCAGAATGGTTTGTCATTGGCATGCAAAGCACAATGCCAGGGGGTTGTGTGAACCTTGAGTTTGTGTTGGGCTGCTGCACCGACTACCGGTACTTGGCTTTTGTGCGTTTTTCGTTCGTGGCAGGTGCGTGTTTGAGTGTTCTGCTCATACGGTACCCTGTACCGCATCCCTGACTGCGAAGATCATAAGCCGTTCAGCGCACCATGCGCCTAAGTCCTGATGTAACATAGCGTATGCCTCATACGGTCCTGGCCCCGAGCAGGTGACGACCCGGCCGCGCTGCCCGTGCGCACGCTGAGCGAGGAGCTGGTGCGAGTGACGGGGGAGAAGGGGGAGAAGGAGTTTGAGTTTGACCGCGTGTGCGGAGTGGACGAGGGGCAGGCCAAGGTGAGTGTGTAAGAGCAGCTGCGGAACAGCGGCGGTGTAACAGCAGTTGCGGGATGGCGGCAGTGTCACTGCACTACTGCGGTACCGCATCACTGGTACTTGCGGTACCGCATCACTGGTACTCGCAGTACCCGGGTGTCCCTACATCCTGATGTAGTCCACACCATACCATTGAAAACTTTGACCAGGTTTTGGTTGCTGACGTCCAAGTGTATATCTACGCGTAAGCATACAAGTGCATGATGCCTCGGCGTGTCTGTCATTGTGTCCAACAAGTCATCCATACGGTGAATAGTTTCAATACTCATGATCGCGCTGCTGCCCCCGTCCCACCCCGTCTGCAGGTGTACGAGGAGGTGTCTGCGCTGGTGACGAGCTGCCTTGACGGCTACAACGTGTGCATCATGGCGTACGGCCAGACGGGCAGCGGCAAGACGTATACCATGGAGGGCCCGGAGGCAGATCCCGGCGTCAACCTGCGAGCACTGAGAGACCTCTTCACGTGAGTACTGCATCTGGCGCTTTACCGGTCGTTACCGGCATGTGTTTTGATGGCGTAGTGCTAGCGTTGCCCCTGATGAGGTATGGAGTGTAAGGCTCAGGCTGCTTCTGGTTGAGACGATAAAGGCATGCTGATCTGTTCTGCGTGGTGGTTGGTTGGGTGGCGTGGCGCCATGCAGGCTTGCGGAGGAGCGCAGCGCGGAGCTCAGCTACGCCTTCAGCGCGAGCGTGCTTGAGATCTACAACGAGCAGATCTACGACCTGCTGAGCGGCAGCAAGGACCAGGACGACAAGCTGGACGTGAAGCAGGTGAGCAGGTTAAGAGCACACGGCGACCCGGATGCCGCTAAGATGGCTCTAATGTTTTCTGCCCCCGGCTAGGCCTACAGATTGGTTGACTTTACGGTACATCACTCGGCCGGTCAGGCCATTCATGGATGAGCATAGCGATGATGATGATGCGCGGGGAGGATGGCCACGCATGTGTGCGTATGGTGCCGTTAAGAAATGCATTTTTGCTTGTGCACCACTGCAAGGGAAGGCTCCTCACCCACAGTTAAAGGCGCCCTGCATCCGAGGTTTACGCTGCCCTGCAAGTGAAAGCAGCGATGCCCTGCAGGTCCACCACCACATGGACAACCTACACAATCATTCCCTCATCAGCCCGTAGGTCTTTACTGCATGCTTGTACCGTGAGACTGACGCAAATCCACCCGTGTGTGTCTGTGTGTGTGTGTGTGCGTGTGTGGTGTGTGTCGGCAGGGCGCGGACGGCATGTATGTGCCGGGGCTCAAGGTGGAGGAGGTGCGCAGCATGGAGGACGTCGGGGCAGTCATCGGTGAGCCAGCCACAACAGAATCACACCTGTTTATTTGCCACTGAGCTAGCCTTGTCGGGCGGCTTCTGCTGATGCAGATTCTGTTGGTATCCCCGCAGCATGGCTATTCAGGTCTTGGTTGCTCCAAACCTGTCCTGCTGCTGCTACTCCCCTCTGCCATGGCCGCTGCAGCTGTGGTGCACAGCGTTGTGTCATCTGCTCTGCTCACAATCCCAATCATCCATCCTGCACAGTAGGCCTGCCCGCTTGGCGAGTTCGCTGGCCTCAATTGCTACCCGTGGTGACCTGCTGCCTCTGCAGGCCGCGGCAAGCAGAACCGCTCCACGTTTGCCACCAACATGAACGAGCACTCCTCGCGTAGCCACCTGGTGCTGTCACTCTACGTCACCGCCACCAACAAGTCCACAGGTGAGCGAGCACAACGGTGTGCTTGGTGCTTCCAGCCTTGCATACAAGAACAGAAAGCGCAAGCCCTTGGAAGCATACGGTATACCCTCCCGCTGTCGCATCCCACCCCGTGTGTTTGGTTGCAAATGGCTGCTGCATGACGCCGCCATGAGTTGGTGTGCTTTGTGTCACCGTGTTGGGGTCTTGGTCGCAGCCGTCAAAGCCGCTTCCCTGGAGCTCTCACTGGCTGTTCCTGTGCGTATCGCTTTCGCTGGTGTGTGTTTAAACAGGCGCCGTCATGCGCGGCAAGCTGCACCTTATCGACCTGGCAGGCAGCGAGCGGCTCAGCAAGACCGGCGCGCAGGTGCGGCGTGGATGCACGCGGTGCATCACAGCACGACATACCGTATATTGTCATTGCACCATGACACCAGGGCCTCGTGAGCACACACGCGATCAATGTCGGGTAATGCTGCACTTGCCTGTCTGATTCAACCCCGAGTGCGTCCTACCTGCATGCCGGAGACAGCAGCAGCGCAGGTGCATGCGCAGGCGATGCTACAGGGGGTTCACACAGGCAACGGACAGCGACAGAAATGCGATGGGCGATGACACTTACGCGGCTTGCGTGTGCATACGCGTGTGTTTGTGTGCTCAGGGTGACAGGCTGAAGGAGGCGCAGGCCATCAACAAGTCGCTGAGTGCGCTGGGTGACGTCATCCAGGCGCTGCAGCTGCGCAACGCACACATCCCCTACCGCAACTCAAAGGTAAGGAGCAAGGAAGGAGCACCCACACGCGCGGCCAGTACTCCAAGCTGCAGCAAGCACTACCTCTTGCTCCACCATACCTCAAGCTTTCTGCTGCAAAGGGCACAGGCAAGGCGCAGTCTGCTCGTGCAAACCAGGCTTTTGCAGTTCCAAAAAGCACTCATCAAGCTCCCCCGACACAAATTCTGGGGTACTGGTTTGCCTTCAGCTGCTTTGTGCCTCCTGCTGCTTACCGTATCTCACATAGTCACACACCTGTATGGCTGACGGTCGCCACATTCGTGTACCTGCCTTTACATGCACGCGACGCACTTTGCCTACTGCAGCTCACGCGCCTGCTTGAGGACTCGCTGGGCGGCAACTCCAAGTGCGTGCTCATCGTCAACGTCAGCCCCGCGCTCGAAAACACGCCCGAGACCAAGTGCTCCCTGGAGTTCGCCTCACGCGCCCGTAAGGTCGAGCTCGGCCGCGCCAAGCAGAACCTCTCTTCCTCCGTCTCCTCAGACGCTGCCAACGGCGGCGGCGGTGAGGGCAACGGCGGGGGCAGCAGCATCGTGTCGCGCATCGGCGGCGGCGGCAGCGTGCCGGCGACGCCGCCCGCAAGCAGGCCGATGTCCGGGCGCGCGACGCCCAACAGCGATGCAGGCATGTCACGGAGCAGCAGCCGGGACGGCTTGGCGGGCTCGAACCGCACCACGCCTGGGCGCAGCGCGCTGGGGCGATAAAGGACTCGGGAGATGATCGCACCAGCAGCGCTTTGATCAATCATGGAGTGAATGTGAGGAGCTAGCCCGTGTATGTGTGTGCGTGCGTGCATGTGTGTGTCATGCTGATGATCAAGCCGGTCTGGGCGGTGGTTTGGAATGGTAAGGCCCTGTCAGCGAGTGCGCTTTCGTCCACTGTGTGGTGGTCTGAAGATTTTGCACGAAAGCTTCAAGCCATGCGTGTCCTGTTGGCGCAACGCTGAACAATCTGAGATTTGGATGCTACCATACTCAGTTACAGCAGTGTAGTACAGATTTGCTACTGTGCAGTAGAGCCGACCTTGGTAGGTGTGTGCCCGTTGCGGTACTGATATGGTATTGGATGCTAGACGTATGGTATTGGATGTCTGACTTACAGTTGCTCACGCACTCTTTGGGCGTGATCACGAGCGCATTGCATTCTGCTGTGCACCGCACAGCAACCTCGCCCCGCATCAGGCCGGACGAAGACATGCATAACCGAAATCTCATCAGCCCCCGCCAATTGCCTGCCTTTTGAGTTGCTCCTGCCGGCACCCGCCGTGCCTAGGCACGTTGCAGCCACCGCATCCAGCCACCACCCATGCACAGCCACCACACATGCACAGCCACCTCACATGACAGCCACCACACATGTCTGTCTCCGTGCAGCACCAAGCACCAACTAGCTCAGTGAACCGCCCTTCCCCTTGCCCCTGCCCTTGCCCTTGCGCTCGGTTCCTATGGTCAATATAACCACTCGCGTGCACCCCCCATGTCTCTATGAGGTGAAATGAGGCGATCGTCTCCACACACATGCTGCTCGGGCGCTGAAACGCAGACGCGCGCCTTTTAACCCTGCATACGCCTCACGCTGCCCAGGTGCAGTGCGACGATTTGTGCGGCGGGGCTCCTGGCTCCTGCCTGCAATTGACTTTGACAATTTGACGTGCACAAAACAAAGGATGGGAATCGCATGTGCCTTGGTACGCGATAACACATCTGACCCCCGCCCCCGAAGGCCGAATCCCCCCGTGCATGCGTGCGTGTGTCTCGGTACCCACACGCATACGAGCGTACGCAATTGGCTTCTAGGTGTTTGGGCAATGTGTTGCTTGATGTCAGTCCTGCTATTGCCCCAACATGGCGACGCGCTGGGGTGGCGCTGGTCAACGTATTGCTGCGGGCTTGGGATCAGCGCGTCGCTGGAACAGCAGTAGTTCAGGTAACAATTGTACTGCTGCCTAGATATTGCTGCGATCTGTACGTAATTGATCGTTGCGGGTGTCACGTGCGATCGCCAATGCAGTCGCGATTCACAGGCCCGAGATACAGTACCAGTATTGTACTATTGTGACTTTACATTACACAGTGCGCTTCACCTGCGCAGCTTTTGCCGTACACAGATTGACCTGGCCAGTCCCCTTAAAGTGGCACTGGCCTAGGGGCAGGGCGTTGTGCCGCACCAGACCGACAAATGGGTTTCAGCACGGCGATTGCAGGCTGATTTTATTCGCATCAGCCGGGTGGGTGGGCTTACGCATGGCGGCACCCTCCACACCGTTCACCTGTCACACAGTCACACACACCACCGCATTGAGGCCCTTGGCGTGCCAAGGACCGCAGCTTGTTGCATGCTGGCGAGTTGCGATGTGCATCATCAGAGAAATACTTGTCATAGCTTCGCCCTCTTGCATGTTCCTGCGGTGCCTATGTGCGGTATCTCAGGTCCCTCATTGGCTCCGCCCCAATCATTTACACTCGTGCTTTGTACGTGTGTTTGCCTTCTCCATAGGCCATCGCCTGTTGCAGGGGCAACTTGCCGTTCAGCAATCATTATCCCAATTCGAACTCGAAGCATGTCCTTGTTTGCTCGGTGATGCTGTATCGCATGTATGGCCTTCACGGGCTGTCTCACTGGCCATGTGCTTCACAACTGTAACATTTCTTTATTCTGAATCACCACTGCATTCACCAGGGCTATGCGCAAATGCACACAAAGTGCTGGACAACGTCTCATGCACGTCACCTACTGAATGGGCTGTCCTTGCAACCGAGGACAGCGCCGGGGGCCGAACACGCCAAATACATGCACACACGCACGCAATTCACGTTAACGACACACTCCTTGGACGTCTGGTGATACTCGCATGGCGGTCTGGTGATACTCGCATGCCAATGTCGTCACGATAGCACTATGTTCCCAGGCGTTGGGTGCCCTTGGCGACACCACATTGGCGAAGGTCCTGAGCGATTGACCCATGCAGCTTCAGCACAGCCGTAGTGCCTGCATACCAGTGCGCCAGTAGCGATAGGGGAGCAGGGGGAATACCCAAGTGGGCCCTAGAGTGTTGTCCATGTCGTGCATCTGCCTCACCTAGCGCAAGCGCAACGGTGGCCTCATGCACCTGGTGGTGCTGCAGCCAGGGTGGATGTCGCCGGCCAAATTGCGGTAATCGTGTAGGCGATGGGGGTTCTTCATGCTGCGCTTCAGACTCTGTGCCAGCTGCGTAGTCCTAAGGTAGGCAGATATGTTTTTCACTTTCTCCCCCAGGGAAGGCGTGCCGCACGCTAGTGTTGCCTTGTCGCTTTCCACACAACGACTGTCTTTGTGTCGCTGACGCGCCTTCTCAAGCACTTGCCCTTGCTGCACGCCTGACAAGATAAGTCCTTTTTTGTGTTGGTGAACTGGACTCTTTCGCTGGTGAGGTTGCTTGAGATCGAACCTTCAACATCACACAAGGCGCACACAAGCTAAGCTGGTTGCCGGCAGCGGGGAGGCAGCAGGTGAAGATACACTCTGGCCTAGTAAAACGTGCATCACTTGGTTTCGGCGCACAACTGACAACCGCACGTCCCTTGCCTCGCTCTGCTTGTGACAGACCCCACCACCCCGTGGTATGTGTGTGGCCCTTTCACAGACGCGTGCCGTTTGCTTATGCCACTATTGTTTGTCCTTGGGCAGTGTCACGCACGAGTTGGACACTTCGCTTCCTCGTCATCGCCTCGCTGCCATTCTCCCGCCCAGCAGGCTTGAGCAGGCGAGCATCTCTCCAGGTCACGGCAGCCGGAGTGTGCATGTTGGTGAACTGCACGTGTTTACAGAACTGAGTACATTTTGGTGCCCTGCCGTGCGCAAGCCAACTGCACGTTGGCCTTGTCAAAGCGCGTGAAATTGCGCCTGACACAATCGAAAACTGAACTGGTGCCGCCCGGTGGAGATCTTTTTGTGTGAGGCACAACTCAATTGGCGCAAATGGTATTCTGATAAGTCATATCTATGGGCTAAACTTCAACAGCGACTGCTTGAGTCAAGTTTGTTATGGGGGCGGGCCCACGCACTCATCAACTGTGCGCACTCGCTGTGCAACGCAGTCCACAAGATGAGCGTCCAACACAGTGTGTATAGTACAGCAAATTTATAGCACAGTGCGACAGGACTGCTCAGCGATGCAGGAGTATATATGTGCGCTGCAGTGTAAGCGCTGCTGTCAAGTACCTGACACCCTGCATGCTGCGCTGCTGTGCCTGCGGCTGCCCTGCGCGTTCGTCGCACCGCTTCCCTCAGCTGCAGACGGCTCCGTCTCAACCAGCTAGCGAACCATACGCGACAGTGGACAGCACCATCTATCATGCAAGCCGCAACGACCCCTTCCTGCGCTCAACAGCTGGATGCTGCCGCCGCTGCTGCAACCACCTCATGGTCAGCCAACTGCTTACCGGACGAGTTGCTGGAGCTCATACTCACGCCCCACCGCGTGAACAAGGGTGTGAAGCTGGTCTGCAAGCGCTGGCGCCAGTGCTACGCACATGGAGTGACCGCCATGCGAAGCACCACCCTGCCAACGCTCCTGGCCGGCGGCAGCCGTGCCAGCGGTGCTGAGTGGCCATACCAACGGCCTGGTCAGCTGCTCCCTGGCTCGTTCATGCGTCTTCGCAAAGTTATGCTAAACAGGACATACCTTGGCGCAGCGGCAATAACGGCAGCCCTCGCTTGCTTGCATAGCAGCCCGCATGTGCACGCCACCCTGACGCACCTCCACGTCGACCTTGGTGGATGGGACGATGATGGCGTTGCAGCACAGGCTGCTTGCGTGTCAGCGCTGGTGCTGCTTATCTCCAAGCTGTCCAGCCTGCGCACCTTGGCCTTGCGGTGGCCTGCGTGTTCAGAGCATGAGCGGTCCCCCCCCACCATCATGGCACTCCGAGCTTTGCGCTATCCGTCCCTGGCGAACCTCACGCACCTGGACCTGAGCGAGTGCCGCCTGGATGACCTGCATGCTGAAGAGCTTGGCAGCGCGCTGCTCAGCTCGTCCCACCTTGCTGGCTTGACGCGGCTGGACTTTGTGGGATGGGGCATACAGCCAGGCGGCTGGCGGTCGTTGACGCGGTCGCTTGCAGCAGCCGAGCACTTGTCGTGCATTCAACACGTGGACCTATCAACCGGGAGCTATAGCGACTGGAAGGCTGTCATGTTCATGCCCCACATTGCGTCTTCACTCACCAGCCTGAACCTGGCTGACAGAGCTGAAGACGGTACGTTTTCCATTGATGACCTGTGTGAGAGCCTTCAGCACACAAGCTCAGCCCGGCTACGTGAGTTGGATTGCACTTTGTGCTTTGGTTTAGATGATTCAGATTTCACAGAGCACGCGCTGCGTGTGCTCACCAGCTCGTCCCACCTCCGCCTCACGAAGTTGAACCTCGCGGGCAACAAAGTTTACGATGGCGCGGACCTCGCGGCACTGCTGCAGCGCGGCAGCCACCTGCATGGCTTGACGGAGCTGCACCTGCCCGTAATTGATAGCACACCTGAGGAGATTGCGGAGGTGTTTGACGCGCTGACGTCCACCACCGGCCTCAGCACGCTACAGGTGCTGAGCATTTGGGGTCAGGACCTTTCAGGTGGTGCATCGGAGGCGCTGGTCTCAGCGCTGCAGGCCAAGCACCTGAGCAGCCTGACAGCGCTGCACCTGCCTGATTGCTTCACGGACTGGCACGGCTGTCGTGTCTTTGCGGAGCTCTTTCTGAACAACTCCAGCAAGAGCCTGACCGGCCTGCGTGCAGTTGAGCTCGGGTGGTCGTTCTTAGATACATGGGATGGTTATGGACCCGCACCGCTGGACACAGTGGGGCTGCAGGCGGCAGCGTGCACGCTGCTTTCATGCACAGCGTTACGCAGCCTGACGAGTCTGCAGGTGAGGGAGGTGGACCTGGTCGACTTGCAGCAGTTCTGCGCACTGCTGCCCAGCGCTCGGCACCTTTCCGCACTACGAGAGCTCCACATTATGGTCCGCGATGGAGGGGACGTGTGCAATTTGGAGTTATCAGCGCTGGGCACCGCTCTCCGTGCCGCCATGGCGCTGTCGTGCCTGCGCACGCTGGACATCCGAGTGTTGTCCGCCCACTGCCCTGATGGGTGCCCGTGTACCACGTCACTGTGTGATGCGTTGCGGGCCTCAACGCACCTAGCTGGGCTGCGCTTCATCCGTGTGCATCACAGCGCTCATGCAGCGGACACGTTGGGGCGGAAGGTGGCTCAGGCATGCCAGGCTGTACCGCACCTGCAGGACGTACAAATACGGTAGCACCTGCAGCATAGCACCTTGCTGTTGTCGCAATCATTCAACACGGCGTCTGACCTGCTTCGCATCGTGGGGTGCAGCGCAAAGGCGTTGCCATTCAGGGAACGGCCATGCCTGCCCTGCCCTGCCTGTGTTTGTGACGGCGTTGGCCAGTCCGTCCTTAATCGGGCCAGTGGGGGAGGCAAATGCCGAGGATGGATGGCGACCCATATGGCGACCACGTTGTTACATTGTGAACGAGTGTGTCAGCCTGTTGCTGCCGAGTGCCGACATTGCATGTGCACGCTGCTCGGCGGCCCTGACGGCACCGGTAGTGTGCCAGGAAGAGCGCCCAAGGGGCTTTGTGATTCCCGTGGGGCCATGCAGTGTGCATGTGCATATGCTTATGGATAGAGACTGCAGCTGTCCCGACCGATGGCGAGCGAGGTGTCTGAGCTGACCTGCGGCTGTCGTAAAGCGAACGGGTAGTGTGCAGCGCAGTGTTGTGCTTAGCGTTGATCGGTTGTGTGTCCGCAGCTGTCGGCCAATCAGATTTCTGGCTGGACTTTGAGTTCCAGCGGTGGCCATGCACCATAGCGGTTGGCATACATGTTTGTATAGTTTGCACAGGCCATGCGTTTGTGGACCATAGCTAGGTAACCTTTCCCGTCAACAACTTGTGGCGTGGTGTTCGCTACGTGCACAGACTCTCTGTGCGAAAGAGTTCGTGAAGTGGTTTCTATTGTATGGTGCTGGCCACCTGTCTGTAGTTGGGGGTTTGTGGGCCGCCACATGTCGTCTGAAGGCCTGTGGGTTTGTGGGCGCAAACCTGTAGGAGGTTTCTATCCCCATACACACCGCGTGGCACCACAGGAAGCAACTTGGTACACACACCTGTACAGTAGTGGTTTTGGTGTGTGCATTTCTGCATTAACTGTTCATCCGTGGCACCCATCGGTGCGCTAGCTGCACGTGATGGGCGTGAAAATGAAAATGTCAATCCTCGGCGGTTTTCAGTCCTTGTAGTGGCCAAGCTTCGCGTCGTCAGCTTGCCCGGCCGCCTGCCCCGTTGTTTCAAGAGCCACAAGCACGAGCTCAAATGCACACCTTAATGTACTGAGTTGCGTGTATGATGCATGGCATCATCATGGCACTGTGCAGGCAGGCTGGGGTTGGAGGGTGGGGGATACTGCCAGCGGGCCGAGCAAGTTGCGCTGGGCACTGCGTATCGGCAGGGGCACTCCGCGGGGTGTGTTGTACAGGGAAAGACAGGCCAACTGCCTTGAACGCTGGACTGGCATCGCGACGGCCTGCAATGAATGTGTATGCTGATTCGTGTGTTCTGCGTACTGCAATACATGCTGTGGAATGTCCTCCGCCATAACCTACGTACAAGCATCGCACAGCCAGTCTAGCGTGTGTACCGTATGTACTGCATGCATCCAAACGGCACTGCATATCGGTTGGTTGACTCAGTTTCGACGTGAATACTACTGAGTAGATTGTTAAGTACATGGTTAATTGTTCTACATGGTTAAGGAGAACAGAGCCTCACTAGCCTTACACGCTCACACGCTCACACGCTCACACGCTCACACGCGCACCTACCATATCAGCCAAGCCTGGTGGCCATACTCACACGTGTCCAGATAAGCATGGCGGCCGTCTGCTGCTTGGTGATTTTCACGAAGCGCTGGCCATCACGAAGCAGCAGGCAGCCGCCATGGGCTCAGGGACACCCTTGAAGTATGGCTGCTGATGCTGCCTTTGGCCAAGTGATGCGACCTTGCGCTTCTACACGCCCTGCCATTTCCGTTTTCGCCGCTCTGCTCGCGCCAGTCAGCTGTGCGAAGCGTTTCTGGTGAAAGCGGGCCAGAAACGCTTCGCACAGCTGACTGGCCCCTTGCAAGTGCACTGACCGGCTCTGCTGTTTGCCCGCACACGCGGCGTGCCAACGCTGCCTTCGGCTTGCGGAGGCCCGTAGTCGTTGGTGACTGCCAGGGACATGGTGCACGCAAATACCTGGAGCAGTCACTCAGCCATAAGGGCAGCAGCGGCACGGTGGACAATAGATTCTCTTGTGGACCAGGGCGTACGAGCGAGATGCGACACGCTGGCGGCATACTCCAGCAGTGGAACCGCCTGCATTGTTCCAGTGCTTGTATGCAGTGTCTGTGCGTTGCAGCACACACCCCTTGCTGCTGGTTTGCTGCAATGACAGGTCTGTGGTGGCCATGTAGGTTATCTGAATCGGCAGGCAAACCTGCTACGCGAACTGCAACGCCAGCAGGACTGTGCTCAGAACCGTGGTTCACATGCGAAGCCAGCCAAAGCAGATGGGCCTGTAGACGCGAATGACGACGCGGCAGTCGTGATGGCGATAGACACCTTGTCATGCCGCTTTTGACATGATTGTATGTCTGGTCCTGACGCAGGGTGCGGCGAGGGTGCCCGCTGTCCCCGCTTTTTTTTATAGAAAACTGCGCCTCTCTGGTCCGCCCGCCTTCGTTGCCCAAAGCAATGCCAACCAGACGCCAGCGTGCACTCGATTCCCGCCCCTTTGCAGCCGGCTTGCTGCACGTTGCGTACATCATTTACGCTGATGACGTTTTGCTAGCCACCTGCGCTGAACATCACCAGGCCTGCTTGGATGCCACCACGGAGTGCTATACTTGTGCTTATACTACTGTACTGCACTGCACTGCACTGCACTGTACTGTGCTGTACTGTGCTATACTGTACTGTACTGTGCTGTGCTGTGCTGTACTGTGCTGTACTGTACTGTACTGTACTGTACTGTACTGGCGGTTCGTCAGTGCTACAAAATCTTCTATCAAAGGGCAGCGAGGCTGAGCTGCACAGCACCGCCTGTGGCCCCGCCAAAGGTGTCATTCTGAAGCGCTGCGTGAGCATGGTTGGCCCCGGGAGCGCCGCATAAAACCCATTACGGTGTGCAGAAAGCTTTCAGCGCATCGGCTGAATGCTTACTGCACCCTGTTATGGGTTTCATGTGGTGCTGGCAGGCAAAACATCCACGCGTCATCACACTCATTCCCAGTTGATGTTTTGCCTGTCAGGCATACATGACGCATCCGCCATGCAGGCATTGCCCCGGTCAGCCTGTCCACTATGATGTCCCCGAAACCTTCCCAGTGTCACCATTGTATGCCTGGCTGCCTGGCAGCTTCATGGCGGCCTGCAGCTGGCTGTGGCTGCAAAGTACAGCCTTGCCAGCTTACGGGGTGTGTTCTGGCCGCTGCCGGCCTTCATTAAGGTGGGCGGGCTCAACGCACCAGTCAGCACCGCGCGGTTCCTCAGCTCTTTGATGTCATGCCGCACAGGAGCTCCTGCAAAACCGCGGGGTGTTGGCGGGCGCCATAAGCCCGCCCACCCATTGTATGAGCAGCGGCAGCCGCGCTTGCCCGACGGCCATGAGTGCAAGGGAAACAGCTTCATTGTACACAACTTGCAACGCTCCCTTGCCGCCACGTACACGCGCGTCGCAACTGCAGGCGGCCTACCTGAGCTCGCTGGAGATTCATGGGTGGCGCTGCTGAGGCAGCGAAATGCGAACTTATGCGGCGGATTTGTGCGGCGGATTTATGCGGCGGAGTTATGCGGCGCTGGACAAGTCCCGCAGCCAGAGGAGCGAGAGGCGCACGAAAGAGAGCGGAGGCACAGGTGGGGGCTGGCCCGCGTGCTAGCTGCGGCGGTTGCCCGATCACCCACGGCAGGTTGCATTGCACTTGGCAGGTTGCTCGGGCACGCGCACCAACAAGTCATGCGCTGCAACGGAATGCACAGATGCGTTTGCGGGCCACTTGCAGGCCACCAACATGCAGGTGGCTGCCAGTCTGCCACCATCCATGGTGTGAAGGCGTGCTGCTGCTGCCATGCTTCCTCATTGGTGCATGATTGATTGGCTTTACATCGTTTGGCCGATCAGGCCAGTCATGGTGTCATCGGTGCTTGCTTCCTCATTGGTGCACGGCTTCCGCAGCGGAACGCACCGGTGCCCATCTGGCGGACAATTTTTGCAGCGGATTGGAAAAGCCGAAAAGCTGTCTGCCACGTGGGTACTGGTGCGTTCTGCTGCTGAAGCCGATGTGTGCCAGGCAGGTCGTCATGTGGGAGTAGCGAGAGGTAGTACCTTTGCCTGCTGAGGCTGCTGAGACTGCTGGATTGCCTGCTGAGGCTGCTGCTAGCAGAGAGGTTTTTCACACGCGTTGTCACTGTCTGCACGCACCTGCTGGTTGGAGGAGCCCTGCCTGCTGCCTGCATGACAACAGTCAAGCCCCGCCTGGCACGCAGCCATGCACAAGCGCCTTTGGACGCAGAGTTTGTTGCTGCCCTTGCTGCATCGCACCTGCCCCGAGTGCAGCTGCTTGTCGCACACTCTGGTCGCACACTTTGCTCACATTGAGCACTGGCAAGGTCTTGCATCAGTAAGGTCCGCCTTTGCTGCTGCCAACATCCAATCTTGGCTCCCATTAGTGTCTGATCAGTCAGCTTAAGATCGTCGCCAGTCTTGAGTTGACAGATGAGAAACTAATTGAAGCCAAGTGGGTGCCCTGTGGCTTGCTTTGGCAGCGTTGCATGTGACGGACCCCATCTGCCTTACTTCATTCTACCCACTTGCACGCATCCCCAAACAACAGCTGTTGGTGCAAGCACGCTGTTCACCATCCCCTCTGCTCCCTTGACACTGGCAAAACTGAACATCTCCGTGTTCACGAGGGCTCCTGCCACATTTCAACAGTTTTCTCACACCTGCATGCGAATGACAGCACGCGCTCTTCGTTTGTCCTTCCCCACCGGACCTGCATCTTGTGCGCTCACACCACCACCCCTCCGCTTGCCTGCGCGCTCTCAACGCTCCCATTGTCCCCCCCTGACGTTGCAGTTTACTTCATCATTTCATGCATGGACACCTGCGCCCAAGTCACGCATGCACGCACACACCAACATCCTCCCGACGCATTGCCGTGATTGTTATCCACATCCAGGCGTGGCCTTATCCGCCCACTAATGCAAAGTTAATGACACACCCAATGTGTCTGGTTCCTGTCGGCTAGCCCTGTCTTGTCTTGTTCGGTAAGCGGGGTTCTGTCGGCGGCTTGTTCTTGAGGGTTGGGCGGGGGGCCGGGCGGAGTATTTCATGCATTGCACAGGGGCACTATGCAGCTCCATGCTCTTGTCAGCTTGCCACCTATCCAATGCTACCCAATGTGTCTGATCGATGCAGCCATGACGGTGCTCTGGAGTGCGTAGAACCCACGTGTTGGGAGCCTCTCATGTCGCTACGACGGCTGGTTGTCCATGTGTTGGATAAATTATCATGTCAGTGGCGCGAGTGACTTAGTGATGAGGGTTGGGTGTGTCATTCGGAGGGGCTACAGATAGCAAGGAGGTGCACGGCTGCACCTCGCACTCCTAGGCTGCAAGGCCTGGTGCAGAAGAGCGTGCTTAGCAATAGCTTGCTTAGCAGCATAATAAAATCTATAATTGGTATGCGGCCCTTCAGCTTTGGCCTGACGTGTTTTGAACAGTACGGATCCATAGTGGATGGTGCTGTCACAACAGGTTGCGACCGCACCATCCACTATGGATCTGTGCTGTCTGGAACGCGTCAGGCCAAAGCTGGACATGCCGCTGAAGGAGTTAATGAAGCAAGAGAGCAGCGTCCGCAGGTGTGCATGCGTGCGTGCGTGCACGCGCTCCATGCAAAGCGCAAGCACAGTCTTGCGTGCAGCTTGCCATAGGGTGTGTCGCATGCACCATCGTCAGTGTGCACCATCATCAGCATGCACCATCGTCAGCATGCTCGGCCTGTTGCTTTGCAAGGATGGGACCTGAGGACGGCGGCCGCTTCGATTGTGTGCATTCTGGTGTACCGGTGATTGGTTTCTGCTTTCGCTTCCTGCATGCTACTGTGTGCTCTTGTTGTGGACACTTCACTTCTTGGTTGATGCCCCATACAGGACACCAAATGCAGGTGGCTGCACCGCATTGGGCGTGGGGGAGCGTTGCCATGCTTCCTTATTGGTGTAGCATTAGTAGGTGTCACAAGGCAGTCAAGCGATGGCAGTACCCCTTTCCACTGCCCCACACTTGCGAAATAAGTGACTGAAATAAGTGCGAAACCATGTGGAGTTCCATGCTAGCGCCCTGCCCTCCGCAGCCCATACAATTGGGTAACGCTGTCATGCGCTTGCATGTAACCGACCTGCACCGCATGAAACCCGTCTTGAGAGCCATACAACCATAACCATTCCTCGTCTGGTGTACTACCTGAGCTTGCTGGTGAGCTTGCTGGACACACAGTTACGCTGCAGCCCTCGCCCTGATGCCCTGTCTGCCTGACTTGCCTGCTCACCGTGTTCGCCAGCCCATCGCACACATTGAGATGGACCAGCAGAAGCGCACAGCCGAAGCCACACAGCATGTTAGGGGAGGCTGCATTAAGCCATGCGGCACGACCACGTTCAAATCCTGTGATCATGGTCCGTCAGCAACCAGTGTTACACTGTAACGAGGGGGTGGAGCCAGACGAATGTCTGCCTGTGATGTGCACTCGACCGCTGCAGCGATCCGTTGGACCGGCATGGTGCGAGCATGACGCCGGTGCGCACACACAGCAAAACGTGCGAGCACTGAGACTTCCGGTGGCTAGATCGGCAGGACAGGTCTGCCTAGGAATAAGGCACGCTTGCTCAGGCACGGGTGGCACTCATTCATGAACAAGGGGTTGTGGGGAATCCGATCCGGGAGGGGTTAATATCCGAAGAGAATGCGTTTGCCTGGCGCAAACACAGTTCGTGAGGGGTTGTCCGTGAATGTTTGGCAGCAAGCATGGCAACGGTTGCCTTTGAGACACCAGCGTTTGGGGGCACAAGATAGGTTTGTCCGGTGGGGGAGCTGTTTGGAGGGGAGAGGGGAGACCGTGGGGTGGGAAGTGCGACCGGCCAGTGCACATAAGAAAGAAGAGGCAGCAGCGCTGCAGCAGCAGCAGCAGTCATCACGCTCCATCCAAGCGGGTGGAACGCGCTCACGAGCGGCACGCACGAGCGGCTGCAACGAAACAAAACTGGTACAAGACCGCAGCTCGAATAAAATACAAACACTACCGTACATATGAGTGTCAGTTTCGCCGTCAGCAACAAAAATACGCAGGCGCACAGCAATAGCAAGCACACGATACATTCAGGGTACATAGTACAAGCAGAGGACCCGATTTTGTCTGGGCGCTCACGGATCGGGCGCAAGCCCTGCATCTCAGCGCATCAGCTCGTGGGGCGTGTGAAAGCAAAGCACGGGGTGGCTTTGCCATCTCGCCACGCTCAAGCACCTCTACACCTGATAGCGCTGCCTACTGTACAAACGCGCAGATGTGGCTCAACCGCCAGATGTAGCACAACCGCCAGATGTGGCTCGTTGTGGCACCAGTCGCGGAATACGCGCAGCATTCAGCACGGTGGGCCGTGGTTTCGGGTTTTCGCAGTGCTACATCAACACTGCGCTACAAATACACTGACGCCTGACAAGCTGTCACACAACCGCTGCAATACTGGCAGTACCGCCTACAACCACCGTACAACAGGTATTCGTACCGCAGCAGCAACCAACCTAGAACAGCTGCGCCCGTACAAGACACCTGCACAACGCGCATGACGTTGCCACCAGACTCAACAGCATTCAATGTCTGTCTACATTCACAAAAGGCAGCACGATGGGGGACGCCATCGTGCATACCTGCGGACGCTCGTTTGTACTACTCATCAGCCAAGGGAAGGGCCAGAAGGGCTCGTAAAATATGCATTTTTCGTCTGTCCACAGTCGTCCGCCTTCACATATAAGCTGTGAACAGACAAACGCTCATCCCCGACGCTCACAGGAGCTCCCTCCGCAAAGAAAACGACGCAAGAGGAATCGACTGATGCACATACCGTACCCACAGCGCGACATGCACGCCCGGCAAGCTTGCGAAGCAGCACGGGCACGCTGTGCGCTTGTATGCGCCTTTCCTTGCAGCTCACACGCGCAGCTTCCGTCAGGTTTGCTGTCCACCGTCTGCTGCCGCCTTGCAAGCCCACCGAGCAAGCTCTTCAGGGCTGCCACCGTCGCGCTCGCCCTTGGCAGGGTGGCGTAATAAATACTGTTCCCGTCTACACTTGAGTACTGATCCGAGTCCCGGCTCCCGAAGACTGTCCGTCGTGCCCAGTGTTCACACGCCACCCGCCCATGCTCCCACTTTAGAGGAGGAGCAGCGAAGGAGGCGGCATCGCTGAGCACGGTTGCGCAAGCTGCAATCGGGCGTTGGGGGAGGGCCGCACTGCGAGGTGCTAACACAGCCCAGCCCTCGCCCCTGCGCGCATTGCGTGGCTAGCTGTCACATATCTAGGCATCGTGCTTGTTGCGCTTGGTGAGCGGCTCCTCCTCAACCGGCGCCTCGTGCGCGGGCGGCGCGGGCGAGAGCGCGGCGGCGGAGAGGTCGATGGCGGCGGCCGGCACCTCCCCGCTGGCCGCGTGAAGCACCGCCTGCGCGGCGTGCAGCGCCGCCATCTTGGGCGTGATCACCTGCGAGAAAGCCACACCACATGCATAGCGATAACTGATCAGCGCCATGCCAGGCAAATCACGCGCTCAGTCATGTAGCGCAGGCGATCCATCACCTGGGCCATGGAACGTACATCTTCCTCACACATTTCGCATGCATTTCTGGATGCAGCTCAGAGGCCGTTTTGCACAAAGCTGCTGCACCCATCACCATTCGTGTCGTGCATGAGCGCCGTGCATACACACGAGGCAGCCAATCACGCAATCACCTGCCGCCTCACACACACGAGGTGGTTGCGAGTACAGCACGAGAGCACAAACCACACAACGCGCTGCACAAGCAACTCTGAGCCACCGTGCAGCACTGCTCCGCACAAGTGCCGCAGCGCGCTTTGATTCACTGCATTTCGCTTTGCCCTTGTGCCATGCAGCAATTGTATGCGCTGTGTGCTGCGCTCCCGAGCGCTGCCTGCGCGCCTGCCTGCCTGTCACCCACCTCGCCGGCGAACACCTCCCCGCGCTTGACGCACGCGCCCTGCACGTACACCTCGATGATGTTGCGGTCGTCACCCAGGTTGAGGAACTTTTCCAGCGCCTGCAGCTCGTCCTCGCCGTCAAACATGTCGAACGGGCCCTGGGGCACGCCCACGTCAACCAGCAGCGCGTCAAACTCCTTGCCCACCTCAAACGTGCCGATGACGTCCTGCACGCGAGGGAAAAGGAAAACAAAAAAGGAAAAGGAACTTTCGTTAACGCACGACGAGCGAGCAACAGTCAAGGGACAGGATGGGAGGTCAAAGACCAGCAGATCGGAAGGCGGATGGGTGTGGGAGGGGGCCGCGTCGGACGAGCGTGTGCAACTCGACCGACATGCAAGGTGCCCCGGATGATCGGAGCACGTTGCCACCAAGGCAGTGCAAGTGCAGCCTGCGCTGGTGATCATGTCCAAAGTGGGCCCAGGCAGACGCATGCGACGTGTGCATAAGCCACCACTCCTTCACATGCTCCGAATTTCGGGGTCTCAGAGTCTAATCCTAGTCTTATCTCAGGGCTTTGGGGTTGCGGGCATGCACACGCGAGTACCACGATACTTCAAGCATTATGTTCAACCTAGTACACCAGTACGGTATTCAGTGCATGGCGCAAGCGAAGGGCGCGTGCAGGCGTGCAGCAGGGGACCCAGGCTGGCTGGCGTGAGCTGTTGGCCGGTCTCACCTGCAGGTCCAGCGCCTGCGCGCCGCCCACGGTGGCCAGCCACAGCGCCTCCTTGAACGTGATGACGTCCGTCTCCATCTCTGGCGTCACGATGGTGCCGCCAGACATCTACAGACGCGTACAAGCCACACCAGGCAGGCGGTTCAACATAGTGTTCTTTGCATGTGGATGATGCAGGGACGGAAGCCCAGGTGCCATGCAAGTGCAGGAGGAGAGGGCGGTGGGGAAAGGGGGAGCAACTGCGGGGATTCAAAGGGATAGCAGGGGGTGGGCATGCACACAGCCCATGCGAGGCGTGAACATGCAAGGGCACGAGAGGGCAGAAGCCAAGGTCAGCAGAAGCGACTGCGTGTCGGTTGTGGCCGCCCAGGCGCTGTGCGCTGGTTAGCACACAAGTGCCAGCGCAACTGCGTCACCAGTATGATAAGCAGGGGCCTGCTGAGCGGGCGCACGCTGCTGCTGTATGCTGGCTGCTGCAGCTGCTCGCACCTTGAGCTTGTGGGCGCGCAGGCAGCGCGCGTTGACGACCGCCATGCGCTGCGCGGTGAGCATGGAGGGGCTGATGCCGCCCGCCACGTCGGTGCCCAGCCCCACCTTCAGGCCCAGGCTCAGCGCATGGTTGACCCTGCACATGCACGGAGCACATACGATAGAAATCATTACACAGGCCTGACACAGGCATTATGCATTCGCATTGTGCATAAGGCCCTGGGCTTCATACAATGAGGGTCGGTGTGGCAGACTGCTCGAGGCTGTCAGTCGAAGCTCGCACGGGCACACGCACTACATGTGCAGGCATCGGTGCAGGAAAGCTGCCCGGTGCGGCGTCACGCGCCACGCAGCAAGGAGGGCTGCTGCAGACCTTGTCATGGTCTGCAGCAGCCGCGGCGGACAACATCCATGAAGGCGGGCTGACCGCGGAGTGGCGCTGACCTACCGGAAGTGCGCATCACCGAGGAAGAAGTTGGAGAGCGGGCAGTGGCTGACAGCGGTACCGCGAGCAGCGAGGTGCTTCATGTCATCGTCGCTGAGCAGCGTGCCGTGCGCCATCACGGTTCTGTTGGTGAGCAGGCCCATCTCCTCAAACACGGCGGTGTCTGACGCGTAGTCGGGGTGCATCTCCTTGACGCAGTTGACCTCCCCACAGCACTCGCTGATGTGGCTCTGGATGTGGGTCCCGTACTTCTTGGCGATGCTTGCCAGTCCTGCAGCCCCAAAGCAAAGGCAACCGCAAGCAGCTCAGGCCGAGTCTGTCAGTGCGTGCACTTGTGCACGACCACCTACACAGGCGTCGCGACAGCCTCGGAGCGGGGCGTATGCTGCATAAGCCTTTTACTGTAGCCTTGGCATGCTGCAAGAGCTACTGCTTGGTTATGGTGTTGGGTGTGTTTCCAGGCCTGCATGCAATGCAGACGCCACGCAGGTCCCTCACCCTTCATAAGTGCGGGGGTACACGTCGGGATGAAGCGCGGGGTGATGCAGGGGTGAATACGGGAACACTTCTTGCCCAGGGTGTACTTGACAAACTCCTCCGCATCCTTCAGGCCGGCCTCCATTTCCTCAATGTAGTTGTCGGGTGAGTGCCTATCCATGTTCACCTATACAACCATGACAACACTACCATCGTTAGATAGAGAGACTTATACTGCACCAGGCAGGTGCTCAAGCGCCATGCTGCTGCTGACAATGCAGCCAGTGTCAGCGTGTCCGAGGCTGGCGCCATAAAGCCTCGTGTTGAAGGCGAGCGCACTGAGCCATCATGTCTGACTGCCTGGTGTGCTTGCATGTTCATAAGAGCACGTAAGCACGAAGCAGGTTGACATATTTCGCCATGTTGAAAAACAGCTTCAGTTCCAGCCAAAGCTCTGTCAGGTGAACGAAACCATGCAGTCCCAGGCCTGAAGGGGCCCGACCTTGCCGACCACAGCTCTTTGGCCCAGCGCCTGGATGGTGTCCACAAGCACAAGGTTGGGCTCCAGGTGCAGCGAGCCATAATACATCGCGGTGGTGGTGCCGTTCGCCAGGAAGCGCTTGACCAGCAGGTCATAACGATGGCGAGCAGCAGTCAAGTCCTGGAAACTTGTTTCCGCCGGGAAAGTGTATTTGCGCAGCCACTCCATCAGCGGCACATCGGTGCCCGTGCCGGTGAACTTATACTGTAGTAGCAGCGTCAAAAGCAACCGGCAACGAGTTGGCTCAAAAACCCTCGTCTCAACCAAACAGTATGAGTTTTGAGCGGGCAGCCACTTTGATTGTCAACAAGCTCACCTGTGGTGCGTGGACGTGCGTGTCAATAAAACCCGGCACAAAGAACTGCCCGTCCTGCACACGAAAGCACAGGCCAACGAAGCAGGGTTGGAGGCCGCAGCTCAAAATCGTCAACAAGGGCTTACCACCAGCAGCAGCCAAATCACTCACCCTGAGCCTCCGGACTGATGCAAGCCCAAACTCCTCGCACACGGCTGCCTCCTCTTCCCCAGGCACAACTCGAGCGATCTTGTTATCATGCAGCACGACGATGACATCGCGCAAAGCTTCGAGCGAGCCGTAAGATGGTGTATGGAAGAATGTCCCGCGAACTGCGGACACGCCAGTGCGAGGCTGGTTCTTAGGGACGCCCATCGTTGCAATATAGGCCTCTAGACTGCTTTGCTGGGTAACTGGGGCGGCAGAGGGCTATGAACTGGCTGATGGGATGGTGTGGGGTCTTATTTCCCGTGGCTCCCACGCGGGCCATGCGCCAAATGCAGATGCAGAAGCCTTTCTGATGGCCAATCTTGAGACCCTCCACATAGAGCATCCACCGAGAACACTGGAACCTTGTGTATATCTCTGCAGGCTCACCAGTCAAGGCACCCACACCCGCTGATGAGCGAGTTCAGGCTCGATCGCAATTGCACTTTTTGAATTCACCACATCACCTGGCTCTCCGTGTTGCTCAAGTACCAGGGTTGTGCAAGATAAGTCTTGATCTCGCTGAGTGGAGGCGCTCTCAGCATGTTGATGCACATGCTGTTGCGCTGATGATGGTGTGCGCTCCAACGCGTAAAAGCTGAGTGCAAGTGGCTAGCGACAACTTGTTGTGGAGGTCGTGTCTGCACTCAAGGTTGGTATGGGTACCCGCATTCTGTGTAAGGCGAGGCGCCAGTGCACCTCCATCTTCACGCCCATCCTGGAATCCGTGCAGCATGCCCATACCGAGTGCACGGTTTATACAAGCGGTTTATATTTCTATACTCAAGACGGCTTTACATTAACAAGCATCTTTTGTTCCATGGCAGCTGTTATGGTTGAGGACGCTGCTTTTGCTGTCCTTGCCAAGCAACTCCGGGTGTTGCAAGCAAGTCCATAACAAGAGCAACCATCCACTGCGGTTCGTTACACAGTCAAGACAGCCTGTATTGCAGCTGAATGCCGCGTATCACTCCTCCTCTGTGCCCCTTGTGTTTTGCTTGTGGACGGAAAGCGCCAGTCGCAAGACACTGCGGGCACGCGTGTGGAATCTCTGGAGTAAAGAAGTGTGTGGTTCTGAATATAGCTTACACGGCCACGCGGTTCATGCCTGCATATCCCATGCCAGCCTTGCAGCTTACACCCTGCAGTGCACCTTGTAGCGCACATGCAAAGAAACACAATAGGAACCGCGGCGAGCCGCAGGCTCGAGCTTGCAAAACTTGCATTGGGATAGGTGGCAGGTGCTACCTGATCTCCTGAGAGTCCTGCATCCGACAGTGATTATGCATTTCCCTTGTATGCGTGGGGAAAAAGGTGATCCGCATGTGCCGTTCCGCACCCCATCACATGTGGGGCCTCCGGCATATGCGCAAGTGGAAGAGGTCACTTTCAAAAAAGGAACACCTGCCTGAATCGCAGAGGATATTATGCTTTGGAACCGCGCTATCTTCACTGTCCTGGTTCTTTAGGAAAGCTAGCTGTGAGCACGGAAAGTGGTCTAGTCAGACTCGTCTTCCTAAGCTACCTGTGTGTGCACTGCAAGACGCATATACGATGCTGACTAGGGTGCCAGCCGTGCATGCGCTTTGGGTGTGACGAGGAAGGCGCATCACCGGCAGTCGCCTTGCTGGACTTGGCTTCAGTTGACTTTAAGACTGGAGGGTAAGGGCTGTGCCTGCAGCTGAAGCACTGTCTCCGGCAGGCAGGCAACTGATATTTGCACAGGCTGTTTGAACAAAACGTTGGTCAAGCCAGCCCTTGGCTTGGCATGGTCCGGGCACGGTGTTGCAAGATCGTCAAACGCAGCGCCTCCCAGCGCCAGCCAAACTTCTGACTGGCATGCAGCAGCCCGGTGCGTGCTGGATTGTATGGTCTGTGCCCCATCTGCAAGGGCAGGCCTTGCAAACGATACGTACAAGGGGGTCCTTGTGCCGTTCTCACTCATCCACACGCACGTGTGCACTGTGTGGACACACCTGCAACAAGTCCTCGAGCATCCTGCATACACCGCACGCACCCTGCAGCAGCCACAACCGGTTTGCTGCGATCTGTTGTTGGCTTATGTCGCTTACGTGGAGGTCTGTGTGCAAAGAGGAGCCATGCACACGCCGCCCCATCACAGTCAGGGTGAGGTGGATGGATGGACTGGGTGGGCATCAGGCGCCATGTTGCTCGATGTGCGTAAGTGCCGGGGAGCAAGATTGGCTGCTGCACGGCTGTTGCCTGGCAGTTGAGCATCAGCGCATGAGGATGCGGCAGCCACATGCATGCAGACAAACCTGCGCTCCATGCACAGTCCCTCAGATTGTCATTGCCCGTGTGCACCTAGGCACTCGTTTGACGCCTCACACATGCGCATGCCACTCTAAACAAAAACACCTGCACCTGAGGCTGCGCCGCACGCGGATATCGGCTGTGATTGAAGCACAGGAATGATGATGGCAGATGCTTGAGCCATGAGCACCAAGCAAGGCTTCACACTTGCCTGGCGGATCGCACGATGTCGTGTGGGTACGCCACTCCCACCTGGACTGTGGCGGCATGGGGCTCTGCCTGGCTGACGTTCCTAACGGGGCACCACGGCAGGCATTGCACACACCTGTCCCAGGAATGCGCACATTGTGCACGTTTGGCTCGGCCTGGTGAGACCGATTAATCATTACGACAGTCTCACCAGTGTAGCGACTGCGATTACGACAGCAACAATGCTGCTCCCGGCCACGTGATATCGGTAGCACTGCGGTGCACAAGTGCACAACAGGGCTTCAGCCTGTGGCGGTGGCCGCTCAAGTGTCTTCACTGTGCACGAAGCGCATCACCTGATTACTGTAGTGAAGCGACTCACCAATGCAGCTTGCGTGTGGGCGAATGCTGGACCGGCTGGCGGGCGCAACCAATGCAGGCCAGGGCGCTCTGCTAGCGTCCTACCATGACCTGTTGGGTTCCAGGAGGGGGCTACAAATGCGCTTACATACATCGAAGGACTCTGCTGGCAAACAAGCAAGCCGGCGGTACAGCGGTACAGGGCATGCATTGTCGAATGCAAGGGCCTCTGCCCGTCTGTGTCCCGGGAGCTCGGCCAGTTAACATCAACGCGTATGGACACGAAAGGTACACAAACAAGGACAAGGGGGTACATGGAGAGGCTGTGCATCTGCTGGCTAATGCTGGTCTAATGCTGGTATACTTTGGTCAGTTTCTTTCAGGGCAGGGGGCAGGCATATGCCCAAACTAGAGCCCGACATGCTGGGAGGCACCACGATAACAACGGGATACCGAAAGTGCACACGCGGTCGAATGTGCTGCAGTACGTATTGCTCAAAGTGTGAAACTCCAACATGTACGGTCCTGGAGCCTAACACGCATGTGTCTGCACACACCCACACAGCCTAAGCATTGAAAACGACGAACGATGCGTGCAGACGCCTACTGCGTTCCCTGCTGAGCAAGCGGATGTCTAAACTTCAAACGACCAATGGTAAGGCGCATGAGGAGCTACAATTGCCAACACAAGCACGCATACTTATACCCGCGCCGTTGTACCGAGCGAGCCGCCTGCAAGCGCGAGTGTGCTGCATCCTGCATGCTGCAAGCATTGTGCGCGCCTATCTGTGCACCCGTCTCGGGGCTAGCTTTGGCAGATCCTTCTAACTGCAGGTAGGTGCGCACAAACGCACGCGTCGAGATCAACAAGGCATGGCAAGATGGACCGGGGTTCCTAGACAGGTTTCTAACTCACAACGGTTTAGTAGGGCTTTAGGGAGTTTATTGCTACGCTCTATGACGCGCGTTTGTATGTAGTAGGTTCCGTTCTGCCGGCGTCCGTCCACTCACGCTCAAGCCCGACTGCGGCCTCGCTTGGCTTTACTTCATCATCAGGCGGCGGCCCACAGCTGGCGGGGGAGGCGGGCGGTTCACCTGAAAACAGCAGCGAGGTGTAGCACGGACGGGACGCAGCAAAGTCATGAGCATGACAGTTTGTGTTGAGCCCCAGAGCAGGATGGTTCCTGTACTCCGTGCCCTGAGAGCAGGGATCTCTCCATGCACTCGAGCGGGCGAGACTGCATCACCCAGCTCAGTGCAGTGGTAGGCTCAGATGCATGCGCAGTGCAGCACATGATACAGTAATTGAGTGATTGTCGAGCGTCACGCGAATGATGACCATGCGTAGCTCGTCTTTGGCGCTGGTCCGTGCAGCTGGCGGTCCACGCTGCATGCGCGCACATCATGCGCTAGGCTGGTGAGCCTTTTCTAGCCGCCTGGTCCCCTTCTGGGGGAAGCATGGGACTTTTGGCCGATACGCTCCTGATGGAACATACTATATCACTGAAACATTCACTTATTCCTTCATCGCTCACCGAGGGCAGGATGGACACCTCATAGTCCCAGTAAGCAGGCAGCGTGTCCCAGGGGTTGGGAAAGGTGTCGTTGGTCACGTACGCGTACTTGAAGCCCTGGCTCTTGGCCTGGCTGAAGAAGGTGGACACGAAGGCGTTGTTGGTGGGCTGCGTGTGCAGCATCACCGAGCAGGTGGTGGTGGCGCTGGCGCAGTCGCAGTGGGGAGTCCTGCGAAGAGGAAAGGAGCAATACACACACGCTCAGCCCCATGGGAACCAAATCTTTCTCAACACACGCTCAGCGGCGGGTCGGGTGCAGTGTCATCGTCAGATGCAGTCTCAATCCTTACACATGTCTGCACACTGCACGGCCCCATGGTCACACACAACTGCATGTGCCAGCGCATGTGCTGGCATGTGTTCAAGCTGCATGCAAGGGAGCCTGCCTTCAATCTCTACATCAGGCGTGTCGACTCACGTGCTCCAGGTGCTTGCGTAGTCCTCGTAGCGCACGTAGATGTTGGACTGTGAGGCCAGGGGGCAGGAGATGGAGGTGCCCGGGTTGTACACGACGCGGCCGCCATAGCCGGTAATGTTGGCGGCGATGGCGCTGAAGAAGGTGAGGGGGTTCACCTGCGCATGCATGATCCATGCAGGTAAACTAGGTAACCGCGTGCATCCTCATCACCTGATTACCGTAGCATGAATGTGCAGAAATGCAGGCATGCTGGTGCGTCCGGCCACAGGTAGGGGTGGGGTGCAGTGCTGTTGCTGCAATGCTAGGGTGGTGGACCAGCATGCCGCGTGATGTGTGCGCCTCTGCAGCTAAATCGACAGGCGTGTGCATCACCAGGATGGTCAAGGGACAAGGCACTATAGCGGAGAGAAGTGAGGGGATGCAGGGGCTAGCCAACCATTTGCTGGGCGGCAGACCGGCGGCAATCCAAGTGCAGGCATGCATCTGCCAGCTCAAAACACCATGCATACCGCACGCTGATGCACCCTCGGTCGCGCCCTCAATCGTTCACAGCGCCTACTGCTGCAACCCCGCCCGCGCTCACATTGTTGTTCAGGTGCTCCGAAACCTCGTCCACGAAGATGCCCAGCAGCAGTCCAGGGAAGTTATTGTACCAGTTGGCGATGTCGGTCTTGACGTCCGCCACGGGCCGCGCTGTGCTGTTGGGCCATCCTGGAGTGGCCATGGAGTGCACGTAGCCGTACAGCTGCACACCTGCATGCAGCACAAAAGCAAAGAAACCAGATTGGGCCACGTGCCATGCACACAGCCAAGGTGGCAGTCGACCATGACATGCACGGTACAATCCAGGGCACGTTGTACACGCAGCACAACACATCCATGCGTTGGGGAGGACTGACATGGACCCGCCGCTACTTTTTCTGCTGCCTTTCTGCCTTGCTAAGTGGGCATGAAACTGCCTTTGATGCACAGACACGATTAGGCTGCTTTTACCAGTGCGGATGAAACTGCAAAGCACTTGCAAAGCAGCTGCACACACACGCCCACATGTATACGCACATCCCTTGTATCGGCACATGCACAGCGGACCAACAGCACCTGCATCTGCACATGCACATGGCATATCTGCATGCCCGCACGCACCTTTGTTCTTGAGGTTCCAGAAGGAGGTGTTGTACATGGCGATGTTGGTGGTGGGAGGTCCATTGGAGGGGCCGGTCACAACAGCGTACACACGGCACGTCCAGCCGTACTTGGCCTGCATGCATAGCAGGGCGGGTGTGTGTCAGAAAGAGGCGCCTGTGGGTCCATGCAGTGTGATGCGGGTGGGGTTGCATATGGAAATGGATATGGTATCAGTAGGTGTGTGCGCTTTGTAAGCTGCAGGCAGCACACCCAGCCATTGCCCGAACGGCTGGCGAAGCCCCAACATGCATGTGTGGAGGCAAGGACTGCAAATGCCAGTCTGTGCCATCCAGCATGCTATGCAGGTGCAAGCATGCGTGTTCATGGGTCATGATGCACAGACTGCTTGGACGGTAGGTCAAATACTACATCCAGACGACGGAAATGCAATCCGGTGGCTTACCAGGTTGTCGTAGCTGGGGTCCGTGGGCCAGACGTACCAGGGAATCAGCATGGCGGTGTCAGTAGGGTCTGCATACATGTGTGTGGGCAAGCAGTGGCATCATGTATAAGAATTGGCCCTTCGGACACCTTCGTGATGCCATTTGCTGCAGAGTTTGCGTGCATCAAGCAGGCAAGGATGAACGCAGCAGCGGTGGTTATGCATTCACAGGCTAGCTGGTTGGTGCCTGAGGTGTGCTTTGCAGCAGCAAATTATGGGGGCAGGGGTTCGTAGGCCAGGTGGGTGTGCAAACGGCAGCGCAGCTGTAGACGGCTTGCTGTGCACGCGTGTGCGCGCGCGCCGCCGTGAGGCTGGGCGCATCCCCAACTTTGAGAGAAACCTTGCACCACTATACTGTAAAGCGCACAGGGTGCTTTGTGCACAGCCACAAAGCGCAGCATACGAAAATGCACGCTTGCGTCATGCCGTGAGTTTGATGTGTGCTCTTGCCCTGCTGCACTTTTGCACGCTTTTGATGGAGGGGCGAGTGCACTTGAGTCACTCGCGTGCCACAGCTTGCCCAAAATAGAGCAAAGATGCCATAAAACACAAGTCGAGCAGCTTGTCAGGTGCAACTTGGCCCAACCGTGGCACGTGCATGGTGTCCCGCACGCAAAACGCTACACAGGCAGTTGCCATGCAGCATATCCTTCGAACTGGGATGTGGCACTACTGCAAAGCTTACTTGCAGGGCAGGTGATGACCGCATCCGTCCTGCCAATCAACGCCATTCCTGCTCACAGCAAACAAGGACACCTTGCAGCGTAAGGCCAGCAGCGCGGTGACACAAGCAGTTTGTCTTACTTCCTGCACAGGCACACCCCAACACGGCTGCAGCGGCAGCCTGGAGAGCGGAGAATTCACTCCAAGCTCATACACAGATGCCGACCTGAAAGCACCAGAAGTCCTCCAACAAGCAAGGCTTGACGCATGTGTGCCATGGCTGATTGTGTATTTGTCAGACAAGCGGTGGCTACGACGCACTGACGACGAACGCAAGCTGCAGCAAGGAAGGATGGGCACAGATGGCTGTGGGCTTGACTATTGTCAGGCCGCTGCTGTGTTGGGTGGTAGTTTGTGAGCGCTTTTTGTACCACTAAACTGCAAGGTCACAAACACTCGTCAAGCAAGTAAGGGCCCGATAGAGCAACCCGTGGTAGGCACTGAAGGTAGTGTGTGGTTGTTGATAGGCGCTGTGCATGACAGGTCGTTTATATAGGCTTGGCACAAAGGATTCAGGCGATTCACTTACCGACAGCGGCGGTTGGTGCCGCACGCTCCAGGGTACCGATATGCCTGGTGACGTTCCGGTGGACTTCAAACATTGGACAAATCAGGCTCTGGGCCCTGTGTCCAAGCGCTAACCACTCCGTGTCCCGAGCTGGCTGACATGTTGTTGTTCAATCACACCCCTGACCACTGCCTTGACTGTAAACGAAGCCTCCGTCACGTTCGTGCGCGCGCAACCATTTTCACGGCAGCAGGTCAATCAAACGATTGTCCCGCACACGAGTGCCGAACGCAGTTCTGCGGTATACACTCAAGTACACATATCAAGCAGCCTCGTTTATGTCTGTGCACTGTGTAAGATTTGGCCAGTCAACTTTTGCTTTTAGGGTGTAGGATGCATGACCACCCGCAGTGCACAGCGCGGAGTCAGCATGATGTTCAAGAAACAGGCGCCTCACTCTATGCCACGACGTATGCTGGCCCTGTTATGTTGCCACAGCTCAATGGCTCGGGTGGCTGTGCCACTTGGACGGTGCTGACAGTTGTGAAGGGCACAGATTGTCGACGCTGAGTACATACACGAGGCATACGTGTTGAGACAGCATGACTGTCCTGAGAGGTTCATACAGAAGGCAACTGCTGTCATCAGCAGCCGAGCGAGCGCTCCACATTGATGACGCTGCGGCCAAGAAAGGCGACGCGAAGAAGCAGCGTGCATACGCGAGCGTGAGCGTGAGCGTGAGTGTGAGCGCGGCAGTGGCAGTGGAATGGGTTGCAGACACGAGCTGCAAGCTAGGAATCCCAGCCATACAACGTAAAGTTAAGTTTCCTGTTACTCAGGCAAGTCTTGGTTTGTGTTCAAGGTGTAGGAGTCTGACCCACCTCAGCAGGTGTCGCTTTGGCTGTCGTGTCAGAACCTCATATGCCCGGCACAACAGCTGCGGTTCTGAGGTTCAGACATCACGAGTTTGCCAGGAACCCTGTGACATGTGTGGGCCTGGCAAAACGCTTTCCGTCGTCGTGTCACTGTGGCACGCGCTTGAGCGTCACGATAAGGATGCCAACAGGCGGCCATGACCAAGCGTACTCGAGTAGTACTGTAGTTACAAATATGATGAATCTGTGGCGACACACACACAGCGACGGCAGCTTCAAGCTGCAAACCTCGTTAACAGTGGCCTTTAGGCTGCCACCTGGGCCGCATCGATTTGTCTGCCTGTCGCTCGATGCAGACACTGAATGTCCACTCTGCACCTGCACAGACTGCCAAAAAAATCGCATATCTGCACAGTGGCACGAGCTGGCTGATGTGTTTGAAGCGCATTGCAGACTGAACAGCGTGGTTTCGGCGGTTTCGGTAATTTTTCGGTGGTTCCGGCACAGTGGGTGCGTCCGGCTTAACAGCTTGGCCGCGCCGCATGTGCCGTTGCTTGCATGCTCAGCCCCTTCATTTTGCCCCCATGTCCAACAACGCACCGCCGTCAAACTGTTTCACTTTCATTCTGCTGCCACCTCAACTGTGCAGCTGAGCTTGTGCTGCATGCTGAAGCATGCACTGACACCATCTGTACACACTCCAGCCTGCTCCAGACACAAAGCTTTGGGGCGTGAGCTGACCACACACACAGGAGAGGCATGTCACCCTCACCCGGTGAATCGGTATTGGCAAGGCTCAGCAGATAGTATAGGTGGGTTCAGGTGCTGCGCCTAAGGCTGCCTGTACTTTTGATACCGTGCTGAGTGCATTGCCCAGCATGCACACAAGAGATGCGATATGTCCATTGTATGCGCATGTGCCTGCATATGGTATGCATGCTCCTCATGACCCAACATCTCAGCACGCTTGCTGTGCATGGCCCACAGGCCTGCACGCCGTGCGCAGGAATTGCACAGGCGCGCCCTTGACTGCACCATGCATTCTGCCACCGGTGATTGTTGCCAAGCATGCCACCTATCTCTCTGCTGCTGACCGCATGCTCGCTCCATTCCCAGTGTGTGTGTGCCACGGTCCTTTGCGTCCGCTGAGAGGTTTGACTGTCAGTGTGGTGGAGCATCGGTGCCAGGCAGTGATGCGACAGACTGCCATGCGCTCGGCACCTCCTGTGGAGCCGCAGTTAAGTACGAGTACAGGCCATGCACAATGGCATGGTGTGCGCTGCTGGGGTTGCATCGAGTGAGTCGCAGGCCCCGAACTCCAAACCTGTTGTCAATGCTGTGTCGCGCTTCATTGGGCACAGGTAGGATCCCTTCAGGCCGGGAAACTGAACACATTTATTACATTATAGGATTAATTTGTCAATGGGGTAGGCTGCACTGCAGGCAGGTGGTTGGCCCAGGAAGGTACAGCTTGCAACGCATTCCCAACAGCACGGCATGGGCGACGCTAGAGGCGGTTGTGCACGCACACGGGACCAAACGCGCACTTGGCCGAAGATGCGGACAAGCAAAGAGGTTGTGCTGGCCAACAGGATAAAGAAACAAAGAAGCTAATGCTGGCCACTTCCTCAACACAGCAATGAAGGGACCGGTTGGGGTGCATCCAGGAGTGCATCGATGCTCAACCACGCGTCTTAATGAACGGATCGGGAAAATCTGAATAGGGTATGCACTATGCAAGATCTATCAGATCTGATGCACTATGCAGTAGTAAAATCCGTGCGTGAGGGGCGGTGGAATTTGTGAATAAGCTTGAAGGAGAGAGGCGCCGAGGACTGTCACGTTGGTGCTGCACGCGGCGCGACGACGCTAAAGGCTGCCGCTTGACCATCTTGGGGCACTGACATGAAGGCAAGGGCAGCGATGCCGCACATGACATCCCGCTTGTAGAAGAAAATGGAGCTAAGGGCGCCTACTGCCTTCCCTGCTGAGCAAGCTGATGTTCTGACTGCAAAAGATCCACAGCAAGGCGGATGAGGAGCTACCGCTGTTAGCATAAGCACGCATACTGGACCTGCGTTGTTGCTTGTTTTCCAAACTCAACCGGGTGAGCCGCGCTCTCGCTAGCAAGCGCGAGTGTGCTGCATGCTGCATGCTGCAGACGTGGTGCGCGCCTATCTGTGCACCCGTCTTGGGGCTAGCTCTGGCAGACCTTTCAAGTTGTGGATGCACGCAAAGGCGCGCGTCGAGATCAAAAAGGCATGGGAAGATGGGGTTCCTAACAAGGTTTCAAACTCACATCGGTTTCAAGAGGCTCTAGCAAGCTTATTGCTACGTTCTACGACGCGCGTTTGTATGTAACTGGTTCTTCTGCCGGTGTCCTCCCGCTCAAGCCCGCCTGGCTGCTGCCAGCGCATGGCTTCACTTCATCATCAGGCGGCGGCCCACAGCTGGCGGTGGAGGCGGGCGGTTCACCTGAAAGCAGCAACAAAGAGTGGAATGTACAGGGAGGCAGCAAAGTCACGAGGATGATCAGTTCGTGTTTGGGCCCCAGAACAGGATGGTTCATGCATTCTGTGACCTTACACTGACAGCAGGGATCTCTCCATGCACTCGAGCAGGCAAGACTGCATCACCCAGCTCGGTGTAGCGGTAGGCTCAGATGCGTGCTCAGTGCAGCACATGATACAGTAATTGAGTGATTGTCGAGCACCACCGAATGATGACCGTGTGTAGCTCATCTTCGGTGCTGGTCCATCCAGCAGGCGGTTCCCACTGCGTGCGCGCACAACATGCACTCATGCGCCTAAGCTGGTGAGCCTTGTTGCCTGGTCCCCTTCTGGGGGAAGCATGGGACTTTTGGCCGATACGCTCCTGATGGAACATACCATATCACTGAATCAGCACTTATTCCCTCATCATCACTCACCGCGGGCAGGATGGACACCTCATAGTCCCAGTAGGCGGGCAGCGTGTCCCAGGGGTTGGGGAAGGTGTCGTTGGTCACGTACGCGTACTTGAAGCCCTGGCTCTTGGCCTGGCTGAAGAAGGTGGACACGAAGGCGTTGTTGGTGGGCTGCGTGTGCAGCATCACCGAGCAGGTGGTGGTGGCGCTGGCGCAGTCGCAGTGGGGCGTCCTGCAAAAAAGAAGGAACGATACATGCACACAAGGCAGGTTAGCGTGCGCCAGCACACACGCAGGCACGATGCAAGGCCCCATGCAAAAGCACACTGCGTGGCCCCACGAGAACAAACAACTCTTGCCACACAGCGGCGGTGGCGGCAAAGCATCGAGCTGGATGAGCGAGGTAGCCAGTGCATGCGCTAGGTAGCTAGCTATTGAGGCTGCCGTTTGCAAGCATGTCAGTGTGTTGAGAGGGCGGTGATTGTCCGGCCATGGCACGAGCAAAGCAGCGCATACACAACGAGGCCCCAGAAGCCCTGCTTAGGACATGCATGATGCTTCCATGCATCGCACATGCACACAGTTGGGTGCTCATGCATCGTGCTCCTGCGGCTGCATGGACCAGTACATGTACCGGCGCGTGTTCAAGCTGCATGTGAGCATGTCACAAGGGAGCCTGCCTTCAAGCATCAGGCATGCCGACCCAGTGACTCACGTGCTCCAGGTGCTTGCGTAGTCCTCGTAGCGCACGTAGATGTTGGACTGTGAGGCCAGGGGGCAAGAGATGGAGGTGCCCGGGTTGTACACGACGCGGCCACCGTAGCCGGTGATGTTGGCGGCGATGGCGCTGAAGAAGGTGAGGGGGTTCACCTGCGCATGCATGATCAATGCAGGTGTAAACACGTGCGGCACATCTGCTAAGCTAGATGCATGGCATGTCCAGCCACAGGTGGGGTGCATGGCTGCAACATTAGGGTGGTGCCTATGCATGCCGCCTGTTCGTGTGCTCCTCTGCAGCTGAAACCATCGGCATGTGCATGGTGAGGGTGCGCAAGGGACAGATAACCTACAGCCTAGAGAGGAATGACAGGACGCATGGGCCAGTCAAGCGCGTGCTGGGCGGCAGGCCTGCGGCCATCTCTGTGCATGCACACATCGTCCAGCTGACCAGCTCATATAACGCCACGCTGCATGCTGATGCGCCCTCATTCGTCCACAGCGCCTACTGCTGCACCCTGCCCACGCACTCACGTTGTTGTTCAGGTGCTCCGAAACCTCGTCCACAAAGATGCCCAGCAGCAGTCCAGGGAAGTTGTTGTACCAGTTGGCGATGTCGGTCTTGACGTCCGCCACGGGCCGCGCGGTGCTGTTGGGCCACCCTGGAGTGGCCATGGAGTGAACGTAGCCGTACAGCTGCACACCTGCATGCACCACAATTAGGAAGCAGGAAACCAGATTGGGACATGTGCCATGCACTCTTGCAAGGTGGCAGTTCATCATGACCAGGCCGGCACATGCACGTGCATTCCATCACTTTCCATGATAAGTAGTACGTTCAGCTCAACACACTGCGTTGGGACGGACTGATGTGGACCAGCCGCTACGCTTCTGCTGCCTTGCTGCCTTGCTTAGCAGGCATGAAGCCGTCTTTGATGCACCTACATGAGTGGGCTGCTTGCCCGGTGTGAATGGAACTGCAAAGCGGCTGCGCCCACACGCCCATACGCACAGGCGCATGCGCAGCGGACCAGCAGCCTCTGCACCTGCAGTGCTGCATGCAAGCACGCACCCTTGTTCTTGAGGTTCCAGAAGGATGTGTTGTACATGGCGATGTTGGTGGTGGGGGGTCCGTTGGAGGGGCCCGTCACCACAGCGTACACACGGCACGTCCAGCCGTACTTGGCCTGCAGGCATAGTAGGGCGGGTACGGGTCAGAAGAAGGCAGCTGTGGGGCCATGCAGTGTGATGCACTGATGCGGGTGGGGATGCGCGTGTGTGAACGGATACGTGAATGTATCAGCAGGTGAATGTATCAGCAGGTGAATGTATCAGCAGGCGCGCTTTGCAAGCTGCAGACAGCACACCCAGCCATTGCCCGAGTGGCTGGTGAACGAAGCTGCAACATGCATGTGTGAACGCACGGACCGCACATGCCAGTCTGTGCCATCCAGCATGCTATGCAGGTACACACATGCGCGTTCATGGCTATTGATGCGTTAATCGCTTGGGCCGTCAAATGCCACACACATGCAACATCACGATGGTACAGCGGCTTACCAGGTTATCGTAGCTGGGGTCCGTGGGCCAGACGTACCAGGGGATCAGCATGGCGGTGTCAGTAGGATCTGCAAGTGTGTGAGCCAGCGGTGGCATCATGGATTAGGATTGGCCCTTCGGACACCTTCATGACGCCGTTTGCTGCAGTGTGTGGTGCGCGCGCGTACAAGCAAGCAGGCAAGGATGAACGCAGCAGCAGTGGGTATGCGTTCACAGGCTGGTTGGTGCCTGAGGTGTGCTTTGCAGCAGCAAAGTATGGGGGCTGGGGGTCGTAGGCTAGGTGTGTTTGCAGACAGCAGCGCAGCTGTAGACGCCTTGCTGTGCACGCAAGCGTGTGCGCGCGCGCCGCCGTGAGACTGGGCGCATCCCGAACTTCAGTGGGAGCAACCTTGCACCACTATACTGTAAAGCGCACAGGTTGATTTGTGCGCACAGGCTGCATGCTTGCATCCTGCCATGAGTTTGATGTGTGCCCTTGCCCTGCTGCACTTTTGCACGCTGTTGATGGAGGGGCGAGTCCACTTGAGTCACTCGTGTGCCACAGCTTGCCCGAAATAGAACAACAAAGATGCCATGAAACACAAGTCGAGCAGCTTGCCAAGCGCAACTTGGCCCAATCGTGGCACATGCATGGTGTCCCGCACGCACAACGCTACACAGGCACGCAGTTGCAACGAGGCATATCCTTCGAACTGGGATGTGGCACCAGTGCAAAGCTTACTTGCAGGGCAGGTGATGACCGCCTCCGTGCTGCCAAGCAAAGCCATTCCTGCTCACAGCAAGCAAGGACACCTGCAGCGTAAGGCTAGCACCGCGGTGACACAAGCGGTTTGTCTTCATGCACAGGCACACCCCAACACGGCTGCAGCGGGAGCCTGCAGAGTGGAGAATTCACTCAAGCTCATACACAGATGCCGACCTGAAAGCACCAGAAGTCCTCCAAAAAGCAAGGCTTGACGCATGTGTGCCATGGTTGATTGTATATTTGTCAGACAAGCGCTGGCTACGACGCACTGACGATGAACGCAAGCTGGGGAGCGGAAGGATGGGCACAGACGGCTGTGGAATTGACTATTGTCAGGCCGCTGCTGTTCTGGGTGGTAGTTTATGAGCGCTTTTTGTACCACTGAACTGCAAGGACACAAACACGCGTCAAGCAAGCAAGGGCCCGATACAGCAACCCCTGGTTGGCACTGAGGGTAGTGTGTGGTTGTTGCTAGGCTCCGTACATGACAGGCCGTTTATATAGGCTTGGCACAAAGGATTCAGGCGATTCACTTACCGACAGCGGCGGTTGGTGCCGCACGCTCCAGGGTACCGTTATGCCTGGTGACGTTCCAGTGGACTTCAAACATTGGACAAATCAGGCTCTGGGCCCTGTGTCCAAGCGCTAACCACCCCGTGTCCTGAACTGGCTGGCATGTAGTTGTCCAAGCACACCCCTGACCACTGCCCTGACTGTAAACGAAGCCTCCGTCACGTTCGTGCGCGCGCAACCATCTTCACGGTCAAGGTCAATCAAACCATGTCCCGCACGCGAGTGCCAAACTCAGTTCTGTGGCATACACTCAAAAACACATATCAAGCAGCCTCGTTTATATCTCTGCACATTGTAGACTTTTGGCCAGTTGACTCTTGTTTTTAGGGGTGTAGGATGCATGACCAAGTTGTTCAGGCAGCCGTGCACAGCGGGGAGTCAGCATTGGCAACGTTCAAGAAAACAGGTGCCTCACTATATATCACAACGTATGCTGGCCCTGTTATGTTGCCACAGCTCGATGGCTTGGGTGGCTGTGCCGCTTTGACAGTGCTGACAGTTGTGAAGGGCACAGATTGTCGACGCTGGGTACATATACGCGGCATACGTGTTGGGACAGCGTGACTGTCCTGAGAGGCTCCTACAGATGGCAACTGCTGTCAGCATCAGCCGAGCGAGCGCTCCACGATGATGACGCTGCGGCCAAGAAAGGCGACGTGAAGAATGAAGCAGCGTGCGTGAGCGTGAGCGTGAGCGTAGCAGTGGAATGGGGACGCGAGCTGCAAGCTAGGAATCATAGCCATACACACGTAAAGTTAAGTTTCCTTTTAATCAGGGAAAGTTTTGGTTTGTGTTAAACCTGTAGGAGTCCGACCCAGCGCAGCAGGTGTCCGCAGGCGACTAGGCTGTCGTGTCAGAACACCTCATATGCCCGGCACAACAGCTGCAGTTCTGAGTTCAGACATCAGGAGTTTAACAGGAACCCTGAGACATGTATGGGCCTGGCAAAGCGCTTTCCGTCGTTGTGTCACCGTGCGCGCACGTGCTTGAGCGTCACGATGAGCATGCCAAAAGGCAGCAATGACCAAGCGTACTCGAGTACTTTACAACTTACAAATATGGTGAATCTGTGGCAACACCCACAGCGACGGCAGCGTCAAGCTGCAAACCTCGTTAACGGTGGGCATTGGGCTGCCACCTGTGCCGCCCCCATCGATTTGTCTACCTGTCGCCCGATGCAGCCACTGAATGTCCACTCTGCACCTGCACAGACTGTAGAATATTGTCATTACTTCACATTATCAACATCTGGCTGCTGTGCTTGAACAGCAGCAGCGATGAGCAGCATGGTTTTGGCGGTTTCGTTGGTTTCGGTTTTGTTCGTGCGGCTTAACAGCCTGGCCGCGCCGCACGTGCCTTTGCTTGAGTGCTCAGCCCCTTCAATTTGCCCGCATATCCTAAGCCGCGACCGCCGCCAAGCTGTTTCACTTTCATTCTGCTGCCCTTCAAACTGGCTGGCTTAACTGTGCACCACCTCAACTGTGCATACTGAGCATACACTGACACAGTCTGTACACACTCCAGCCTGCTCCAGGCACAAAGGTTTGGGGCGGGAGCTGACCACACACACAGGAGAGGCGTTTCAGCTTCACCCGGTGAATCGGTATTGGCAAGGCTCAGCCAGAGGCTCAGCAGATAGTACAGAATAGGTGGGTTCAGGTGCCGCGCCTAAGCCTCCCTGTGCTTTTGATACCGTGCTGAGTGCGTTGCCCACCGTGCACACAAGAGATGCGAGCGATACGTCCTTTGCATGCGCATGTGCCTGCATGCAGGCGAGCCCACCCGTATACGGTATGCATGCTCTCATTACTCTCATGGCCCGTTATCACAGCATGCTTGCTGCACTTATGCATGGCCTGCAGGCCTGCACGCCGTGCGCAGGAAACGCACAGGCGAACCCTGGACTGTACCATCCATTCTGCCGTCGGTGATTGTTGCTGTGCATGCTGTGCCAACCTCTCTGCTGCTTGCCCGCGTGCTCACTGCATTCCAAGTGTGTGCCAGTGCCGCAATGCCCTAAGTGCGTTGTGAGGTTTGACTGTGGGGGAGGCGTATAGCATTGCATTGGCGTAATAGTATAGCATTGGCGTAATACAGTGTTGCAATACCGTAAATGGCCTCGCGCCCTGTACCTCCTGTGGGGCGTGAACTAGGTAGGGGTACAGGTGAGGGCATGCACGGCGTGCGCTGCGGAGGTGGCATCGAGTGAGTCGACCCCTGCGCAGCCCCCGCACTCCAAACCGGTGAATGGCTGTGTCGTGCTTCATTGGGCACATGTGGGATGTCTTCAGGCCGGCAAACTGGACACACTTATTGCATTACAGGGCTAATCTCTCAGGGGTGTACGTGCTGCAGGCATGTGACAGTGGGCCCAGCAAGGTGCAGCTTGCAACCTACCCCTTCCCAACAGCACCACATGGGCTCGCTAGAGGCAGTTGTGTACGCACACTGGATCAATTGCGCAATTGGCCTGCGATACGGACGAGCAAAGAGCTTGTGCTGCCCAACAGAACAAAGAAACAAAGGAGCTAATGCTGGCCACTTCCTGAACACAGCAATGAAGGGACCGTTGGGGTGCATCCAGGAGTGCATCGATGCTCAACAAAGCGCCTTAATGAACGGATCGGGGAAATCTGAATAGGGTATATGCAGTAGTACAATCCGTGCGTGAGGGGCAGTGGAATTTGTGTGTGAATAAGCTTGGAGGAGAGAGGCGCCGAGGACCATCACGTGGATGCTGCACGCGGCGCAACGATGCTAACGGCTGCCGCTTGGCCGTCTTGGGTCACTGACATGAAGGCAAGGGCAGCGATGCCGCACAATCACACATGGCATCCCGCTAGTAGAAGAAAGGGGAGCTAATGAAGTTTGGGTTGAAAGTCCCTGCTCAGCGTTCGGCTTTAGTGCTGGCGTGAATGCAAAAAAGTATGCACGCACGCGTCGCATAATGGTGGCTCCATTCGACTATCAATCCGTTCGCTGAATCAACAGGATGTGCAGCCCGATTACGATATTGCTGTCCGATTTAGTTTAGGATTGTGTTGATTGCTGGTCGGGTTTGAATCACTAAGCCCCCGTGGCCTGAAATGCACATAAATTCACGCAATGTGCAATCCAGTGTGCAATCCAGCAAAGGACAAGTACAGGAGTGAGCTGGGCAACCACATGCAAATGCCCAGTTGCAATGCAGGTCCCGATCAGAAAAGAGAAAGGGCTGCATGCATGGTAGGTTCGGTTGCAGACTTGCAGTTCAGGAGCCAGCAGGTGAAAAAGCGTCACCAGTTTGGACTTCGGGCTATGGCAGCAGGGCCCAGCAGGAGCTGGGGTTGCAGAGCTGCATGCCTGCATCGCACATTGCGCGCTTATCTACCTCTTCTTAGGGGGAGGCGGGCTGCGCTTCTTGGGCGGTGGCGGCGGTGGGCTGCTCTTCTTGGGTGGGGGTGGGCTGCGCTTTTTCGGAGGCGGAGGAGAGCGTGCCTTGGGCGGCGGCGAGCGGGCCGGCTTCGGCGGCGGCCGGGGGGGACGCGGCGGCGACGGGGGCAGCGGGGGTGACGGCGGCGGCGAGGGAGACGGAAACTCCCCTGCGTTTGGTGCGATCGCGAACAAGCTGTCCAGCCCCAGAATGTACACGTTGCCGTTGCTCGAGGCGAGCGCTTGCAGCACAAAGTATGGCACGGTCTTGCCGTCGTCGGTGAGCTGCACGCGGCGGATGAGGGCGCCTGTTGAGAGAGAGACCTCACGCAGATATGCGTTGTACCGCACAGAATCTTCTTGGTCCGGCTCCACCGACACTACCATGGCCACATCAGGCCGCTTGCCGCTCTCGTCCAGGCTAAGCAGCGGCCGGCGATTTGGGTCACGGAAGAGCGACCCGATGGTGACGGGCGCTCCAGAACCGCCGGGCGGGCGGCTCCCGGTCTCAAGCCGCGTCTTGGTGATCTGCAGCGCGGATACCCCGGGCACCGGCGGGGACGGTGCGGTCCTTGTCAGCGAAAAGAGCGTGCCGTTCACGATCGGCGAAAAGGGGCTCCAAGTCCAGGGATCAAAAAAATCATGTGGATCGGGGGAGAAGGGGGTGATGAGTCCATCGCTTCCGCGTATTGAATAGTAGTTGAGGTACTGGGCGGGGTCCTGCGGGTCAGCGGATTTGAGGCGCAGCAGGGCGTGCGTGCGGGGAGCGCGCGGGTCGTCGGCTTCGAAGGTGACGGCGTCGGTGCTCGGCAAGCGCTTGGACTCCCATACTATGGTCCTCTTTACGATGTCAAAGCCTGAGCGCACGCCAGGAGCGCAGCATGCATTGTTTTATTTATGTGTTCATGTGTGCTATGCCATGGTTGTACCAAGCCTATCGAAATCCAATGAGTGCACTGGTTGGTTCGGCGTCAGCCCGGCGCACGAACGTGGCTGGCAGCAGGGCATGGAGGACGCCGGCGGACAGGCAGACCGCAATGTCGCCTGCATCATCCATTCATGCAACCACTATTCGCAGTAGTACCAGCATTGACATTGCCTCATGTATGATGGTGGTCGAATGATGGTACCCTGACCGAGGCGTATGAGCGTATGACTCACCAAGCACGGTGCCGTTACGCGAGAAGATCATGGCGACTGACCCCACCACTACGGGCGGTACCGCATCGCTCCTGCTGGATGCACCCAGCAGTCGACCAAGCTGCGATGATACAAGCCATGCACACAGCACAGCACAGCACAGCACGACACAGGATGCATTAGCACAGCGCACACAGGACTGTTCGTCGCGATGGCTTCGTAGGGTGAGGCACCTGCTGAATGTGGCATGTTGGTTGCGGGCAGGCGCAGGCACGTGTACATGACAGTGTTGCCCGTGTAGACAGCCACAGAGGCCCCAATGAGGCAATGACCCGTCGCCTAACGGCCGCCCGATGTGAGGTCAATCACTCGATGCCCCTGTTTGATTGGGGCCATTTCAGGCGTGGAGTGTCGACGTCCAATGCAAGCCAAGCCAGGCGCATGCACAGTGCACATGATTGTGTGCATTGCATCCAAACTGATCATTCAAAGCCTGCACTGTGCGTGCACTGTGTGTAAGCTGCTTCACCGCGCCCATGCCGGCAGTACGGCACTGCATGCGGGATTTCCGGCTGCTAACATGACGCACAATTCACGACACCACATGCACACACAGGTGGTACGGGTACTACCAACCAGTTAGGGCCAGCGTTGGTCCTCTTGGCAGTGCTGCTTGCCACCGTGCGCATGCGCCACCACTGCCGCGTGCATACAACCTGCCTGGCCAAACTCACATCAACCGAGTACAGCACGTTCCCAGCAAACGCGTTGGCCACATGCACGGCGGTCTCGGAATGCACGATGAGGTAGGTGTTGCGCTGGTCAGGGGTGGGGCTGCCGTTGCCATCACCCAGGAGGTCACCCGAGAAGACAGCAGGATCTGCAAGACACACGCAAGCACAACCGCTTGGTCGTTCACTGGGTGCATGAGCCGTCGGAGCACGGTGCGTGGGGTTCATCCATGGTATGCACTATGCACTATGCAGCGGCAAACGTGTGTCAGTTGGCAACACCGTGCAAGTTTACGGCACCGAGACCGGCAGTACATGCACCACAACTGCGCAGCGCATCATTGCGCATAGCTGCATGGTGTGGGGGTGAACGCGAGTGTGTGCACAATGCATACAGTGTGCGTGCTTGAGGGTGCAATCAGCTAGCCTCTTGAGTACCAGCGCACTCTCCATGAGGCGATGAACAAGCATTTTGTAGAGCATCGCAGGCACGTTGATGCGTGCGCACATGTGGGCTATCCTGAAGCATGCTGCCAATGCTGATAACTAGTGCCCAGCCTCCAGGCTTGCATTTTGTACATCTTATCATGCCCCTGCATGCAAGCACGGTGCTGGCACACTCTTGCGCAATATCTCACGACGCCTGCGCTGCTGCCGCGCACACACGCGCTCAAACGCGGCTGCACACGCACCTGACAGGTATGTACTGCCGAGTTGTGAGGTCCACAGATACTGCCCAGACGCCTCTATGTCCCCTGCCACCTGGTTGCCTTGAGTGTAGAAATATAGCGCACTCAGGAAGGTCAATTGGCGGGTCCCGTACGCAATTGAGCGGAACACGACGAGGTGCGAGTTGTGGGGCCCGGAAGCTTCCCAGGGAATAACCAGGAGCCTGCTTGATGACTGGCGGTGCTCCAGGAAACCATCTTCTGGCGTCACATAGAACGTGCCCAGCCACTTGCCCTGCGACAGGTGCATAAACCCGCAGCACCACCGCCGGCAAGCGCGTCCGTTGCAAGTGGGCGCACAGGACAATGTGCCATCGACTGTGGGATTTCGCGCTGGTAAAAATAGGGGCGCCCGCATATGGCACCACATACCTGGGTGGCCTCCAGCACTGCTATGCCAGCCTTTGCAGAGACGTGGTCGGCCACTTTGACGTACAGCAAGTCGTTGACCATGGCTGGGGCGGGTGTGAGCTGCATACACAGCAGGTAGCGTACACACAGACACACGTCAGCATAAGGAAGAGAGTTCAGGTTACCAAATCAATAGTCTGTTACGCACTGACACAAGCAGCGGAGCAAGCAGCTTGAACCGGACTAGTGCCGCAGCTCACCGACCACAGCAGCGGGAATGCACTGCCTTGAAAGGCGAGCTCAGAAACCCCAGCGACTGCTTCAACAGTACACCGCAGCAGCGCACATCCTAGCAATACAGTCAGGAATGTTTTCTTCATCTGTCCTGTCAGCAAGCAAGGTTAGGGTGGCAACTGCTGTGCTCCGGCTCCTGCTGTGCAGCCACAAGTGAGTGTACCAGATACCTGTATGTATGAGTTAAGTCAGTTGTATATTTATTATGCTTCGCAGTGTGTGGCGATACTGTGTCTATCTGGGCCTGGGTTGAGGCGACCACATGCATGTTGGTACAGCAGAAGGAGCGCGGAATCTGGGAAGACCAATTGACACAGGTGCCTTGGCCATGCATCCTGGTGTCAGGCAGGCCTTTCGGACGGTTGCACAGCTCACCAGCTGTGACCCTTGTACGCCCCTTCCACATCTGGGCCAAGTGCTGGTTGCAATCGTGCAGGTGCCAACGTTGACGTTGTACGTACCGCTTAGACCTGCCCTCATAGAAGCTTCCTGAAGCTGGAGCAGCGCCAGGGATAGCACCAAGGACCTCGAAAGTAAGTCTTCGGTGCACATCTGCCGTGCGCAATGAAGCGCGACCTGCTTTCATTTCCCTATGTCTGTCACCCCACCTGTTAACGATTAGCCCACCCCATTCCTTTAGCACAGCTCCGGTTTCGAACAGGCAAGTTCAAGCAAACACACCGCAGCGTAGCAAGGCCTGATTGGCTGCTGGACAGCCTGGCTCAGGACTATCAGGAATGCACGTGGCACAAGCTATGTGCTCGGATGGGCACGCTCCACCAAGGTTTCAGTAGCTTACAAGCATGCCAATACAACGCCATGCCAAACCCTACAAGATGCGCACGGTGTGCCAGCACACGTACGTGTGCACACCCGACATAGCAGAGCTGGCTCGAGAACCACAGCATGTATGCCAAATTGCCAGGGCATGTCAGCTGCTCTGGGTACATTCTGGGTACGTTCAAAGTAGCCGGCGAGTCATGCTGCAGCTACTGGGATGGAGGCTGGCTGGTTGGTGAGCAGAACATAGGAAGGCATAAGACCGTGTGAAGCCTGTGGCATAGGGTTTCAACCGGCACACCCATCCAGCATGTGCGTTTTGGTAACTTGCGTTCAACCTGTAGGAGTCTGACCCAGCTCAGCATGAGAGCAGGCGATTAGGCGGTCGTGTTGTCGGAACACCTCATATGCCCAGCACAACAGCTGCACATTTGTTTTTGACGTTCAGGCATCAAGAGTTTGCCAGGAACACTGAGACATGTATGGGCCTGGCAAATAAAGCGCCTTGCGTAGTTGTGTCGCGCGCACGTCACGCTGCTCGCAAGCGTCACGAGGAGGATGCCAACAGGCGGCCATGACCAGGCATGCTCAAGTACTTTACATGTTACACACATGGCAACACCTGCCTGCACAGCAACGGCAGCAGCTTCAAGCTGTGAACCTCGTTAACGGTGGGCTTGGACCGCCGCCTGGGCCGCCACATCACTTTCTACCTGCCGCCCGATGCAGCCAATGAATGTCCGCTCTGCACCTGCACAGACTTCCAAAGCACTTGCATAATTACACAATAGAAAGATCTGGCTGCTGTTTTCAAATAACGTTACAATTTGCAGCTATGGCACGCATGGTTTCGGCGGTTTCGGTGGTTCTGGCGCACTGCACGTGTGCACACAGCACCCGCTTCTCTAGTCCATGACAGCCTGGCCGCGCTGCATGTGCCTTTGCTTGCATGCTCAACCCCTTCACTTTGCCCCCATACCCGAAACCGCACCGCAAGCTGTTTATTTCACTTTCATCCTGCTTCCCTCTCAACTGGATGGCATAGGGTCCGCAGCCGAGCTATGCATATCACTACATGCCAAGCACGTACTGACACAGTCTGTGCACACTCCAGCGTCCGCCAGCCACAACCTTTTTTCGGCTCGCTCGCTCAAAGGCTTGGGGCGGGAGCTGACCACACGGGAGCGGTAGGTGCCTCTCGCTTCAGCTGGTGTATTGGTACTCGCAAGCCTCAGCCGATAGTATGATAGTGGGTTAAGATGCCGCCCCTGACCCTCCCTGTGCTTATGCTAACGTGCTGGGTGCGCTGCCCATTGTGAACGCAAGAGATGCGACTTCCTTTGCATGTGCGTCAACTCGCATGTGCATGCTGAATTGCTCATGACCCTCGCTTCGGACACAGCACGCTTGCTGTACATGGCCTGAGTGCAGGCCTGCACGCCGTCCGCAGGAAACGCACAGGCGCACGATTTGACTGCACCATGCATCCTGCTGCCGATGGTTGCCGCTTTGCATGCTGTGCCCACTTGGGGTGTGTGCATGCCACGAGGCCTTAGTCGTGTGGGTTGTTGCAAGGATTGATCATGGTGGAGGCGTGAAGCATCGGTGTGATACTCTGACGCAGGCCAAGGTCAAAGGCCTCGCGCCTGGTACTTCCTGAGGGGCCTGAAGTAGGCAGGGTTACCCCTGTACAGGTGAGGTCATACATGGCTTGCGCTGCAAGGGTGGCATCCAGTACATCCAGTACATCCATTGACTCGCCTGTTGCGCAGACCCTGCACTCCAAGCCTGTCAATGGCTGTGTCTTGCTTCATCAGGCGCAGTGGGAAATTAAACACATTTATTACAGTATGGCTACTTTCTCGGTGGTTGAAAAGTGCTACAGCTGGGTGGTGGGCACATGCATGGCAGGCGGTTGGCCCAGCAGGGTGCAGCATGGAATCCATTCTCAACAGCACCACATGGGTGACGCCACAGGCGGTTTCGTATGCACGCAGTTACGCACACTGGATCTATTGCGCAATGGGCCGACGATACAGACGAGCAAAGAGGTTGTGCTGGCCAGCCGGATGAAGAAATAAGAGCTAATGCTGGCCACTTCGGCACTTCCTCAACACAGCAATGAACAGACCAGGTGGGGTGCATCCAGGAGTGCATCGATGCTTAACAAAGCGTCTGAATGAACAGATTGGGAAAATGAAAATCTGAATATGGTATGCAGTGGTACAATCCGTTTGTGAGGGGCTGGGGAATGTGTGTGTGGATAAGCTTGGAAGAGAGGGGACTCCGAGGACCGTCATGTGGGTGCTGCACACGGCGCGACGACGCTAACGGCTGCCGCTTGACCGTCTTGGGTCACTGACATGAAGGCAAGGGCAGCCATGCCGCACATGACATCCCGCTAGTGGAAGAAAGGGGAGCTATTGAAATTTGGATCGAAAGTCCCGGCGCAGCGTCACGGCTCAGATGCTGGCGTGAATGCAAGAAAGTATGCACGCACGCATCGCATAATGGCGGCTCCATTCGACTGTTAATCCGTTCGCTGAATCAACAGGATGTGCACGCCCGATTACGACATTACTGTCCGATTCAGTTTAGGGTTGTGTTGCTGGTCGGGTTTGAATCACTAAGCCCCCGTGGCCTGAAATGCACATAAATTCATGCAATTTGCAATCTGGCAAAGGACGAGTTAAGCAGTGAGCTCAGCAAATCATGCGCCTACGCAGTTTTGACACGGTGCCCAATTAGGAAACAAAAAGGGTTGCGTGGTAAATTCGGTTGCAAACATGCAGCAGTTCATGGAGCCAGCAGGTGAAAAGCGCCCAGGTTCGCACTCGGGCTACGGTATTGCCAGCAGCAGCTGGAGTCGGGTTGCACACCTGCATGCCCCCATCGCACATTGTGGACTTGCCTAGGCCTGCTTTGGGGGAGGCGGGCTACGTACACGCGGCGGGGGCGGGCTGCGCTTCTTGGGCGGTGGCGGCGGTGGGCTGCGCTTTTTAGGTGGCGGTGGGCTGCGCTTTTTTGGTGGCGGTGGTAAGTGTGCCTTGGGCGGCGGCGAGCGGGCCTGCTTAGGCGGCGGCCGGGGGGGACGCGGCGGCGACGGAGGCAGCGGGGGGGACGGCGGCGGTGAGGGCGCCGGAAACTCCCCTGCAGTTGGCGCGATCGCAAGCAAGCTGTCCAGCCCCAGCACATAAACATTGCCGTTGCTCGAGGCGAGCGCTTGCAGCACGAAGTAGGGCACGGTCTTGCCGTCGTCGGTGAGCTGCACGCGGCGGATGAGGGCGCCGGTTGAGAGCGAGACCTCACGCAGATATGCGTTGTACCGCACAGCATCCTCCTGGTCGGGCTCTACAGACACTACCATGGCCACATCAGGCCGCTTGCCGTTCTCGTCCAGGCTCAGCAGCGGCCGGCGATTTGGGTCACGGAAGAGGGACGCAATGGTGACGGGTGCTCCGAAACCGCCGGGCGGGTGATCCCCGGTTTCGAGCCGCGTCTTGGTGATCTGCAGCGCGGATACCCCGGGCACCGGCGGGGACGGTGCGGTTCTTGTCAGCGAGAAGAGTGTGCCGTTTCGGATTGGCGAAAATGGGCCCCACGTCCGTGGATCGGAATAATCATTTGGATCGGGGGAGAATGGGGTGATGTGTCCATCGCTTGCGCGTATTGCAAAGTAGTTGGGGTATTGGGCAGGGTCTTGTGGGTCGGCGGATTTGAGGCGCAGCAGCGCGTGCATGGGGGGGGCGCGCGGGTCGTCGGCTTCGAAGGTGACAGCGTCGGTGCTCGGCAAGCGCTTGGACTCCCACACCACGGTCCTTTGCACGATGTCAAAGCCTGTAAGCAGCATCCATCATGTATTGTGGCCCATGCCATTGGTTGGTACCAAGCTCATTGAACGAGTGCGCGTGTTGGCACGGCATCAGTTCCGCTGGCAGGAGGACACCGGCAGACAGGCAGACTGCAATGTTGCATGCATCATGCACTCTGCAACCAGTATTCAAGAAGTGCTTGCAGTGGCAATGCCTCAGTTGTGATGGCAATTGAATTCATACTGTGACCAAGGCATAGGACTCACCGAGCACGGAGCCGTTGCGTGTGAAAATCATGGCGATCGACCCCACCACTACAGGCGGCACGGCATCGCTTCTGATGGATGAACCCAGCGGTCGACCAAGCTGCAATGATACGGGTTATGAGCACAGCACAGCACAGGATGCATTAGCACAGCACACAGAGGACTGTCACTGTGGCTGAATATTGTGAGGCACCTGCTGAATGTGGCCTGTGGGTGCGACAAGCGCAGGCTGGGCGCATGCACATGCGTGTGATTGTGTAGCTGTGTAGGCTGCCATGACAGCCACTGAGGCACAATGACCCATCGCCTGACAGCCACCAGGCTGCCTGAGGTGAGGTGGATTGCTCCATGACGCATGTAACTTTTCAATCACTACTGGATGATGCTCGTGCGTGATTAAATGTGCCGCTTCCAAAGCCAGTCAAGCCCGGCACCAGCACGGTGCACATGATTTCCAGCACATGCACATGCATTGCAAACCGACGATCCAAAGCCTGCACTGCCAATGTAACGCAATGTGCATACACTGACCACACTCTGCATCGCATGCATGCAGTACAGCACAGCGCTGCATGCAGGATTTGGGTCAGGCCGAACTCACATCAACCGAGTACAGCACGTTCCCAGCAAACGCGTTGGCCACATGCACGGCGGTCTCGGAGTGCACGATGAGGTAGGTGTTGCGCAGGTCGGGGGTGGGGCTGCCGTTGCCATCACCCAGAAGGTCACCAGAGAACACAGCAGGGTCTGCAAGACACAAGCACGCACAATCAATCGCCCATCGAAGCTTGGTGCATGAGGGTTATCAATGGCATGCAGCGGCAGACACGAATCAGCTGGTAACACCCTGCGTCAAGAGTTGACGGCACCGAAACCGGCAGTGCGTGCACCACAGCTGCACCGCACGCTGTTGCTCATAACTGCATGGTGTGGGGTAAACGTGAATGGTGCACAACGCACACGGCACGCACGCATGAGGCCTGCGGGAGTTGAGCTGAAAATGAGCTAGCCTTTTGCATCGACATCGAAGCGGCGCACATACGTTGATGCATTCGCACAATGTAGGCTATCCTGGAGCATGCTGCAAGTGCTGACAGTGCCCAAGTGCCCAGCCTCCACGCTTGCCTCTCATAGGCCTTATCATGCCTCAGCATGCAAACGTGCTGTTGGCACGAAGTTGCAGAACCGCGCATGATGCAAACGCCGCTGCCGCACACACACACACGCACACACCATGAACTCTGCTGCATTCGCACCTGACAGGTACGTACTGCCAAGCTTCGAGGTCCACAGATACTGGCCGGACGCCTCTATATCCCCTGTCACCTGGTTGCCTTGAGTGTAGAAGTACAGCGCGCTCAGGAAGGTCAACTGGCGGGTCCCGTACGCAATTGAGCGGAAAACGACGAGGTGTGAATTGTAGGGCCCGGAAGCTGCCCATGGAATAACAGTGAGCCGGCTGGAGGAGTCGCGGTGTTCCAGGAAACCGTCTTCTGGTGTCACAAAGAACGTGCCCAGCCACTTGCCCTGCGACAGGTGCATAAACCCACAGCAGCACCGTCAGCAAGCGAGAATCCGTTGCAAGTCGGTAGTAGTGCAGGACGAGCCATCGACTGTGGAGTTGCAATGCTGGAGAACTAGGGGCGCCTGCAGCTGGTACTACATACCTGGGTGCCCTCTAGCACTGCGATGCCAGCCTTTGCCGAGGCGTGGTCGGCCACCTTCACGTACAGCAAGTCGTTCACCATGGCAGGGGCGGGTGTGAGCTGCATACACAGCAGGCCGAGCACAAACACGTATTAGCAGCATACTCAGGAAGAGCGTTCGATTGACCAATTCAAGACTGACACGGCACTGACGAAGGTCAGCGGAGCAAGCGGCCTGAACCGGGGCGCACCGTTGAGAGCAACGGAAATGCACTGCCTTGAAAGGCGACCTCGGTAACCCCAGTGACTGCGTCAGAAGTATACCAGAGCAGCGCAGATCCTAGCAATACACTGAGAATCGTTTGTTTCATTTTGTCCCGTCAGCAAGCAAGGTTGGGTGCCAAGTGCCAACTGCTGTTCGTTGTCAGTGATTTCAGAGCACAGGCTCCCGCTGTGCTGCCACGGTGTACCAGATACTTGTGTATATGAATTAAAGCATTAGTATTTATTATGCTTCGCTGTGTGTGGCGATACTGTGTCTATCTGGGCCTGGGTTTCTGGGTTGAGGCAACTGTATGCATGGTGGTACAGCAGAAGGCACACGGAACCTATGTGAACCCATTGACACCCGGGGGTCCTGGTGTCAGCCAGGCCTTTCTTACGGTGGCACAGCTTGCCTAATTCGAGTCTCGTACGCCCCTTGCAAACTCTGGGCCAAGTGCTGGTTGCAGTCGTGCGGGTGCCGACAACTGTACCGACGTTGATGTTTTTTTTTTTTTTTTTTTTTTTTTTGTG